>QMIH01000836.1:81257-115162 GCA_003987875.1 Clarias batrachus | reverse complement strand
AAAACGAACACATTCCATGATCTTGTCCTTATTATTTAGAATCATGCCGATGTTTAAACGAGCGATGTCTGCCATCTTTTCACCTCGATCCATTCTCCCGTTTTTTTTTTTCTTCACTTTTGTCTCTATCGGTATTGCTTGGCGCCTCCTTCTGGCGCAGTACCGGCCTCATGGCCGCTACTTTTACAGATTACATGTACGATGTACGCCGGTCATGTGATCTAACTTTCGCACCTGAACATGTGTGAATGCATGTTCGTATCTTCGAAAGTTCGTAACTCGGATATTCCTCTGTAGGCTCTTACTGTACTCGAATTTGAACATTTCATTATTCTGAATTCACTAAAGAATGACCCAAGTCTTTGATGGTTAAGTACAATAAGTACAATTTTTTATTTTTTTTTGCCATTAATATTCGTTCACAGAAGAGTGGGCACATTAAGGAAAAACGATCGCTTCTTATTAAAAATATTTATTCTTGTTTAATTAAAAACTCTCCCTACTGTTGGTTTCCATCTTGAAAAGTAATTAAGGTTTTTTTTTTATTATTATTATTGTTATTATTATCAAGAAACTTATTATTAGGCAAGCTGTGTCCGATCAGTCAGTTTTCGTGTCTGAAATAAAGCCGAAAAACAAAACCCGCAAATAAGATGAAAAAGTTCAATGGTTGCTTTTAATAGTCGCTTCAAACACACAAGCCATTAAACCTGCTACTGATTTACAGTACGTATTTAAAACCAAACCGGCTCTCACAGCACATATAATCCCGGTGCTTGACTCGGAGTGTTTGCGTGGCCGACATTGCCGGTGTCAAGGTCGCATCTCTGCCTGCATGATTGCCATTCAGTAACAATCCATAGTGTGCTCGAACACAAAGCGTCCGTCGGTGCATGCTAACTAAAAAATTAGCTCCTCTTCAAGCATCTCTTCTGGTTTAAGTGCCTCCCTGCCACCCACGTCTGCCTTGTCATTGACGACATAATGGAAAATCAAACCGCGGATGCAGACAGATTAAAACGTTTATTATATACGTTATGGCCTTTTTTCTCTCTCTCTCTTGTTTTACTGGCGAGCTACAGTACAGACGTCTCACATCTAGCATCCTGTGCAGATTACCTCTGCCTTTCAGATAAGCTAGATGATGTAAGGAGCGGGCAATTTATTTATTTATTTATTTATTTTCTTTTTTTTTTTTTTTTATATAAAGGGCAGGAAGTCTGACATGCACTTAATTAGAGGTTATGTTAAAAACCGAGCAGTTGCTGCGCGATCCGGTGAAGATACTTGAAGGAAGGTCATTTAAGTAGCCACTCAGGGAATTTCAAAGCATTTTTTCTATGATGAAAGATGGTTAGTTAGTGTTGTGCTTGTATAATTAAGCCACCGCATGCAGTTTACCGCACGGAAACGATGTTGCTAGTTTGGTGGCATCCGCGCACAGTAGCAGTCCTCAGCGCTCATCTTTACAGAAGGCAATTAAAAACGTGTTAGTTGGTTTTGTTGACAAGCATCACTTTCATTCCTCATTAACCCTCGGAGGAGTGAAATCACACTGGCCTGACTGGGCTGTCACTTAACTTTGAGTTTGATTTATGGTTTATTAATGCGTTTTCGGCAGGTTTTACATTTCAACAGCCACCGGGTCCTAGCCTTCAAGTGCGAGTTTGTCAACCTTGGAAAGGTTTGATGCTTTCATTTGGAAATATTTCCATTTCTCCGAGCGCTCTTCGGGTTTTGGTTCGAAATGCATTTCAAATTCCTGAACTTGGTCCCTCCTCCTTCCAAAAAAAGATAAAATAAATAATAATAAAAAATAAAAAAATCCCCCGCCAAAAAATATATATATATAAATAAATAAATCATCACAAAGCCCTTAATTCCATACTTCATACTCTCAGGTCTTGCAAATTTAAAATAATTGCTTACTGAGGCTGTTTCGCAATATTATATTCTATATTTTTGAAGGCTTGAGTCATGCGGCAAATAATTTCTTTTCCTTATCGCTGCCCTGCAACATGCCCAAGCAAAATAGTTCCAACTGTGAGATAATCTGAGCACTCATGGATTCCTCATGTTTTTTCCAACCAAATAGCCCGGCCTAAAATATTCATAAAAGCCCAGACCTTGTGTGTGTTTTTATAAATATTTAGAGACTCTTGCTGTTATAGTGAATATAAACCCAATTATTGAAATTACTGTCTGGTGCAAATTATTACAGGATGGAGTATCAGAGTAATAAACACCGGTCCACCTCCCACTCAAAAAAAAAAAAAAAAATCATTTAAGGAGTTCTTTTCATCCCCTCAAAAATGCAAACTCTTTTAAACCATCTAAAATATTTAGAGCAGTTGATTGCCAAGAGGTCCATTTTGTCATTTTTTTGATGTGGACGAATATCTGCTATGTTTGCTTCAATTGTATCAGAAATCCCTGTGCATATAGAAAGCGTGATTGAAGTTTGGCCAATTTCTTCGTTTATTTACTCAGAAATCCATTCTGGCAAGACACACTGAAGTCACACACACACACACACACTTATACACACAGACATGATTTTTCAATCATTGTGAGGACCTTGTATAATAATTAATGCCGAAATGAACCTAGAGACATGTCCCCACAACGTAAACCCAATCCAAATGTCCCCACTGAGATAGAAAARCATACCTGAAGAAAAAAATTAAATCGTACTTGAATACGTTGTAGTTTTTCAAACAGAATCTGTAAAACGCTCTCATTTTTGTGAGGACAGTGTGACTACGAGGACGTTTTTATCCATGTAGGGACGTTTCTTCTTTTTTTTATTCTGTCCTCACACAAGACTAAATACATGTGCACGCCCTTAGACACACATCCCCACACACACACACACACTCTCGCTGAATTCATTTTAATTCATGAAGATGTCTAACTCCATCGCCAAGGTCACTGCCGACTGTAAACGTTGGAACTCTCCCAGCAGTCCCACACAAATGCACAAATGATTCTTGTTTGAAATACTTAAGGTGATTTATTCTACCGAGAGCACCAACACATGAATGCCTGATGAGCGTCTTTCTGGAGACCTGAGCTGAATTTTCAGTTCACGCACTCAACAGTCACTTGGCCTCATTGTCAATCAGCATCCCTTCACTTAAGCTATTAAAGACTCCCTGCGGGGACGCGCGCTTTCCGGCTCGGGTGTTTAAAAAAAAAAAAAAGATTCAAAACCATTTTGATTTGTTGGTACAAAGGTGACAAGAATGAACCTGGCTTAATTTAACTTTTTTTTTGGCTTTGTTCCCATTTAAATTCTCGCGTTGCATTTACCCGCGTCTGGTTCAGATCCGGAGCTGTCAGTAGTTGCGTTAAGTAACAGTTAAAAGGCAGGCGAGAGTGACAGCCGCACATAGTCGTATCCTTGATGAATATTTTACAATGTCATTCTTAAATATGCCGTTGTTTTTCTGCTTTGATGACTTTTACCTCCTGTTCGGATGCCCTTGACTATATTTTCTTGCGCATTCGTGAGGAGTGTTTTTCAGCCTGATCAAATWTAAACACTAACTCTCTGGCTGCTAACCTTGCTCTGTTTTTCAGATGTAACAACCGGACACAGTGTGTCGTTATCACTGGGTCAGATGTCTTTCCAGATCCTTGTCCTGGGACGTACAAGTATCTTGAGGTCCAGTATGAGTGTGTGCCATACAGTAAGTGCTATTTTACCTGCTTCAGATACCGTAAAGCATAAAGCTTATCTTTCTTTCCAGACTTTTTTTTTTCCTCCCACTTATGAAGCAGACATATGTGGAACTCTTGTAAGTCTTGGGTAGTTTTCACACTTGGCTGTTCGGGAGTCGTTTAGAGTCTGGTGAATTTGAGATTTCTGTTTTACCAATCCCTTGTGGCATTTGATGCTAAAGTCAATGCTGGCCACAGTAGAACATCTGGTGCACCACAGCCCACCACACACAGCGCCCAAGGCTGCTGACCCGGCCACCAAACTCAACAGATCCCAATCTGATCCATGGAGGCTCAACCCCACAATCCATAGCACCCAAAGGAGCCACTATTAGTGTCCTGGTGCTTGTGTCTTGTGTCTTGCGGTGCCACAAGGGGAACCAACACAATACAACCTAATGTTTTGCGTTGTAATGTTAAGGCTGATTGGTAATGATGCTCCTGTCAAGAGGTCGCCACAGTGGACCATCCAATGCTCGCACAGCTTGGCGTAGGTTTTCCGCCAGATACACAACTCTTCCATTGGGATTGGAACTATGGGGTGTGGCAACCCACCAAAAGTGGGGCTCAAACCACGATCCATGAATCAACAACCTAGAGCCTTAGCCGCCTGAGCCACCACTCCCCCATGATTGGTGTATATACATAGTGTAATATTAGTAATTAGCTCACCTATGGGGGTCCAAGTCTTGTTARTGGACTAAATACATTTCCTGTTAAATTTTTGCTAAATAAATAATGGCATATGCCATTATGGTGAATTTGGCAAATTCTAAACCCGCTAGTATCAGTTGACTTTTATGACCATTTAGCAGCTCTTTATTATACGTTCACACAAAAGTATTGAACATCACTGTATATCCATAATTTCTTATAGAGAACTGTTCCATATTTGTGACCATTCCTGCATGATGTTGAAAAAACGTGCCTCAGTGTTACAAGGAAAATGGAAAAATAAAAACATTAAATAGATGAAGTCGGTGTGTACCTCTTGCAAAGATCTTGCAAAAATCACTCCTGGGCGCGGACCTGAGTGTTCATGCCAAGTGTGAAAACGCCCTTAGAATACTCCTTCCTCTTTTTTTTTTTTTTAACAAAATAAATGGTGTGATTTTGCTTTCGAGCAGTAACAACTACGCAGTAAATAACCTCAATCCCATCTCATGCTTCTTCAGAACATGGCTGAAGGCGTCGGCTTTAACACAACCTCCCGAACACTACAGCTWTTTGTACTTTTCCACTACATGAAACTGCAGTTATTTTGCCAGAAATAGGCAATATCATCTCGTGAAACATTATTGATCTTTGCACTCCTACTCAGCGATGAGAGCGGTCTGTGGAGAAACATATCAAAATTCAAAAACGCCACTGCTTAACATCTGGCTGATGGCATACAAAAATTGGATTAACTTGAATTTATGGAAAGAGGAGAAGAAAAAAATCCTTTGGATATGATCCACCTCAAAATGGCATTGAATAATAATAAGAAAATGTGTTTATTTATTTTTCCCTGAAATCAATGATCAGAGGTCATGCCCGAGCCTGTTCTGAGGAATTATGCAGTCAGCTGATACACTCCATCAGCGGATAACATGATGCTATTAATAACTTGTGTATTATTTTTTTTTTGATGTGTTGTCTGTTGGGAAGCAGCTCTGGAAACATCATTAACTAAACTGCCAGTTGCTGTGCACTGAGAAATGATTGAAATGCACGATTTTAAAAGCATTAATCCARTCAGTAGCCTATCTCATCATTTATTCTCGAGCATTTAGGTAGTTTGCTGTCGGCCAAAACACAGTACTGGTGCTGGTATTATTTGAATTATTTTTTTTTTCGCTTATGCACATAATACAGAAAATGTGTGCAGGAAATAGCTACTTGGAACATAGAAGTTACTAATCTTGCTTCACAAAAAATTTCAAGTTCGATGTTTTAATATGAGCCCCAAAAATGGCCATTTTTCACGGCGTTAAACAATAATCATTTAAAATGCACATTATTCATATTTCTTATAGTTATTGATACTAAAATTGGTTATATGCTTAAAAAGCATTTTTTTTTTTTGTAAAAGCTTAAAATGCAAAAAAAAAAAAATCTGTAGTGTCCATAACCATATCAAATTCATATCTTAACAAGTTTGTGTTTTAGAATAATGCACTTTTTCAAGTTTATGTACTTTTTATGCAAAAATCAAAATTGGCCAAGGTTCATCTGAACGGCAGTTAAGATYGTTGAAAGATTCGAATTTAAAAAAGTTACCAACACTAAAACATAAAACAACATGAAATCCTTTGTACTGTATTTAGCAAATGTGTTTCTTTTGATCTGATAAAAATATAAATGTGTATGCATATTTACAAAAAAATTTAATAAAATTGGGAGATAAGAAGCATTAAGCATTCTGAAAAATGGTGTTATATGATCCTGTCTGAAAATTCACTTTTTCACCTTGGCGAGACACATTTTAGCTCCAGTACCATGTTTTGGCCGTGCTTAATGCACTCGAGCAACGTTACGAATGGTTTCGATCAARCCTTCTTGACAGAAAACAGAGACGGAATRAGGTTAAAAATACATGATTATTGCTACTGAAGGAAGCGTGCACAACTGGGAGCGTAGTTATTTTTTTTTTTCCGTTAAACACATCTCTCTTAATTAGACTTTGTCTTCTCATTAGTCTCTGCAGCTGAATAGGTCTTGTTTTTTTGATTTAGTGCAGTTCCATGTCTGCAGCCGTCCCTCTGAAAGTTGTCTGCGTCGAATCGAAAAAAAAGAAAAAACAACAGCAAAAAAAAAAATCCCCAGTCTACTGAGTCATGTGTTAATCTCTTCTCCAGACATGCCTGGTTTTTTTTCCACTTACATTTGGGTGTTTAAGTCCTCTAGTTTTTCAGATCAGCCCTGAATTGGAGCACACGCTCTACTGCTTTTTTGCCAGTGAATACTTTTTTTTTTTTTTTAAGAAAGCTTTTATTTACAGCTGTGGTCATCAGCTATATCTCTAGCGCGATTGATTTTTTTTTTTCTTTCTTTTTTTCGTGGAACAAGAACATTTTTTCCCTTCTGAAAAGTCGTTGAGAGAAGAAAAAGATATGGAACCTGTCAAGGGTTTTTTTTTCCACCGGCTGTAATGAGTCCTTTACTCTGCTGCCTTGAATGCTTACGACCAGAGCCGGGACCCGATGTACAAACGACACGTACGCTCAAAACAGGCCCTGTAAAGAAGAGAAGGGGGAAAAAAAAGTGTGTATACAATCTGTTACGCGCACGTGGAGATTTATAGCAAGTCAGTGACATGGAAATCTGCATTTCTTCGCAGACTTTTACTGGTGTGTGTAATTTGGCAGCGAAACAGAATGTAACAATATTACGGTCTATAAAAAATAAAAATGAACTGGTGTATTAGTGTTGCAGAACAACTGACAATAGACATGTGGACTCTTTTAGACGCTATGAAAGGCGTGTCTCTTCATGGATTGAAGATTTTCTGGCTTATGAGCCGTTTTTTTTTTTTTTTTAAATAAATTCCAGAGTGCTTGCTGGAATTGGCTTCCTCAATAAGAACAAGAAATCCCTATAAGCCTGCCTTTGTTCACACTAGCAAGCGCCAGAATGACAGGTGATCATTTATTTGCTATGTATGTGTATGAGGAAGAGCAACAAGAGGCACCGGGATTTAGATTTTTTTATTTATTTTTTTATTTAATTTTTTTTTTCAATCCTGTGCAAATTAGCTTTTAGCGCAGAAAAGCGACAAATCCAAGCGATTAGTTAGAAAGATTACTTGGCTCGCTCCTATGGTGCGTCTGAACGATTTGAATTCAGTTCCAGGTTCAGTATGAATTCAAAAAKTTAGACGTATATACAGTAGTCGGCGGATGTTGGCGTCTCACTGGACTGGTAGGCATTGGTACTGTACTGTAGGTGTCTCACCTGCCATGTGGAAGGATCGTGTTCGATCTCCAGCCAAGGCCCAAATCATAACCACTGGATGTGGCGCCGGTGCCAATCCAGGATAGAACAGKAGGGTTGCGTCAGGACGGGGATCCGGTGTAAAATCTGTGCCAGGTTTTCTGCAGGTTGAGACAGGAGCATCCGAAAGACCAAGACTAAAACGTGTGTGCATAATAGGGTTGCATGACTTAGGGTATGACGCTCATTCACACATTCAATTTGGGAACGCCTAATGCATGTTATTGGGTTGTGGGAGGAAACCAGACTACCCTGAGGAAACCCACCAAGGGAACATGCAAGCTCCATGCACACAGGTGGGAAACGAACCCGGACCCTGGAGTGCGAGGCTAAAATGCTAACCACTAAGCCACCATTAAGTAAACTATAATAATGATAAAAAAAATGTAAAAAAATTTGGAGACAAAAACGCCACCATCTTTGGTATCCAGAGACAGTCCAAAAAAACCCCAAAAAACTTTTAATGACTGAAGTATCTCACGTTGTTTTGCACCCTGATGAGTACATGTACAGTACATACAGTATCTAGTTTGTTTATCGGCCTACAGATCTACTACAAAGCCAAGCATGTACCACGCCAATATACATTATGAACAAAACGGCTATGCGGTTTTCAGACATGACAACCTACAAGACACAAGAGCGAGTGAGCGAGCGACCGGTTCCTCGCTAGCGTGAGTGTAGCGTTGACGCCCCCTGATGACTTTACCCGCAGGTACCATTCAGCGGGAACATGCTGACCGTTGTTCTTCGTCGTGTCAGCCTTTTGAGGCGCCGTAATGAGCATGTCACAGGCCAACATCAAAAGGCAATTTGCAGCGATTGCCTGTTTTCCTCGACATAATCAGCGCAACAGCGTCTGATCGCTGCAATAAAAGCACCATCCGGGAATGAATTTGCTTTTGTTAACAGAAAACATTAATACTCCATTAATGTGCAAGTGATCTGTGATGCGCTATTGACTCTGACTAATGTAGTTGTGAGATGGCCTTGGTCAACATTCTCTCGTTTTATTCAGCAGTAGTGTATAAGTCTGTTTGCTTTAGGTAGTTTGTATTAATGTTTTTGCAGGTTTATATCTTTTTTTTTGGGGGGGGGGGGAAACTGCAATAGTCCTATTTATATGCATATGAGATCGTGACGAATATGAATAGGTATAATACTTTTTTTTTTTTTTTAGGGATTAGTCCTTAGCATATATTTCTCAGCGCATCTCATGTGCATGATTTTAATGTTTAAACGTAATTTAAACCATATTCCTGGGTCGGACCTCTGCAAAGTTTTCTACTCGAGTCCTCTGGCCAGTCCGCTCGAATTGAGGGACTCGGCTCGAGAAAATCATCTGCCGTGTGCGCTTTAGGTTTTATTCACTGTTCTCAAAGGATAATGGTAAAAGTAATTACGTCAATTCTTTTTTTTTTCTGTAATCTTCAAGTATGCAGCAAGTTGAAAAGGCGTCCTTCTAAAAACCTTCAAGAACATGCCTATAATCGGTCCTTTGGTTTTCTGGTTCTTGGCTCATTTCTCTGTCTCTGTCTTCCACTCTTACTTTCTTTAACGATTAACCTTCTTTCTTCATTAATAGGGACGAACCAATGTAGCGACATCAATAGTCGTATATAGCAGGGGTTCCCAAATGTCAATCGGTTGCAAGGAAATGCAATGTGCATATTATTTCCCATATCTGGTAACAGTTATTATTATTATTATTATTATTATTATTATTATTAGCATTATTAGCATTATTACTATAATTAAGTTCTTCTATTGCAATCAAGACAGTAATAAGAAACCTCAAAAAAAAAAAAATATATATATATTTTTTTTCAACCTGAACCCTTGAGCTGTCTATAAGACATTTTGGGAACCGCTGCCTTACAAGCTATGTGGCTAGATTTTTGTCCTTGCCAACATTATTTTATGTGTATATAAATCTTTCTATCTCTTACATCCTCTGACTCACTCCGTATAGATGTACTGTACCTGTAGATCTTCTTTATGCTAATCTCATTCTAATCTTTCTCTGCCTTGACGCTCTTTCCACTTTTTTCCACCGCTCAATAGAAGTGGAGCAAAAAGGTAAATGGCCGCTCTGGTTCTCGGTCCTCAGCTCCTTGTTGTCTGTTTGTATGGTTCTGAGCCGTCCACCTCCCCCCCCCTATCCCGCCCCCTCCTATTTCCTTTCAACCCTGCTCCCGCCTTTGCCCTTATCCCCTTCTTATCCCCACATGATAACTAGACCTTGAGATCTCAACGATCTCAGACTTCCATTGACTCCAAATGAAATTAGAGTGCTGTTTGGATGAGATGTTCCATCATAATCGACATTCTTTTTTTTTTACATCACTTTCTTTATAGATATGCTTTGGTCTCGGGGTGTTCAACCTGAAGATCCTGGAGAAACTTATAAGATTGCTCAAAAAGTCCATCATCTGTTGAACCAAATTGGGAGCTATTTTTACCATGATTTAAAAAAATTAAAAAATAAATAAATAATAATAATCTGGCTTATCTATTTGGCTTATTCCAATCACCATCCATGAGACATTTTCTGATTAAGATGGTTGGTCATGGGAGAGGGAGGTCTTCAATATCTCTCTATCGATATATATATATATATATTTTTATACGTGATATTCTTCACGTCATAGAACGCACATACATTGTGCTCTGTCCACATTTCAAGACGGATGTTTGATTTCAGCAAGGCCTCCTTCACCCATTGTCAGCCCAGTTCCTTCTCTGTCCCTCTGTCTCTCTCTCTCTCTCTCTCTCTCTCTCTCTGTCTCTCTTGCTGTTTGTCATCCTACCTGTCCCAAGAAGCATTCTGCTCCACTGTCCTTTCCCTGCCTCGTCCCTCCTATCGCGTGTCATGCGTGTTGTTTGTTCTTTCCTCAGACATGATTCATGTATGTGTGTTTTATTTCTAAGGTGTAGCACTGATAGAATTCTATACCTTCAGTTATCTGATGCCAAGTCCAGCAAAAAAACAGTAATGAATCCTTACTTAGGGAACATTTGCACAACTGAACTACATCTCTCTTTTTCTCTCTCTCTCTCTCTCTCTCTCTCTCTGTCTCTCTCTCTCTCTCTCTCTCTCTCTCTGTCTCTCTCTTTCTATTTCTCTCTCTCTCTGTCCCTCTCTCGTCTCCTTTCATTTACAGGAGGTCTTTTGCAGTTCTTTCACCTTTTTCACTTACAGTTACTTGTGTTAAGATGTCTAAGGGAGCAAGGCCATATCGAAACATATCAGAGCTGCTCAAACTTACTTAACCTTTTGAATCTCCTCTCAACTATGCACACCACCACACCGTAAAAAACGAGTTTGGGATCTAAAATCTTATGAAATCCATGCTTTACACACACACACACACACACACACACACATACACATACACATACTTTATCTTGCAGTTTTAGAACAAGATATCGATACGTAGTTAAGGAATCTTTGCATTTCTGATTCTTTGTCTCGTGGCTTTCGTTTCAGTTTTCATTTGTCCCGGGACGTTGAAAGCAGTGGGGGAACCGGTTTTTACATTTGAGGCCGAGCAGCAAGCAGGAGCTTGGTGCAAAGACCCGCTGCAAGCTGGAGACAAGATCTATTTCATGCCATGGACGCCATACCGCACCGATATGCTAATCGAATACAATTCGCTCGAGGATTTCCGCAACRGCAGGCAAATGACGACGTACAAGCTGCCTCATCGGGTAGATGGCACCGGGTTCGTGGCCTACGATGGCGCCATCTTCTTCAACAAGGAACGTACGAGGAACATCGTCAAGTTCGACTTGCGCACACGCATCAAGAGCGGCGAGGCCATCGTGGCCAACGCTAACTACCACGACACGTCACCTTATCGCTGGGGAGGCAAGACTGACATCGATCTGGCGGTTGACGAACGAGGATTGTGGGTGATTTACGCGACGGAGCAGAACAACGGGCGCATCGTCGTGAGCCAGCTGAACCCCTACACTCTGCGCTTCGAGGCCACGTGGGAGACGGCGTACGACAAGCGCTCGGCCTCCGATGCCTTCATGGTGTGCGGTGTGTTGCACGTGGTGCGCTCTAGCTACGAGGAGAACGAAAGCGAGGCCAGCAAGAGCCATATCGACTACGTCTATAACACCAAGTTTGGCCGTGGCGAGTTCACAGACATCCCCTTCCCCAACAACTATCAGTACATTGCTGCTGTGGATTACAACCCTCGAGACAACCAGCTCTACGTATGGAATAATTTCTACATCCTGCGTTATGAGCTGGAGTTTGGCCCACCAGATCCTGACGAAGGTAAGACTCGCTATCCTGTCTTTGTTTGCTGATAGTTTGTTTGTCTGCTGAATGTAAATGCACAGGGTGGGAAAATCTCTGCTTTAATTCCGTATCGGACGTTTTTCATTCCTATCTCTCTTAACAAAATCACAGCCACTTGCTCAATTCCTGAGCCTCTAAAATGCAGACAATAACACAAAGAAAAACAATAACAGCAAACGCTGACGTGAGCGACTCTGGGTAAACCAGCTACCCAGGAAGGCTGATTAACGGCTCAACCACTCGCTCATAAAGAGGCTCCGACCTCATTGAGTGTCTAATCTCGAGGCCCTTGGCCCATCTATTATGACCGTGACATGGTTAACCTTCTTCCCTCTACACTTGTGTGCATCATGATGTGAAATATGCTATTGCTATCTTGTGCAAATGCTCAATGAGCCTAGAGTTGACCCTCTCCCTCCTTGGCGCGTTAAAGATACCCAGGAGACCCCGTTGCCATGGCCACCTCATCAGAGAATATCTGATGAGATATGTAAAGCAGATTTGGATGATTTCCAACATTACTGCAGGAAGTGCAAAGGACAAATGCATAGTGCTCTCCCACGAGAGCCCGCAAATCACTGGCGGGATGAGGTCAGATGCATGGGTGTGTGTTGATGAAGACCTCGCATACCGAGGAGTGTTTGCTATGTGGGCTCGGTTTGAACGATTCGCATCTTGAGAGCCGAGAGGAGGAGGCAGGTGTGCAACCAGACAGCACTTTTCCATCAGATGGATAATAGGTCTAATTACCCAACCACTCCTTTGAGTGTGAGTGGGAAACCCTGGCAACCGCTCCCACATCCGCCCATCCTCCCTACGGGCAACATTATCTTTCTCGCAGTGCCAGTCTCTTTATGCATATATAGACGAGTGCTTGTCAGAACAGGGTAGCATGGAAGAGGATCTCTATGCCATGGAACTTATTTTCTGTCAAATTACTGCCCATTAAGGATCCAGAATGTTTTCCTATCTCATGCCCAGTGTTCCCAGGACTTGGCTCCAGATCTTGACTATGATTCTCATGCATGGATAAACATCCGAGGATGACAAACTAAATTCATTAGGATGCTAGACGGAGCTGAAATATCTCTAGCCACCACTTTATAGTGATGTTCAATGAAATCTCCTAAAAGAAGTCGCTTGTGAGCAGATTAGAGCAAATTTGTTATTTTTTTGSCGAAGTTTGTTCAGCTTTTAGTTAGTTTAGCTTGTAGCCACGTAGCAATCTGTGAGGAAGATTAACGCAACAAACGACAGTGGACTGTGCAGCGTAGGCTTGTGTACATCTTGTGTACATGCATGAAAAGTTCAATCAAGTATAATCAGCCTTAAGCTTCTCTTTCCTAATTGAGTTTTAGAAAGCAACCCGATTTGGGTTTTCGTTCGCAGTATTCACCTGGTATCTCTGAAACGTTGCTTCGAAAGGTCAGCTCTAAGGGTTTCCATTTGTAATTCTGACTTTGACCACTGGCCTTTAGGTGGAATATCTTAAGTTGTGTGATATATTTTCCATTTGTTAACTTCACTCAGCGCCACCGCACCAAAGTAAACATTTCTCTTTTTTTTTTTTTGGTCACAGCTGCTCAACCTGTTATTGCCTGGACCCTGAAGTTGTCTCTTTTTAAAGCAAAATCTTACAGTATTCATGAAAATAATATCACTTTACCTACTTGCAAATGTTGCCTTTATTTAAAACAGTAGCTAACACATATACAGATCTGGCCATTAAGAATGCACGCTTTTTCCTGTGAGATCAAAACAAGATGTTTTGTGCTTGTAGACTGACACATTGTGTTTTTAAAAAATATATATGCAGTATTTTTTTTGTATCTTCAATACTTACATAAGTCTAGTCTGGAAGCAACCTCTTGACAAGCTACAATTAAGTCGATCTAGACACTAGAATTTTAATGGGCCCACCATGGATGCGTGCAAACAGCCTGCTGACGCTCTGACGCTCGCATGTATGTAAATGTGATTAACAGCAGAATTATCATAATTGCCATCCGCGGGTGATCACAGCAGCGTGACAAAGAACAGTTGAGATTGCAGTGCATTCCCAACGAAGGGCATAAAATATTCAGCTTATATTATTGCCTCCTTCTTTAGATGCTTTTTCAAAACTCTGATATTGTGCTCGTGTTAAGTTAGCGTGCAGTGAGACGCCTGTCTGGGTTAATCTGACATCTAGACTCTGCTGTGTTATACATTGCAATTTCTTCCCACTGTTTCTCTCTATTAGTGCCTGATAACTATGAACTTAATCAATATCTGCAAACAGCAGTTTGACAAAATAATTAGACCTAGCAGTCCTCATATGCAGATCGCWCAGCGATATACTGTACTGGCAATGTGCTGTAACAGAGCGAAAATGTCATGTCCTTATACGAGGACATTCAAATCTCAAGAGGTTAAGTAGTGCCACAGCCGTAGTGGCGCTCGGTTTTGTACTTAGCTCGGGAAAAAAAAAAAACTGATTGTTACGAGTTGTTGTGTGTTGCCAAAGGCAATAGACATATAGTAATAAACCAGATTGTAGGGTTGTTTGGTAGTTGTGGAACAATTACACAAATGGTCAATAAATGGAGTATAAATGCAAGTAATTGGCTAAGGTTTACAAGGTCACCATGCTTTGCAATTTTTCGCCTGTTTAAATATAAATGGTATGCTCTTTTTCACCGTTATAAGACGTAATAAAATAAAAGCGGATGTAATTGTGCTGAGACAGTGCCTTGAAATTGCAAACGTTTAAAGACTAGATTGATTGCTGCCTATTAAGATCTTCTCAGTTCATGATTAAGTCCAAGGACTGTGTCAGCAYGCGAATCGCCAACTTGCCCTGTAAAGAAGCGGGACTTGGGTTACATGCATGTTTTATGTATTTGCATGCGTTTATGAACAGCCATTAGGCTGGCCTACACTAATGTGGACTCCTGTATTGCTGAACGGGGCCATTGTAATAAATCGTGATTTGCTTTAATGAAATTACCACCATGGCTCCGCTCGGGGCGGTTTCACAGAAACAGTACAGGATTGATTCTTTAGATTAGACGGTTAGCTCGGGCTGTTAGAGCATTTGCAAGATAAAGTGAATTGTAGGAATATTGTAACATGATGCTATTATGAGGATACAGGATACCATTTCATTGGCTTTTCTGGTATTCGCAGTCAGCCCTAAATGTTCCTCAGGTTCCTGTAATGCTAAACATTTCTAAACAGCAGAATGTTACTAATACGTTTACACTAATGGCGCAGGGACAATGTAGGCTCGGTGGTTAAGGCTTTGGGTTACTGATTAGAAGGCAAGGCGTTCAAGCTCCAGCACTGCCAAGCTGTTGGGCCATTGAGCAAAGCCCTTAACCCTAGCCTGCTCTGTATCATGGCTGACCCTACATCCTTCTTAACAAGCTGTTATTATATGCAGGGAAAAAAAATAGCTTCTTTGTGCTGTTAAGTATTTGTACTTGATGCCACCTTTTAAGTCTAAGAACTGGTGCTTATCATGGTCTTCCTTTAATATCTCTGATGTTGTTTCAGGGTGAACGCTGACATAGATAGGGTAATTTATTCAAGCAAGACAAAAAACTAATATGAACAAAGGTTTCTTCCTTTTTTCATATGCGACAGGAGCCCAAGTGAAGCCTTTATCTCCTGGTGTGGTATTAAAGAGCTCCTCTCAAGCTCACAGCATGCGGGGCCACTTGTAGCTCTCACGATAACAGTGCCGCATGAGGCGCTTGTTAAACTTGGCATGGAAATATTGGAGTCGTGCCACAATACACATGTCTTTTGACATTGGTGAAGCACAACCCGATGGTGTAGGAGTTCTCTTTGCACAACATAACGTTTTTGGAATGCGGCTCGAGCTCTTGGATCGTATTTCACTGGTCACTGCCGGGCTGTGAACAGCTGAGACACGCATAAATGGATTAGCAGTGCTGTACCGGAGATCCTTTCTGTATTGTATATCAGGAACCGTGCTAATTAACTAATCTTTTCCTCAATGCTTGCAGTGTGCTGAACTTCACGGTTAGGGGTTTCGGCTTGTCCCTTAGGCTTACATCACTTACACTATATATAGCCGAAGGATAAAGATTATAATAACGTGCATAACAAACAAAAAGGTGGCTTATTTCTATGTTAATCCTTGAATTGCCCCATAGAGGCGTGGCACAGCGGGTGCAGTAGGTAGCGTTGCTACCTCAAARCTCTAGATTCCTGAGTTTGAGCCTGGGATTTTTTCGGAAACACTATGTTGTCGGCGTTCCTCTAGTCTCCKTAAAACATGCCTTGCTGGCTATGCCAAATTGGCGCTAGTTTTGACTGACTGTTGCCCTATCCGGAGTGCACAGTACTACCTCGGCATATGGATTTAATCAATTACGGAGGCGACTTAAGGCGGAAATTTGTATTGCAAAACAATTTTTTACCAATATTTCCACCACTGTAATCATATTTTTGCATATAAAAACAATCACAATATTTAGAAAATACATGACAATGAAGTAACATATGAAAGAAATAGACATTAAACCTCAAAACCTTCATTCATGATTCCTCTTGGCAATGAAAAAGCGGCTCCGTTTTCATCTTGCTACAATGCCATTTCCTATGGTGAGGTTGGGCGCTCATATCCAGAGTTACCACTGTATTTCTATCTCTCATTTAGTGTTTCTGGGATAGCCATGAATTCAGTGTGAAAAAAAAAAAAAAAATCTGTTTCTGTGTGGTGAAATTGTTTTATATTTTCACAGAATTTAGTGAAATGAGCATTAGTAGACTAGCTAAAATAGCTGCTGTATAACTAGCTATATTATGATGATTAGAGTACTGATAGCTATTTAATCATATATCATATACTGTACACTATAATCATATATTTATAAAGTTATACAGCCAGTTTTAGTGTCAGGCAGCTTTCAGTATTGAGTATTTATCACCACAGTCTTGCTAATCAGCACTCAGCTAGTTTGTATGGGCAGAGTTATTAGCATGCTAGCTATAGGAATACCGATGCTAGTTTAACTTCAGTAAATATCTGAAGTAAATTGTTGAAGTAAAAGTTGATACATTCCTCTTTTGACTTTAGTGAAAAAATTGAAAACATTTTACCACAGGATTTATTACATTTGAATAAAATTTTACTATTTATTTATTTWTTTTTTTTACAACAAGCCCGACTGAGAGACTAGCTAGCTTTTGACTTAGCTTTTTGATAGTAGTATCGTTTTACAGATAAATAATAAAAAATATATATATATTTAACTCTTTCTATTAATGGTCAAATGTTATCTAAGCTTCATGACTAATCATTATGACTTATTTACAAACTGACAGTGTTTCCTTTTTATATAACCTTTTCCAGAAGGAAGATTTATAAGGAGATTTAAGCTAAGCTAAGTAATTAAAAGTCACATAAAATCACAATTCGTTGTTCGTACGTAGACTGTTACTGATTAATATAATAAAATCACATACTTAAATTTTTAACCAAATAAATGCTTATAATGAAGGAGTACATTTAAAATAATACTAAATATTAATGAAGCATTTTAGCGGGTTGTTTTGTTGATTTGTGTCCTCCTGGATTTGACTTTGGATTGGTGCCTGGAGGTTTTAGAAAATGAAACAAATGCATGGCTATAAAACAGGATATCACACTGATTCGACTGATTTTTTATGGGCTTTTACTGTAAAAGGAACCTGGCAATAAAGTACGTACTGAACACACTTAAGCACCGGCAAATTAAACACCTCATAGTGATATTTAAAAGGATTGCCTGAAATGCACACACACACACAGTATTACCTTGGCCTAAAGAATTAGAAAGCCATAATCACACGAGCTAATCATTTCCAGGAGAATTTTCAAATTAATGCAGAGAAAATGGATTTGCCTCAGAGCCAGTATTGATCTTAGAGGCAACGAGTGAAACCATAAAATTAATTACTTTCATCAGTCACGAGAGGCTTCATAGAGATGTAGCGCGATTCATCGAGACGAGTGTCCCGACGTCTTGCCGCGATCGCGTCCATCATCGAGATGAAACGCGAAACGAGAAGCGCACTGCTATATGAACGCTAACCGAGCGCACACTGGTATATGTCACTCATGTATTCAGAGTCATTAGCGAGGTTAAAGGTCCCCATCCAGAGGAGAAAGAACCTCGCTGGGGAGAGCCTTGAGGTCTGTTGCCATGGCGCCAGAGAAGTAGAGGCATGTGGAGTCGAAATGAAAGCAGAAAAGAAACATGCATTGTGTCTCCTCTCTCAGACTCGCCGTTTGTCTTCTTTGTTTTTTTTTTGTTTTTTTTGTTGATGTTGTTGTTGTTTTTTTCTCGTTTGACCAGAGGCACGGCTTCTGCGCTGAGGATAATAAGCTGCAGCTTGGCACTTGTAAATTAGGGTTTGCCAAGCACATGCTGGCACCGATCCGCCCGTGTCTTTTAAGAGCCTGTGATGGGAGAGTATCAGTCTGTTAACTGTTTACATTTACATAGTCGAGAATCACTGAGCACCTGTTCGAACGACGTGATTAGCGGATGATGAGTGTCTGTTTAGCGAATCTGGGCTATACCCGCAGAAGGAGACTGTTTCACCAAATCATCGTTTTCGTATCAGATTGCAGAAATTCAGACTGAATCGTTTATATTTAGTGAATATGGAATCTCAGAAGACCGAAACTATTGATTAACGCCGGTAAGTTGATGAAATACTGTACAACAAATGGAAATGCATTGCATGCCTAATAGAAGCTTTATAATCTGACATAAGTATAGGTTATTAGGTTTGTGGCCATGTAGTATTACAATATAGTCATAACGTGCTCAATCATTCCAAATATTGTATGAGGGGTATTCATGTCATACCGGGACTTTTGATTGTTCAGAATAACAGAACAAAGTTATAAGAGTAAAAAAAATCCCTTTATTTCTCTTTATAATTCCCTCCCAGTGCATCACTAGTGCTTGGATACCATCAAGGTAGAACGTTTTCTCAGTACTCCAGAGCCATGATCGGACTGCCTGCTTCACCTCTGAAACACTGGCCTCCCAGGAACTCCTTCAATGTCCCAAATATGTGGAACTGGCTCGGAGCGAGGTCAGGACTTTAAGGACARTAACTCCCAGTCGACTTCCTTTATTGCGCATGATTGTGCGTACAGTTCCCACAGACAGATGCGTCTCTTCAGCAAGCTGGCAACAAGCTACCCTTTGATTTTCAAGGATCAGCCGTTTTACTCTGAACGACAGTGTTCACAGGAAAGCCTGCAGTGGGCACCATTCAAATGCTTTGCTGCGGCTAAGAGTCTCCACAGTACTGTGCTCGAAGTCTTCTTTAAATGTTAATCAGCTTCATTGTTCTGCTCATGAGACGAAAAGTCCCAGTTTGGCTTGGACGCCTCTCATATACGGCATATGCACAGGCTGTACCGTTACTCCGCATGTTCCTCATTTTAAAATGTCTTTGAAACATTTGTTAGCAGATCTCCATATTATAACGGATACTGTATGCTTTTGAAATGCCTTCGAGTATCAGGATATTATAGTTTTTGTTCACAACACCCACTCTTAATAAATCCTAAATCTCTATTTTGAGTCCTGAGTGTACCGTGCTCACGGATATTTCGTCAGCATCAGCAGTAAATAAGATGAAAATCGATAATTGAAGCAAGAAGCGAAGTTCAGGCTATAATTATCTTTTATGAGGGGGGGAAAAGAAACAGAATAGGAAACTGAGACAGATTCCCATCTGCATGCATTTAAGAGTGTCGTAATCATGGTGAGAGGTGATTCGACAAAATCAGGTCGTCTGGAGTGGCGCTGCCACTTACATAACAACAGATTTGCTCCASTAAAATAAATCTTGTGCAGAATGATTACTTTTACAGCGCTTTCAGGTCGCTCAGAGTTTCAAATGATGTGCAATCAAAGCAGAGGCCTACTCACGCAGTCCTGTAAAGTGAAGCCTCATTCGAATTGTTTTTTCCCTTCCTTATTTGCAAGAACCATCTGCTGTGTTTAGCTTAGTTTAGGCCCTTTAATATTTCTGCTGCATCTGAGAAGAAAACGTATTGATCGCTGATTTCTCCAGCACCGAGCATTAACTTTTAGAAATGCCTCCTTAAGTGGTGCAGATTTTAAGCTTAAGCCTTCTCGCTCTTCTGTGCACTGGAGGTCTGGGTCATTGAACTTTAGTAAAAGATGTAAAGTTTGCTAAGGCTGCTTTGCCTGAGAGAACCGAGACTGCGTGATGCCGAACAAAAACAGTCGGCTGAATTGAGATTCAGCGCCCGAAGCCTGTTCCTCATCACACCTTTATATTGTACGCCGTCAGCTGCTGGGTAAAGTGGCGCTTTGCCTCCGATGCTAACAGAGGAAGGCGTGTGTCTGTGTGTCGCAGGTGTTGCCAGAGGTCGAAACAAATCTGTCGAGTGACAGGTGGCGGAACAACCCGCGCCGTGAGAGCTCGCGAAAAATCAGGCTGCTAGATAAAACAGGCATCTGTCTCGATCAGGATTTGATTTAGGCTCGGGATATGCGAGGAAGCAGTCACAAATGACTTTGGTCACCGGGTCACATGATCGATCGGCAGGATGACGAGCCGCTGATGAATCGCCTCACTGAAGGCCATTTATTCACCACGCTTTTAGTCATTCTTTATTCACAGATCACATTATCTACATGTTAAAAGCCGCTGCAGCCATTTTAAATAAGGGAATAAAACAAATAACACGCATTATTTTTCTTTTGCTGTCAGTATTCCTACCATGACATTTAAGACGAGGATTTTTTTTTCCCCCGCTGTTGTGTGAAATATAAAGAGCTCTTTTGCTTTTATTTTTTTAATGACATCTAATCCTGGAACCTGAAACCTATTAAAAGTTAGAGCACAACTTGCAACCTAAATCCCATTAAAAGTTCAAATTTAGCTTCGCCACATTGTGTTGTTTTGCTGCTTAATGCCCAATTCATACAGGCTGAAGTAGCAGAGCAAAGCAGCGCCTCATAATTCTGTGCTGGTGTGTTGAGCRGGATTTACAGCTGCGGAGTCTGGCGCACACACTCAAGCCTTAAAAACATTTTTTTTAAAAAGTCCGAGATACCTTTTTGGTCTGAATATATTACATGTTGTTTATTTTGTTCTACTTTTAGTAGAGCAGTCAAAAAAAAAAAAAAATAGCACATATGGCATTATATCATTAATTATACAGTACAACAGTCAGTTGTTGTTTCAAGACACGAAGGTCAGCTGCTCTTGAACAGTGTTTGCAAGAACAGTATTGTCAAGTGCATTTGCAAAACCAATCAAGCATCATGATGAAACCGGCTCTCATGAAGACCTTCCATAGAACGTGAGACCGAAAATTTCATGTAGAGTTACCAGCCTTAGAAATCACCAATTAACAAACAGCACCTCAGTTTAGAGACGTTATGAAGGATTTACAGAGCAGAAGTACCAGAGACATCTCAATATCAACTGTTCAAAGGAGATTATAGCATATTTTGGACGCCTTCGGTATTGTTTTACAGTGTAGAAATGATGTAGTACACGATGGTGTACTGGTTAGCACTGTCGACTTGCACGTCCAGGGTGCGAGTTCGATTCCTGCCTTGGGGTCTTGTGTGCATGGAGTTTGCATGTTCTCCCCGTGCTTGGYGGATTTCCCCCAGGTACTCTGGTTTACTTCCAAAGACATGCAGGTTAGGTTAATACAGTAGGCGTTCCCAAATTGCTCGTAGTGTGTGTGTGTGTGTGTGTGTCCTGTGATGGATTGGTACCCTGCCTCGCGCCCTAAGTCTTTTGGGATAGCCTCCTGGCCCCCTGCAACCCTGTATACAAGATCAAGTGGTATAGACAGTGAGTGAGTGAGTGATGTGTATACCTGCACCTTATTGCCTTTCTATACCATTACTCTCTTCCTTGTTATTATTATTATTATCATAATTAGCCATACAGGACACTCTTTAATCAACTCAATACTTATTGTCCAACTTCTGGGTCACTCAGAAATGTTAATTTCTTTCCGTAGACATACAAGCATTGCCTGTAATATGAGTTATTAAATGTGGGCGTTTTCATGTTTTTTTTTTTTTACTTGCTATTTTGTACTTGTTGGTCTTCTACTTGGTATCCCCCTCGTGACTGAAAGAATCCACTTTGCACAGAAGCCTGCGAGCTGCTTGAGGAACTGCAGCATCATTTGGTTCATCCAGACTAAACAAACATGTGCTGATCCTTCCATTATTATCGTATTGTCTCATGGCTGGTATGTTTCCACACTCGTTTAATAGCTTTTGTAAGTTCCTTCAGCAAGCAGCCATCTGGAAACTCGAGCGCGAGGGATCTTCATACAAAGTTGGAAGTTTACTTTGCTTGAAGTTTGTGTGCTTCCAGCTAGCAAACRAAGCAGGATCTTTTAGAGTTAAGAAGGGCTTTGAGTTTTCTTTTTTTTTTTTTTTCATGTTGTTAAGCTCACATGAGTTTTCTCCTATCCATTTATTTTAAGTTTGCTCACACCTTATTGCTGACAGTCATCGCCTCTGATGGACTACATGTCCTTGATTTTTTTATTCTTGCATGGCGACTGACTTCACTGACTCTTAAAATGACGGCTAATTGAGGTTCGTTTCCCGGTGAGCGCTGCTGGACGACCCCCGAGCGTTCCTTTCTTCTGCCCGCCTGTGAAATTGGTCGGCATAATCAAAAGAAAATTGTAGAGCTGCCAGACGGGAGATGTCAGAAGAAACAGTGAGGCGGACTAGGTTGTTGTTTACCTCTCTTGGTCTTTTTCTCCTCCTTTTACTCCTTTTCTTTGCTTTTTTAATGCCGCAGAAGACCATTAACCTGAATGTGGACAAGAAATCAACTCCGGTGCCAGTACTGGCGTTATTATCAGTGATAGGGGATCGACATGCAGTTCAATGACGTCAACACAAGCTTCTCAGGATGCAAAAGGTTTTTGCTTGGGTTTACAAGGTGATGATCTGCCTGGTGTTTAAGTGATATAGTACTGTGCAAAGGTCTTGAGCCACCCCTCATTTTGTCACATTAGATTCAACTGTAACAGACTGCAAGGTGAATAAAGAACATTACCATTCAAAAATTGGGTGTTTACAGTATGGAAGAACCTCAGCAGCAGCCTCGTTTCCCCTCTCGTCWTTTCCAACCAATCAGCATTCAGCATCACCAGTACTGTAGACTAATCACCGGCCTGATCATCTGTCATCATCTGCACTTGTTTCTCACCGGTTCATGCCTTAAGTTAGATGTTTTTATGCTTAAATGATCCATACGTCAACATTTCTCTGAAACTGCTCAGATACAGGGACTGAGCTGAAAAGCCAAAGGGTCAAAAAAGTCTTTCAGGAACCCTGGAGAACTGTTGCTCAAGACTGCATTAAAAATACAAGAGTGTCTGGTTCGTTGTAAGCGAAAGATGAGGAAATGTGGAGTGGCTCAAGACTTTTGCACAGTACTGTATGTTGTGAAACTTTAAATGGTTTTCATTTGAATCCTGGAACGATGTGTGCCGGTCTCTTGGAGTTTCAGAAAATGATGGTAATGATAGTAGAACAGTAGCTCATTATCTTTAACCAGAGATGGAGTATTTTATGGAATACTCAGCGAGATAATATCATCTTGTGATTTATTGGACAACTCAGATAGAGATGGACACATCCAGGCCAATATTTTTGTCTTTTATGGTTCACGTTGAGTTTTGGCTGTGACCTCTGTCCGGGCAGAACAGTAAGGGTGGGCAGATCAGCAGTCTGGCTCACTTGGAYGAACACATTTGATGTCTGGGGAGTTTCTTTTTTATTTTATTTTTTATAGGGTACAAAAGAATAAGGTATCAGTAGAGTATATGGGGGAAAATAAAGTGGTATTATGGTCCACCTTTGAAACTGATACTTGTTAGACATCAAGTCATATGCTGAACTAAACACATCAACCAAGGCATGAGAACGTTAGAGCAATTCGCATGCCATTATACAGTATAGGCATTGAAGTTAAGAAAAAAAGAAAAATCTGCATAGTGTCCTTTAAGGTAATACTACATCTTTAGGTTGATATCAGTATATGAAGCGGAAGTCAGTATCAGGTATTTGAAAGCATCAAAAGGAACAAGTAAAAAAAAAAAAAAGAAGGTTCCTAGAGAGTTTTCTTCTGATCTAGAAAAAAACGCTGCTTGTTACAACCTAGAGAAGCGGCTTTTGGGAGAATTGAACTTTTGAATCCCATTCAGTCCTATTCACAGAAAGAAAGAGGTGTAACATGACAGGTCTTKCTGTGTTAAGAATGAAAAATGGATGTAGTGTCTGTCTATTATTAAATAAAATATAGTGTGGAGCGAATGAATGGAGTGTGTAAGTGAGAAAACAAACATCAGCTTCCTCTTACTGCTGTCTCATTTCATTGCAGGTATAAATCAGTAAATTATCAGTAGAGTGCCATGACCCAGAGGGTTTGGATCGTTGCGCTCTAGCTTATTTGTCCCTCTCGGGTTGCTCGGGTTTTCTAGTGCGACGAAGGAGGGACCAGGGGAAAAATAATGGACTGCATATTTTACCGGAATGTAGAAACAAAAGAAAAGATGTTCCAGATTGGTGGCTTGGACCTCAGCCCGGGGTGCGTTTGCGTGCACGCAGGAAATGGAGATCCGTGTCCGATGATGGGTTGCCAGACATGTGATATTTCCTCTCTTGCCACAATTGCACCCCCCCACCCCCGCCCTCCCCTTCCCCTCTTGGCGTGGTGCACTGCGAGCTCACTTTTCTAGCAGCCCTGATTCAAGTGGCCTCGACTTGCGTTCAGCCAGCCCGCAGACACATTTACACTTTTCTTGGCGTTATCGTACCAGCGCAAAGTGGGTTAGTGAATTGATATGACTGTTCTCTCACACACTAAAGCGAACAAGAAGGAGTCCGATACTTGGCTCCATGAAGCCGTTCACCATCTCACTAGAGAGGCAAACATGCTTGAAAAATATCTATATGAAATTTTAAAAAATACAGATGTTGTTAGAAATCTAACACGCAACATAAGTGTTTTTTCGCTGTATCTCAGATGAAGTGTAGAGGAATTTCCACAAAGTCTTGMTCTTTTTTTGCGTAGACACACATTATTAAGTGATAATAGAGGTAATGTCAGAGAAAAGTGAAATGCACTGAGGCTCGGCTATGTCTCTTCACCACTGACATTTAATCTGGCCGGAGTAACAAACAGCTCCTGTGAGGATGATACCCAGGCGAAGTGACGAGTCGGCATTTACACTGAAGTGCAGAAAATGAAAGACGGCAACGCTTAGACGTTTGCTTTGCTATCAGTTTTGTAGTGGGGACGAAAAAAGAAGCAGCATTCTGGATAGGTGGTAGACCTTTCTTTTGCTTTTCTTTCTTTTTTTTTATCACTGTATCTGACAAAGGAGCGGTGTGAACAGTGCACTTCACACCAGCCGTTATCACACACAGCCCTCAGTGTGTAAGGTGTTGTACTTTTCTGTAGGGGTTACCAGATGTTTAAGTCTGATGAGAGATTTTTTTATGTCCATGGTTCTTAAAGTGTGAGTCTGTAAAAAAAAAAAAAAAAGAAAGAAAGAAAAAGGAAAAATAATAGTTACAGTAAAAACACCTCGCCATCTGTTTGGTTATTAGCCGGTTTAAGTGGTCAATTCAGTGGAAGACCAGTTACTCACAAATTAAAACATTTCAGGGGTGAAGAAAAACTGTGAGTAGTTTTATAGTAAGCCTAATGTTTAAAAAGTTCAATAATGCTAATAAAATTAATGATGAATATATGATTCAAGTTTTTTTTTTCTTCCCTTTTGTCCGCAGTAAGGTTAAGAAAATTTTTTACAGGTTTTAATGAACTGTGGGAAAATAAAAATGTGATGCTAATAACGTGCTAATGTGCTCTCAATAGCCTGTTAGCAAATTTGAGTGCTATTTTAATAATAATATGAGTACCCAAATGTTGTTAGTTTTATTAATTTTATTATTAACATTATTTTTTTACACAAATATTTAAGGATATTTAAGGTTTAACCATAGCTGCCTAGCAAACATGGCTACTAGCTTGAAAGCTCAATGTACTGTAGGAATTAGCCGAAAATGCTAGAGTGGTAACATCAGCCTGAAGTAGTGTGCAAGCTAGGAAATTTTAAAGTATGGCAGGTAGATAGTAAGCTTAGCTAATTTAGCTGGTTTATTGTGTAGATTAAACTAATATTTTGTGAGTGAAACTAAGTTATAGCGTAAATGGAGAAAATGGCTTCTAGAAAGGTAACTCATAAGCTTGTTAATGCTAAAGCATTGCTGTGTGTAGAGGGCTAGTTTAAGTATTGTTACTGATTTATTGTATAAATAATAATAATAATAATAATAATAGTAATAATCATAATAATAATAATAATAATAACACTAATGATTATAATATAGCTATTTAATCTGCTAGGTTAAGCTACATGCTGGCCTCATAATGAAGAAACAGATCTCCATATGTCTCGAATGTTTTGGTGAATTAGCCTAAAGTGCTAGAGAGGTAACAATAGCTTGAACTAGCTCGTAAGCTAGAAGATTTGTATGGTGTATGGTGGTGTTAGAAGGCTATCTTAGCTAATGTTAAACTTATATTGTATAATAATAATAATAATAATAATGATAAAAAAATATGCTAAGCTAAGCTACATCATGGCCTCGTAATGAACAGATAATACTCAATATGTCTCAAAAAATGTGTTTGTGAGGCACTTTATCACCCAACAGCATTATTCTGACTGAAATATACAGTATCAATTGAAGAAATATCTAACTATCTATGTGAYMAACATACTGTAGCATAAGAATCTCAACCCATCCATATTTTACTGTATTAAACTAAGCTAACATAACACCATTACTTAGCTAACATCCCTTATAACTTCGAGTCTTGTTGACTATTTCACAGCTTTACTTAAACCTGCTAACGATGACAAATTCCTCACACAGTGTCGACGCTTGCAGACGGGCTCACGTCCACGGCGTTCCCCAGAAGAACCACGACCTCCGTGAGCACCAGCAGCAGCTTCACACGTCGCCTCCCCGCCAATAGCACAGTCACCATCAATCCCAAACTGACCAGAGGAGCTCATGACACTGCGCTGGAGAACGGCGGGGCTGTAGATCCCACTAACGCTGGTCCTCCGCCCTCTAGCAGACAGTTCTGTGAGAGCACTGAGATCAGAGACATCGTCTGGCCTCGGACACACAGGGGCGTCACCGTGGAGCGGCCATGTCCTAAAGGAACCAGAGGTGAGTTGTTATGTGGATGCGTGCATGCGGTTTCGGATTACTAATGTACATCGAGGTCAGTCTTGTGTGTACGTGTGTGTGTGTGAGAGATTTGTGTACGGGGGGGGGGGGATATTGCTACAGATCCACATTTCCCCGCAGGCCAGGGTAGGCCGCCCTGGCTGAAATTAACATTGGAGTTCATTTGATTCTTGAAGTTAATTTAGCGCCGGTGATTTGCTGTGTTTATTTGTGCRCGGAGTCATGTGACTATTGTGTTGTGACAGCTTGTTTTCGGATTAGATGAGCATCCACACAGCTTGATTTGTTTCTTTGAACCATTTGGAAATGCTTTTAGGAGAAAAGCTTGGCCCTGAGGCATTAATGAGGGGAGACAGACTGCAGTATTATGCTGGTTACTTTGCATTCTCTATCTCTGCTTCTGCAGTTCTTCATGAGTTTCTTTTTTGTTTGCTTTTTTTACATTACATTTTTACATTATGTTGACATTTGCACACTTGCTGGAGCATGTATCGATCTGTTGGCAGTTGAGGATTAAGGTTTATGTTCAGGAATCCAACAGTTGTACTGACAGTGATGAGATTTGAACCCACAACCCACTGATCAGTAGTAAAACCTAAACCACTTCCTCCCACTTTCTCCTGCTAGGTTTTTCCATCCTCCTCTTCTGGATTCTTTCCACCGAATCTGCTTGCTGGTTCCTCTCCGACTTTTCTGAATCTGTTCTTCATTTTGATTATCTTATCATTATATCTATGGTTTTTGAACCTTCTCTCCATCTGGTGTGATTTTCTTCCTCTGGTTCTGTCCATCCTCCTCCACTGACACTATATCTACAACACCTTGCTCTGGTTTTGGCACCATTCAATGTTTCCCCATGTCCATACTCTCCAACTTCTCCTTTTTATCAGGTTCTTCTTATCTTCTTTATCTCCTGTTATCTCTTCTCAACCTTCTCCCAATGGTTCTCTGGTTCTCTCCACAGTATCTTTACCTGCTTTAACGAACTCTCTCTCAGTCTCTCACAAACTTCTCCCACTAGTTCTCCTCATATTCCGATTCCATTTTGCTCTCTGTAGCTTCTATATCTGTTTCTTCTTTTTGGTTACCATTTCTTTCTACTTTGGCTTTCCATCTTTTCCCTCTACTTCTTTCTAACACTTCCACCATCCATTTCTGGTCCCTAACCTGCTTTCTCTACAGCTCGTCTTTTCACCAAGGCGATCTGGATTCCCAATTGGTTTTCTTTAACCTTTGCCTCTGGTTAGCAGTTTTCACTCTCTCTCTYTGTTTTCTTCATCACTTATCTCTATGATTCATTTCGCATTCTCTTTCTGGTTCTCCATGCGCAGGTATTGCCTCGTACCTCTGTACGGCTGTTAGTGGTACGTGGAACCCCAAAGGACCAGACCTCAGCAACTGCACCTCCCATTGGGTCACGCAGGTGGCGCAAAAGGTCAGTACCAAATTGAAATAGGTGATTATGTTGTAACAATAATGACTGTGAATGCAAAACAAAATAACGAAGTTAGAATAATGACACTTGAAGCTTTGAAGCTTTAATTACACTTTGAGGCTTTTGGATAGATCCTTTTTAATTGAACGCAGCATCATTGGGTGTAATTAGCCGGAGGTAATTGAAAAAGGGTAAAAGATGCAAATATGTACCTGAAAATAAAAGAAAACGCGCTGCACAAATAATCAGTGCACCGGCGTGAGCAAAAAACGTTTCAAAGCTGCTCTCTGCTCTGCGCTAAACGATTAAATTCTTTATTTTTGAACTAACAGATGACAGATGAGTTGTAGAAAATTAGACTGAATCAGTGAAATCTTGGCTCTCACTGGTGGTTTTTCTTGATTTGGCTGTTATTTGTGGTTTTTAGGACTAGACGCGTCTGGACTGAATTTCTCTTCCTTTAAAACATATTTCTGTTCCTGATTAAAAAATAGAAAAAAAAATCATATTTAAAACAAACAAAMAAAAATTTTCATGACCAAAAGCTAATACATCGTGGCCTAAATTAAAAGGAATTATATTTCAATTAAAATGAAACTGTATAACCATGCAAAGCTTTTGTTTTTCAGTTCATATTTTAACAATTAAACTAAATTATTAATTTAGTAGTCTTTTATTCGGTGTAGCTTTGTTTTTAATGTTACAATTTAAGAGACTCATTTTAGTTTTTATATTGCAGTTTGCATTAGGGCTCATATTATTTTACGATAAGAATATGTTTTCCAACCTAATTAAATGTAAGCATCCTGCCCAATTTGCCGTTTTCTATATTTCTATGTGAGCTGCAGCGCCGTTTYATCCACCGCCGCATCGATATAGATCCCAAACATGTTATTTTGCGTTCCTGTTGCGGACAGCRTTTTAACAGCACCCTCTGATTAATGCGTTGTGAATAGCAGCCCCGAGCCAGTCACGCCACATTCATTTCCCTGCAACAAGTAACAATTTCCTCTTCAGCCGATTTCACCCGAAACATTTACTCACTAACCCAAATTTGGGCTGCGAAGTTTATCAACACGGTTCTGTTGCTTCGCTTTCTCTGCCAATTCCCTGCATTAAATCCACCATGTAATTTGTGTCCCTTGTAATCACACATTTCGGCTCTAAATTGGGTCAGATCCGGAGTGGGGAGAACGCGGCGAATCTGGCCAATGAGCTGGCGCGGCACACGCACGGCCCGGTGTTTGCCGGTGACGTCAGCTCCAGCGTCAGGCTCATGGAGCAGCTGGTGGACATCCTGGACGCGCAGCTTCAGGAGCTCAGGCCCAGCGAGAAGGACTCGGCCGGACGCAGCTTCAACAAGGTACGGCAGGTTTTCTTTCTTTCTTTCTTTTGTTTTTTTTTTTTGTTTGTTTTTGTTTTTTTACATAATATCCAGTTTGTGATCAGAATTAACAGTGCTGAATTTTTTTTTTTTTTTTTGGTCTCTGCACATTTTTCAGTGTTTGTTTATTTCAAAAGGGAATTTCTGTGCAGTTTTCTGTGCAATTACAGATAAGCTCTTCTAATCGCACTTTTACATACTCGTATGATGTTTCGGTGCAGATCAAGTGCTTATTTTGCATTACCAAGCCCGCGGTTCCCACCAGAAACTTTTAAGGTTGGTACAAAGGAAAAAAAAAAAAAAGGAAAATAGTGGAGTATTTGTGGATTTCCTGATCCTCAATTGCCTCTCCTGTTCTCAAAGCTCATTTTCCTGCCACTGTGGAATTCCTGAAACGTTTAGCAGGCCCGGTGGAATTCCTGAACGATGACCCATCTAAGCTCGCTTGCTTTTTTCCTGACAAGCTGAATCCCCCCCCCCTTTTTTTTTTCTTTTTCTCATTATGAACCTGCTTATCTTCTGTAGGTGGTAGAGAAGGGCACTCCCACCTGTCAGTATTCCAGCCCCAGGGTTTTTTTTTTTTTTTTAAATAAATAAATACATTTTCTTCCCCTCTTAAATATGTTTTAGCTCAGCTTCCCTGTAATTATAGGGTTAGCGCATCTGACTCACCTGGCACTACAGATGCGAAAGCTGCCACTTGTGTCTAGAAACCATTTAAAAAAATGAATGGGGTAAAAAAAAAAGAAAAGAAAAAAGGAGCAGGATACAAGCCAGGGCCCTTTAGGAACAGAATATGCAGCCAAGTATTTGCTGAAGGAGGAATTTTCACAGAAGAAGAGGCTCGTCTGGAGGGCCGTTGATCTCCCGCATAAAGGATTGCGGGATGGCGAGGTGGTGGACTTACTCTGCCCCGAGGCTGTCGCCGCTGCTGTCGAAACCTCTGCTGGTGTAAAAGAAATGAAGTAGGTGTAATTCTGCGAAGAAATCCAGTTTGCACGCTGAAGCGGTTCCCACTCTCCCATCTCTTCTTCTTCTTCTTCTTCTTCTTCACGCCGCAAGGATCCTCTGGTGGAGAGAAGGAGGGAGGGATACGGTGTGTGTGGTAGTGGTGTGTGTGTGTGTGGGGAGGGGGGGGGCACTTTGTTTTGATGAAATGACTATCGGCGGCTCTCAAACCTTCATATCGCCCGATAGCACAATTATCCTGACCATCAAATACAAATGACCTCCTCCAGCTTGAATGCATTGAGTTTAATGGATTTTCTAGCACGGTCCAGTACTTGCGTCTCTGTATTTTTWATTTTTTTTTTCTTCTTCCCTATTCCCTCCCCTCCACTCCTCGCTCCTCATCTCTCCACAACTCAGCAGTCCTGGTGTTTTGGTTATGTAAGCTAGTTAGGTATTCAAAAGACACTTTTAATTGAAAGAGGAGGGCGAAGCGGGGAAGCTCTTCGCTCTCTCTCTCTCGGTGGGACGCTGCTCCCGTGCACCGTCTGATTGCATCGTCGAGACGAAACGCTTGATTGTCTGCAGGAATGTGGTGCCTTCGTGTTCCTTTGATGACGCAGGACCTGCTTTTGTAGTTTCTAACATCTTCTAACTCTGTGTGTGTGTGTTTCTTTCTTATTCTTGATCTCCCCTTCCCTTATTTGATTTGATTCTATTTTTTTTTCAAAATAAGCGTCAAAAGCGAGAAAAGACGTGCAGGGCCTATACGAAGGTATATCCACGGTATAATCCAGATTTACTGCATGTCTGTCTGTCTGACTGTCTGTCTAGCCGTCTGTCCGTCTGGCTGGCTTTCCGTTCTTGCAGGACGCTCCCTGCTGGAATCCGACGCATTCTTTAGCCACTTATTAGTAGCATCTCTTTCTTTGTCTGCTTGACTACTGTGTGTGTGTGTGTGTGTGTGTGTTTTTTTTTTCCCCTGCACTGCTTCATCTCTCTGTCTCCGTCTCTCTCTGCTCCATGCTCGCTTCTCGCTCTTGCTTCTTACCTTTTATCTCTTTTCCCCTCCCCCTCAATCCCCTGCTCTCTCCTTCCCACTTGTACTCCCTCGCTCTTTGTTTCTCGCTCGTTCTCTCTCTTTCTTTATTTCTCTCCACCATCATTTTCTCAGCCTTCCTCCAGCTCATCGCACCACTTCTGCCTCATTCTTGTGATTCCAAATTTTCAGATTCTCTCTCTACACCTCCTTCTCTTCCCTCTACCCACCTGTTTCTCGGGCCAGTTCTAATATCCTCGTCAACCACTTGTTCCCGCTTTCCTTTCTCTTTCTCTCTCTCTCTCTCTCTCTCATGTCCCTCAGCACTGGAACATTGTATGAGTAATCGCTTTCCCGTGGCCGTACTGTAATTGCAGCATCTCCCTCCGCCAACAGTGTGATCAAAGTGGCCGCGCGCTCGCTTTTTCACCCACTTCAACTTTTCAGCCGATCATCCCGCGTTCAATTGTCTGATGGATCCTGAGAATTTTCCCGCCGCAACACCGTCTTCCTGACGCTGGGGTGTGTGCTTTTTTTTTTTTTTTTTGCCTCTGAAATAACACAAACACGTGCTGGTGTAAAATCCCAGCCTGGTGTCACGTGAGCCTGGGGTTTATTCATGTGTTGCCGTTTTTTTTTTTTCTTTTCTTTTTTCCTTTCCCTTTTGTCTGCTGAGAGAAATAGGCCGACGTCGGGCCGCTTCGCTTCGCGTGCCAGCTTCCCCAAATGTGTGCTATGATCTCAGCCTCAAAGTCCCTCTCCATTCAAACGACAGCGTTAGTGTTGACAAACCTCCTTCAGATTAAGAATGCAGCGAGTCCTCGCCTCTGATGGCGTAAACACCGCTCGTCCTCAGAAGGAGCACGAAATTCCTCCGTTTGAGAATTAATGAGCGGAGTTTCGATGTGGTTTTTATTATCTTTTTTTTTTTARTGCATTTTCACGGTTTATGTAACRGCCAGGTCAAACAGAGTGTTTAACCTGAACACTAATAACATAATGAACCAGTTGCTCGGTTGTTCCTGTGAATGTGACAGCGCAGTCCAGGAGCGGTATTGACATGTTTACGTGTTTATATTAATCTGATCGTTTCTATAGTAACAACTATAGTCGACAATATACAGAATGGAAACGTCAAGGGGCGTTCACGTCAAACTGGGACTTTTGATTGTCTGCTTGGATACCTTACCTTGCGAGCCTTATGTACATACGGAACGCCGGCCTCCCAGGAACTCCTTTAATGCCCCACACATGTGGAAACGGCTTGGGTCGGGGTCAGGACTGTACAGGGGATCGCCAGGCGTTCTTTTTTTAAAGCGTTTGCACAATTTAGATATCTTTCTAAGCGTCTCATCACCGTAGCGTGCTTGAAGTTTTCTGTAAATGTCAATCGTTTTACGCCTTYATTCACAAGTCCCGGTTTGACCTTAACTCCGCACATGGTTGAGTTGTTCGAAGGACGTGCTAGTTTAGCATTTTCTGGAAGGAATGTCAAGGTTTTTCTTCAAAATCTTTAAAAGTAAGGAGAAAAGAAGAAACGCGTAGCTGCTGTGGCATTGATGTTAAAATGATCTATTAACAAATAATAACGTGACTGTTTAATAAAAAAGAGAATTTTTGGCGCATTACTGCTGTATGAGAGGACGCTTCGTGATGCTGCGCGAAAGAAACATACTGGACAATAAACGTGCCAAAAATAATTAGTTTCGATAATTGTTTTTCCCCAACTCTATACTTTCAGTCGTTTACGTCCTCAGACAAGAAATTAAAAG
>QMIH01000836.1:64092-75031 GCA_003987875.1 Clarias batrachus | reverse complement strand
ATATACACATATATATATATATAAATAGTGCCCAAACCCATTTTTGGAGCAAATTTGAAGCCACAATGCATTTTAATCATATAAATAATAGACGTTATTACTGTGAAAAAACGTTTCCTTTTAATAATAATTCCCATAATTCAAATTCTAATCCAACACAAGAGCTTTTCATTCATACTGTATGCGTCTAACTAGTTTCAGTCATCAGTCATTCATTTGGCTGAGAGGAGCGCCTGGCGTAGCTGTTTTTCATTATTTATTTTTTTTTAGCCTAGTAACTGTTCTTATTTTTATTCAGACAACAGAGGCTGCGGTTGGAAAGAGATTCCCCTGACCCGCTGTGTGTTTCATTCCTCTGCCAGTAGACTTTGTTAGCACCGCGAGCGCATTTATATCGGTCATGGCTCTGCTTTTAACCTCTCCTCAATGGCCTTCCACCTTTTTACATTTCAGAGCTGAGACTCTCGGCCCCCCGTCCACTCGGAGCGTGTTACACCTGCTGTAGCTCGGCTTCGCTCGCCTCTTTTTGAGCTCGGATATTAAAGGGAGCGCGGGGCCGGTGTAGGCCGGGATTTTAAAAGCAGACGCGGGTGATATTGGGAAAGCAGATGTGTGGAAGAGGCGCTGTGACATGGAAGCGCTGGAGACAAACAGGATTTGATTAAAGAGAAAAGAACAACAATAAGCAGAGCGTCATTATTGACTCGATCGACTTTTGAGATTACATATCTATTTATTGTTATTTATTTGTTCGGTTGCTGTTCTCTTATTAATATCCTCAGCATTTCTCAATCATCTACCTATATTTTTTTTTTTGTTTGAATTTCTTTCTTTCTGACTTTCTTTTTTTTCTTTCATGCATTTATTTAATTTGATTTAATTAATAATTACTTATTATTTAAAATATATATTATTATACAGTATATTATTAATTATTATTTTTAATTATTATATTATTATTATTATCTAAATTAATTTTTTTTTTTATTAACATTCCTTTGACCGACCTATTGATTCATGTACGGCTTGTTTAATTTTAAAGAGTCCTTTTTTGTTCGTTTCTTTTTATTTATTTTTTTAAATAATTTTTTTTATTCATAACCTCTTCATTTTTTTCCCCGCCATCCTCCTGTTAATTATCTTATTTTGATGCTGAGCTGTTTTTGCCCTCGTTCCAGAACGCCCTTATTAGCACGGGCTGATTTTATTATATCCTGGCAAGAAAATCTGCAGAGTAAACAGTATAAACAATAATTAAGCTTTAAAGGAGTCACATGACACAGTAACAACAGCAACRTAGCGCTGTGGCTGCTCGAGGAGAAAAAGCCTTTTTCAAAATAATAAAGCCTCTTTATTTCCAACTCTCCTTTTAATAACTACTTCCCTCTTTTGGCAAATGTTGAAAACGGTATTAATCTAGTTTTTCGCACTGGCGTGTTTTTTTTTTTTGTTGTTTTTTTTTCTTCAGTTTCTTTTCTTTTCTTCTTTCTCCCCCGGCTGCAGACGCACCTCGCACGCCCTGTTTAAGTCCGTCTTCGCTTTGAGAGACGTAAGATGTGGTTAGCGATGCAGCCCAGTGCCTGCCGGCTCCACGGCTGACAGAAAGTGCCCTGGAGCATATTAGGCAAACTTTTTTGCCACTCTGTCTCCGTCTCTCACCGGTAATTAGCATAATTTAACTCAACCGCAACACAAGGCGACTGCTCTGGGGCCTGAAGGAAATAGATGGAGTGGATACGTGCTGCTGGAAGAAAAGGAAGAAAGAAAGAAAGAAGGGCCGAAAAATGTCCCTTATTTCTACGTGTCAGAAATACGAGGTGGAGAGAGAGAGAGAGAGAGAGAGAGAAGAGTTTGCGCTAATACTGATGTCTGACCTCGTTGTATTTTCACACATCAAAGCGAGCTCAGAACCAAGTCTGAATGGATTCAGAGCTGTGCTCCGTCGGGGCCCTAAAGGCGCAGCTGAAGACACAAACCTATCAGCAGCCACAGGAGGAATCACAGTAAAAGTCTAGTGATAGGTTTGATCCTGGCTATATTTGACATTCACACACTGTGTACTCTGGTGTACTTTGTGTATTTTTTCTTTTTTCTCTAGTTTACAGCGGTTTCACTCCCAAGATAGGTAAACGTTCCGTATCTTTCTTTTCAGCAACACACAATGCAGGGATTGTGCCTGGAGGATAAAGCGGGTCAGCGGTCGTCGTTCCGCAGCCTCATTTTACCACAACGTAGCATAAACAGATCGTTTTCTTACCGTTATTGTGACATTTTCCTTCCAGTCATAAGCTTTGCGTTGAAGTCAGGGCTCAGGCTGCTACCGCTACAGATTAAATCGAGCTAAAGGACCTAGTTCAAGGCAGAGTTTAAGCGGGAAGCGGGAAGTGAAAAGCATGGCCAGGTCTTTCTACTCAGCGGAATGGATTGTAACCTCAGGCTATTTGGGATTCCTTATGGAGCAGAAATACGACGTACAAAACTGTGCAGTATATTTATGTACAGTACATTACCCCTTAATGTGTTTAAAAGTTATTGCTATACATAAAAATATATGTCTGTGCAGCGCAGTATACCGAATTGGACACTAGAAAGTGATGATGCTGTTGGAGCAGACTCGAGAAGTCTGGCAGACCTTTTTTTTTTTTTTTTCGTTCCCATTTTTGTCTCAAATGTGTCTCTGCTTAGAAGTGGTTTATTGGTTCAGTGTGTCATGTTGCCTTTGCCATAGCTTACTCAAGTTACCTTCAAGCTGGAAGAAATAAAAGTTAAATACAATCCGAGTAATAACAATAATAGTTATTATTATATTATTAAGAATTATAACAAAAAAAAATAAATTCATTGTCACATTTTATTCTTCACTCTAATTTAGTTAAAATATAGAATGTAGCAAAAAAAAAAAAAGCATTATCAGTCAAAAGTTTGGACACACCTTCTAACTCTGTGGTCTTTTCTGATCTTTATTTCGTTCTAAATTATAAAACAAAGCTGATGGCATCCAAAATATGCAATACTCTCCTGTGTACAGTTGATATTTACATTTAGGCATTTCATTTGGCAGACGCCTTTATCCAGAGCGACTTACATTTTTATCTCRTTATATCATCGGAGCAGTTGAGGGTCAAGGGCCCAACAGGGACAACCCAAAGGTCACGGGATATGAACCTGGGACCRTCCAAACCGTAATTCAATGAGCTACCTCTGATAAGAACAACAACATTGAGAGGTGTCTGTTACTTATGCTTCGTAAAGTCTTTATAACGGCKCTAATCTGAGGTGCTGTTTGAGGTTAACTAGTGATTTCTGAGGCTGGTGACTCTAAATGAACTTAAGCTAAGATTTGGTCTTGCTTTCCTGGGAAGGTCTTCATGAGAGACATGAGGCTTGATGGGTTTGGAAACGCACTTGATACAACATTGTTCTTGCAAGAATATACAGTATTTATATGAATAAAATCATAGATCCAATATGTGTTTGAATATATATATATATATATATTGCCTATAATAGTCTTTTTTTTCCCCTCTGCAGTTTTAGACGTGTACGTGTTGAGCACAGACGGTCACGTTCAGGATTTCAAGTTTCCGCAGACAAGTAAAGGAGGTGCCACCATCCAGCTCCCCGCCAACACGGTCAAATTAAACAGCAAGAACGGTAAGTGAAATAGAATTGTGCCGCGGCTCAGTTTCAGACTCGAAAGCTCCAGAGARCCCGAGACTGTGATTGCTTTCTAATTAGGTTAATGCCGGTCTTGCGGGACACAACACACAGCACTAATTATAAACAAATGTCCAAGGTTTTATTTTATAATTATTTTTTTTAAATATCATTCAGTCTAATCTCAGGTAAGGGTCATGTAAACATGTAAGGGTCAGGTACATATGTCTAAATGTAAAAGGCTGTGCTAAATATTGAGTGTCATAACGTGTACTCGTGTAAAAACTAACCAAATATGAAACTGAAAAATTTCAAATTGTATTGACAGATAATTTTACTAGTTTTTAGGAATGTATTCCTTGAAAGAAGCAAAATCTTAATGATCTTATCTTAATAATCTTATATTCTATTTGTTGTAATCTTATATAAGAAATTATCGACAGATAGTTCACTTGCGAAGATGCTAAGATGTTTTTTTTTGTTTTTTTGCATTGTAAAAATGAACCCAGCTGAAACATAGACTGTTGTGATTGGGCAGGTTTGTACACATGGAGGTGAGCAGTCTTTATTCTCGCGGTTTAGCCTTTTATGTTCGCACCCAGTCATCTGGACTGTTTAGAGTTAAGCTCCCCTTAAGGGGAGTCTTGTTCAAAGCATGTCAATCAAAAGCATTTATTCCTATGATAGGCCACACCCACCTGGGCTATTTTGTTCAATCCCCTCAATCCCTTTTAATGAACAAGTTGAACAGGTTCTTGAGTCAGGCAATATTATATCAGTGGTATTCTGGGAAACCCCTGACGAAAGCTACTGTGAGTAAATTCTGGTAAACATCCAAAAAAAAAAAAAAAAAGACCCCTGAGTTTAGTTCACCATAAATGCTTTTTGGCATCTTCTTTGTAAGATCACGGATCGCGTCGTATAAGGCTTTGCTCACAGAGTGAATCTCACGCTCTGATCAAGTTGTTAAACAGCAAAACCAGAGAAAATGTGAAAATGTCAAGATTTCATCATGTAAAAGGTTTTCACCAAGACGTCGGGTAGATTTCTCCATTCCAGCGTTTCATCAAGACGTTTCATTTCCCACTCATACTGTACAAGCGTTTTAATTGTATTGCACTCTACTTTCTGAGAYGTACAAGGCCTTTCACATTGCGACAACTGGCGTAACATGAGCCACAGATCTTTGGATTTGTGTTGTCACACAAAGCAGAGATTATGCACCGGCCTTTGTTTGTTTGTTTTGGGAACAACGTCCTTAAGAACCAAAGCTCCGCAGCGTCGAGTGAAATTTCATACCAGTATAAACCATGACAGAAAGCTTAGGTTGTCCAAGTGACGACAGGGTGTGAGTGCTAGGCTGCTAAATCAACTTGACGAAAGTAAAACCGGTACACATTCCTTCCTTAAGACTGTAATTTAAGACTGTAATCCTCCAGTGTGCGTGGTGTAATGAAGAATTAAACTGGATTATGATCCTACCGGTGCAAAGACCTCACAGCACTCGGGGATCATGTGTATCATCGCCGAGACCTGCTGTGTGATGGTATACTGATATCGCAGGATAACATGATAAAGACGTCTAAAATAGTTATCGCGTCAGCGTCATTTCCAGTCACATCTTATGAAATATGGAACGTTTCAGTCCGGATTTAAAGGGAAGTCACTTTATATCGAAATATAAAATTGACTTTGCTAATGAAATAAAATTAGACTGCGAGACTGATTGGTCAGGCGAGTGATGGTGATTAGTTTGCTATAATAGAAATTTTGGATTTGGACAGCACTCCAGCTACTGTACAAGTCACATCAGATTTATATTAGATGTTAACTCGCTCATACTTGGTGCCCCATCGTGTCTATAGTAACAACTAATCCACAGGATTCCAATGGCGCTTAATCCAAGGCAAAAAGTAAACAGGTCTTTATTTAACAAAGAACAACAGACAGGGATTTCACTAAGGAGATCTTTATGCAAGGAGTCTCCAGTTTCAGCCAGTGTTTCTCACCAGGGAAAAAAGTTTTAGTATTGCAAAGTCTTGCATTGCGTTTGTCCTAGAAAAAGTACAACATAATCAATAACATAAACTACCTTGGACATTTGAGACAATTTGCTTCAACTAGTTAAGAATTGATTTAAACTTGGACACCTTCATTAGAATTGCCGAAATTCTGTGTATACAAAGAAGAAGTAATTGTTGTTTCTGTCGATAATTGATTTCCTGAGCATTTCATACGATCGATGATGACAGAAAAGAGTTATATTTACACTAAATACACTGAAATATCACGTGATATCAACTCAGTTTATCTCAGTGCCACTGCAGAAGCKTCATATGAGTAGCAGCTTTAGTTTGGAATCCATTTTTGGATGGAACGAAGGTTGCCTCTGATTATGTACGTTGTACTCACGTTCTGGCTGATGAACCACATGTTCGGCGTGCAGAGCAGAGACATTTAGTACGACAGAGACATATGGTACAGTAATTATGTAACTTACAGTACGGTATATGAACCTCAATTTTGATTTGTTTTTGATTGACAGAACAATGAAATATCAAAGAAGCACTGTACTGTGCAGTCAAACTGACATGATTGATTACGGAATGGTTACCGAGTGCCATTCCATAGTAAATTTGATTACTTTCCCCGCCAAGTACACACTGACATGTTTCATTCTATACATTACCTACATTGGATTTGACCATCATTTCCTTGAACTCTTTCTGGAATACAGGTGTTGCAAAGCTGGTCTTTGTGCTGTACAAACACCTTGGGCATTTTTTGACCACGGAGAACGCCACTCTCAGGCTGGTGAGTGAAGGAGGAGTAGTGAGGAACCACACGCTCACCGTCAACTCCCACATCCTGTCTGCTTCCATCAACAAGGAGTCCAGTCGCATCTTCGTCTCCGAGCCTGTTGTCTTCACACTCGAACACCTTGATGTAAGTAGAAAGCGGTGCAGGAACTTTTCATAGTTAAGATGTAGTCAATGCAGAGTGCATGATATTAATGGTGGTGTATCGAGTTTGGTCTAAATTCTGTGTAAGCATCATTGATCATCATCTTTGGGTTGCTTTTCAGACTGAGAACTACTTCAACCCAAACTGCTCGTTTTGGAACTACTCAGAGAGGAGCATGATGGGATACTGGTCTACTCAGGGATGCAAGCTCCTTGGGACAAATAAGACCCACACCACCTGCTCATGCAGTCACCTTACCAACTTCGCCATCCTCATGGCCCACCGAGGACATGTGGTAAGATAGCACTGGCATGGTTTTGCCACCTTAGCCCTTATACATGCTGGCCACCGGATAATGGTTAACAACTGATAACTGCTTTTACCTGTATGTTTCATCTTCCAAATGAAGGTGTTCCCAGGGAACCAAATYAAATAAAGGCTTCTAATTGGAGCAGTTGAATAAGTGTGTAAGGCAACCCTTATTCTCAAACCTACAGTACTCTGGTGTTGCAACCTGGTCTGAGCCAGAGAGAACTTCCCCATACTTTGGTTAATTTGATGGCCATATGCTGAAACGGTTGATGGTGAACCTCCCAGTTCCTAGTGGTCTCGAGTCTACCTCATGAGGTTTCTTATGAGTTCTTTTTATAGTTAAGGCTTCCTTAAGGGATAGGAAACCCTGTCTAATAGGAAAGACAGAACCCTGTCTGTTGCACGTAAAACCTTTCTCGAGAGGCACAACCCTAAGAAAAATGTCAAGGGTAGGGTCTCAGACTAAAAGAAGGACTGTTCTTTTCCCACTGACCTCAAGGGTTGGCTTGTGGTGGAACTAGGTCTAGGCAGGAAAACCGCTCTGCTTTTTGCTCAAATGATAAGCACAGGCACGTTTTGGCAGWGACCCTGGACAGCAGAGTGTATGCTTTTAGGGAAAATGGTTCTTCAAAGTTCTTATGGATGGCAAAGCTTCAAAGCTGGCAAAGGTTCTGCTTGGCCATCTTTGTGAAATGAAAACCAGAACCTTTGCCCCTTAATGAACCAAAAGAAGACCTTAGTAATAATAGGGTTCTTTCTTGATTGAGAATGAATGGGAACCAGGATGCTAAGACCATGAGTATTAGTAAAAGAACCCACCAGTTAATAAGGATAAACAAGCATGCAGTTTTAGACTAAACATAGCTTGATTTATCATCTACATAGCTAACCAAAGATGTCTTTAGCTAGCAACATCATTTTAAACATACAACATACAGAGAGTGTTTCCTCATCTTCCATCATCAAACGAACACCATTTAGGCTCATGTAAACATCTTTAGATTAGAGGCTGGTTCTGGCACCGTCTCATGTCTGTGGTTAAACCTAGTGATTGATACAACAGGCCCAGTGATTAAACTGGAGGCAGATGCTAACAGTCTGACTATCACAAAATGAAATGAGGGTTGGAAGGCATTAAAACCTCATTGCTGTTAAGAGTACAAGTGCCACATCTGATACAGGAGTAGGAAACCTGCTGCAGGATTGAGCTCGTGTTTACGGCTTGTGGCTAAAATCCAGCTAGGACACATGTTCTTACTCGCGCAGAGCGGCGATTAGCGTCGCTATCGAGCGCACCCCTGAGGACGCCAAGTCCGCTGGGGATCACATTTGAATGAGCAATAGAATTAGAGCGGGATTATGAGTTTAATAGCATAAGCAGCTAGCATTTAGACAGTAATAAATGTGGAAACATGGGCTTTGTGGTGAAGATAATTACAGGTCTTGCCCCATGAACTTTACCCCATCCATAGCTCGACGCTAGCAGTAATGTTAACCATAGTAATAATAATCCRTTTAGAGGCATCGGAAATCAAGCATGCCACCCCACTTTCAGCTGGGGTCACACATTTATTTCAAAAAATGTAAAATTTAATACAAAACCTAATTTAATTTTAAATGAAATGCTGATTGGCATTAGCGCTGAGAAATGATTAACTCGGAACACATCATTTGGGACCTTTCTTCAGATGCCTTGAAAGTTTCCTACAGGAGCAATTTTCCCTTTTTAGAGGCATCRTGTTTATCTTTCCTTTATACTAGTCCCTTTCGGTATCTCTCTTAACTGACAATATTTATCTGATTAGACAGCATAGGGTACTGATTAGCTAAATGATTTATTCATGTATGGCGCAGGCCTCATTTGCAATGTTCTAGCAACATGACCTTTTCAGCCTTCAAAGAAAGTCAGACGAATCTTTGCTGGTCAAAGCGGGTAGTTTGATCCTGTCATGGTAAATGACCATCAGTGATAGCAAATGATTGTAAATGACTGAAAACAGCAGCCCATGCTGTCATGCTAAATTATCATCATCATTGAGCCTTAGCAGACTAAATGTGTGTGTGTGTGTTGCTGGTGGATTGTGGGTCTTTGACAGCGATGGTTTGGAAGGTAAGCATTAGCAGGGATGCGGGGTGGAATGCTGGCGTTGATGTTAAAGACGATGTTGCGTAATACACGTGTTAATGTCAAGATGGTGGTATGCAGGTGTTAGCTTGAATACACAAGAATGTGAGAGGTGTGCGGGAAATGTGAGAGTTTAGAGGGGAGAGAGAGAGAGACTACTGTCAGTCCAAGAGTTAGCATCAGATCTGTGAATGTAAGTGAATTGTTAGGAGTGGCAGTGAGCACTSAAGAAGCAGAATCTGCGAGCGTGAGCTAGAACACAGCGTCTGCTTGTTGACACTGACAGTTCAATGGGAAAGCGGGTTAGTGTACTTACAGGGTAACCGAGAGTGTTTGCGTCTCTGTTGGGTAATCCTTCACATTCCTTACACATGCCACCATTAGGTACTGTTTTCACAGCCAAGCGATTTTACMGTCAATGCAAGGTTCAAATATGGAAGTAACCAAAATATCATTAGGATCAATGCATGTTAGTAATGCAAAGCCTTAACTTAAGTCAGAACYCAAAACGGTATTTTAAGAATAAGGGAAGCGAAGTTAACAAGACTAGCAAACTAGCAAGAAATATGTATTACCAATATTTGTTAGCCTTTGAGCAAAGCTAGCTAGGCTTGCACTGAATTAGCTAGCAGGCACACTTACAGTAAGTGCGCTAGCAATGTGTAGAGGCAAATGTCATTTTATGTTTAAGCTTCCGAGTTAGCAAATTAACAAGAATAATGATTCATGCAATTTTTTAAACAGGAAGCAAAGTTAATTAGKGTAAAAAATGATGTATCTTAAAACAAGTACAATTAACATGTTAGTGTTTTTTAAGATTATACTATTCTTTTCCTTTTTATTATTTATTATATATTCGRCACAAGTCGTCACGGTGGCTTAGTAGCMCCTCCAGGGTCTGGGTTCGATTCCCCCCTCATGGTCTGTGTGCATGGAGTTTACATGTTCTTCTCGTGCTTGATGGGTTTCCTTTGAGTTCTTCGGTTTTCTTCCCTAGTCCAAAAACATGCAGATTAGGTTAACTGGCTTCCCGAATTCCCCGCAGTGTGTGTGCATTGCGATGGATTGTCCCCCTGTCCAGGATGTACCCCGCCTTGTGTCCTAGATCTCCTGAGATAGGCTCCAGGCCCCTCATGACCCAGTGTACAGTATAAAAGGGGCATAGACGATGACTGAGTGAATGAGTTTATTTTAAATGATAATATTAGTATATTAAAATATATCATATGTATATGTGTATATCATATGTCATCATATGAATGCAATTCAGTTTTATTTGTACTGTATAGCTCTTTTAACGTCATCGATGGAAAGCAGCTTTAGAGAATCAAAAGAAAATTATGGAAATGAGTGTGAAATGTGTGAGAAAATATGTATGAAGCAAAATGATCAGATTGTCCTCTGAGATCACCATGCAAATACATCTAAGAAACAGCTGGAGTGGGTTACTATGTAATGGAAGAAGTCTTTTTTTTTGTAGTTGATGGACAGGATACAGATGTGCTTGTGAGTACAGTGCCATATCAACAACCTACTGAATCACTCGTCTATTCATAATCGGTTTGTGTAGAGCACCTGAGCTACTGATTCAGTCACACCTGTTGTATAATGTCTCTGAGTCATAGCTGTTAGCAGTAGCTGGGCTGTAAAATCCTTGCTAGCCCTATTATAAAAGCTGTGCCTGGTATATGAAAGCAAGTATTTTTAATGGATTGTACTATATACTTCAGCAGCGAGAAATAAAACATCACCATCTCAGATAACACTTTTCTGTGGCAATAGTCAATGTAGTTACCCTATATTACTGTACAGTAAGACTTAGCTGACTGGACTGTTTACCATAAGCTTATTTTCTCTAATTCTGTGTCTTGCATAAGTTAT
>QMIH01000836.1:39731-51578 GCA_003987875.1 Clarias batrachus | reverse complement strand
GCTCATGTTTTATTCATGTTGTCACACCTTGTAGTGCAAAAAGAGCTTTTATTGAAAAATTTATACAGGTAGTAAATGGTCACATTTTGCATGCAGAATCATAGCATTATAATTTTAATGACATTTTATGAAATGTCATCGTTTTGAGTGATACGTTTCTATTCTGACATCCGTTCACGTCCTGCGGATTTGTTTTATTCATGCTTTTGTACCTTATTAAATTCTAATAATCCTAAGAAGTCATTTGTATTATAAATTCGCAGCGTCCTGCAGGTTTGTTTCTGGATCATTTATTTATGAATGCTCGTGTGGCATTTAGCTGTTGTGTATATATATATATATATATATATTATAATTTCACTTACTGGGGATAAGCAAGTAGATTGAATTTGTCTTGGAATAAACTAATGGAAAATATTTATAATGCGAGTGTGTGATGGCTCCAAAAATGCAAAACTTAGTATCTAATAGTGTTGAGTAATTCTTTATCATTTCGATGGCAGAGATTTTTGTAACGGTAATGACGCCGTTGTGTGTACCGTGCCTGCAGGTCRTGGGTGCTGGGMGCGTTTGCGCTGCTCTGTCTGCTCGGCCTCACCTGGTCGTTCGGGTTGTTTTTCTTGAACGATTCATCCGTCGTCATCGCCTACCTCTTCACCGTCTTCAACACGCTGCAGGGGATGTTCATCTTCATCTTCCACTGTCTCCTCCAGAAGAAGGTAAAGAAACATTCACTGCTCCCTTGGCTATATTTAAAGGAAACTGGGCCTCTCCGTCTGCTCCTGTTTTACAGAAAGCAGACGTGAAAATGTCTGGGAACGATGTCTCCGGTCTATGGCGCTGCTTTCTGATTTCATTGTTTGTTTGTGTAATTTAATTAAGCAGCAATCACATGAGCTCATGCCTCGTGATTAGCTGTCGCGATTGGGGAAATAACATTAGCCTCATGCGCCTCTGGGGACTATTAGCAACTCGCTCACGTATAATGATTCAAAAACTTCCCTCAGTGTGGGTGTGCTTTTACTTCTAAAGACGTCTCCAGGTCCGCCGGTGTACGCACCGGCCCGAAACTTGTATATACACAAAGCGAAGAGGTGGCGTGTGATTAAGCGAATCAGGACGTCGCTACGGGTGCCGTCTCACCAGGGGCGACGTGTAAACTGGTGGAGACGGAGCTGCAGGGAAACTTTATTCCGAGTTATCTTTTCCTGTGTTTAATGTTTCAATTCATCAGCAGTGTCAAAACAAGCACTCGGCTGTCTGCTCCATTAGCCGTAGCCTCTCGAGGGTGAAATGAGTCTTTTGATGCCGAGATTGTGCGACTGCCTAAAAGAAGGCACTCAAAAAGCAAATGTCTTTGATGGACAAAAGGGTTTGTCAAGCACTGATTTTGTCCAAAAAAAAAAAAAAAAAACAATATATGTATACAAAATGCTAACAAAACTTAGAGCTCTGATATTCAGTTGTAAGTATAAGTGGATAAAAAAGAGGTGGGATAAAAACAGAGAATGTACTTTTCGATAAGACAATATTAAATGTACCTATTATAAGTGGATAAAAAGTCCTGCTTTGGTGTGAGAGGAATAAATCCTTGTCTAGGATGGTGACACATTGATTATTATCTCTCTAACAGCAAACCCCTGAATTGTGCTACATTCCGTATCGTTCCATACATTTCCTCCTAATATTACTAATACCTGGCCAACGTTTAATGTTATTATTCATGTTGCATTCCTGCAGGTGCGTAAGGAATATGGGAAGTGTTTCCGTCAGTCCCAGTGCTGCGGCGCTTTGCCCCCGGACAGCTCTCACAGCGTGGGCAAAGCGTCCACGTCTCGGTCCACGGCCCGGTACTCCTCCGCTACACAGGTAGAGCACTTAACTCTCCATCTTTTCACTTCTCCATCAGCGGCCACGGCGCTTTTAATGTGTTGTTCTGACACATATTGGTGGGAAGAAGAAAAAAAAAAACAGCAGTTTTTATTGTGATAAGTGATTTTTGTGCCTTTGGGTCTGCGAAAGAGTTTTTGTGCCTGATTTAATAAATGCTTTCTGAGATTTTAAGACTTGCTGAGATCCAAATCGTAGTGGAAGAAAAGAACAGATAATGGATTTTCTTACATACCTCAGGGAATGATGAAGAAAAGGAAAAAAAAAAAACAACAACATTAAAAAAAAAAAAAACACCATATCTGCTTGATAACTTTTCTTTAAGCCACGACTGTCATTTTGTGACTAGGTTTTAAGTATATTAGTTGTTTATTAACGCCCTTAAATAATTAGTCCGCGTTCCGCTCTGCCTGCTAAAGTATCAGGAACATGCCTTCCTCATTTAATCCGCCCGCGTGAGSGAAAGAAAGCCGTATTCCTCCGAAGTTAATTCCTCATCCGGGGCAGACCTAATCATTCTCTTAAATGAGATTCTTTGTGACTAATTGTGGTTAGTAGGTTTTGCCAGCAAACGGGAAATCAATTGCAAGCGGGATTTATTTTCCCCTCGCACGCAGATTAACTAGCCTTAATGGAGCTCTTAGCGAATCAGACCCTTTGTCGCTGTTAGAATATCAGTGTCATCAGCGTGACTCTTCTTCACACCTGTAGTGTTCGTTCCGGCGTCAATTAGCAGCCTTGTCGTTGTGCAAGCTCGCTCTAATAGACTTTCTTACCAACCTTGGTTTTCACTAAATAGACCCCAGCGTGATTTCTGCTTCCTGTAAAGACGCCATAAACGTATATCGCTCTTGCTTTTCCATGAAGTAGTGCACATCGCAACTTCTCCGACATAAATATAACCGTAATTATTATTATTATTATTATTACCTTTATTATTATTTTCTCATTTTATTTCCTCGACATTTCCTTCCTGTCTGCCGTTCTTGCTCGTGCTCCCAAAAGGCACGAGGTTGCGTGACGGAAAGCATAATGATCGTTGTTACCTTCTGCTCTTCGTTAATTAGTGCAGGTTTTTTTTTTTTTTTTTTTTACGCGCTGCATGCACTAGCAGCTAACGGCGTGTTTGCGTGTGCGTGTATGTCCTAGAGTCGTATCAGGCGGATGTGGAACGACACGGTGAGGAAGCAGTCCGAGTCTTCCTTTATCTCCGGAGACATCAACAGCACTTCGACACTGAACCAAGGTGAGCGCTCGACTGCTCGAAAAGACAAGCGAAACAGGGACGTTTGATAACTTGGATGCGCTTTTGTTTTTGTTTGTTTTGAAAAGAGCAAGGTCTTGTCTCTTGTAGGCGTGGCTTAACTGCGTTTCTGCAGTTCTGATAATAAGTTGTAGCTCCTAAAGCATCTATAATGTGATATGTGTTGTATAATTTATACCAAAGAATGATTGAATTGAAGTGTTTGATTGGTCAGAAGGAGCGTTTATTTTAGTCATACCACAAAACAATCTGATTGATAGGAACGTTGGTCATTTTATTGGTTAAGGTGCCATAATTTATGCCCTCATTCTAACGTTATTGCTGCTTTAGTAACAGCTTATATACAGAGACTTGTATGATGAAGTAATACCTACAGATAATGCATGTTTTATACCTTACACTCGTATACTGTATATACGGCACTCCTCTTCCGAACGCACCGTTTCAGTGTTCATGTAAATGAGATTTACAGTATGCTGAGCCACACCCCTACCAGAGAACAGCAGAGCCGAGAAAAACAAGCTTCAGGAGGGGTCACCTTCTTATATGATGTCACAATAGGGGAAAAAACGAATTAGCTTGTTCAGTATAAACATGCAAGGAGACATATCTGAATGTCTGAAAATGACCAAAAAAGTGAAGCTTGGGAAAAGAAGGGAAAAAGATGTACTCGGTCATGTGGTGAGGGTTTTTGTTCGGGGAGGTTTATGTAACCGTTATGAAAGGAGTCCCGGGTGTAGGAGTTTACACGCTCTGATTTCCTGGTGAAATGACAAGCTGCAGCTTTGTCTCAAAATTTTACCTATAAATGTTTTAAAAAACACGATGTGTTGTTATTTAATGAAACATTAGAAAAAGATGAGCTAATTGCTATGCTGGTTTGAACGATGATGTTGAAACTGATACACTCTAGATTCACTGTAATGCTAAACAGTATTAACTAAAAAGGAATTAATGATTATGAAATAAGGTCGAATTGAAGCTAAAAACAGGCAGGAAATGAAGTAGAGTTTTTTTTTTTTTTTTTGTAACATAATAAGAGATGAGTTGAGCAATAAGAATGGTCCGTAGAATTCATGGAAGGTTTCATGGTTTCATTCATACTTCATACTAAATTTGCACAGAATGGATGAAATCTCAATTTAGATGTTGCTGTGTTGGCATGCAATCAGAACTGTAGAGTACAGTATGTTGCACACTTACATAAGTCTACCACTTGCACTTGAGGGGCGTTCAAGTCAAACCAGGACTTGTGATAAAAAGAGATATAGAAAAACAAAATATCATTTTGTTTTTCTTTTAAACTCCTATAACTGTGTTCTGCTATTGCATGCAATCAGAAGTCCCAGTTTGACTTGAGTTTGACGTTCGTATAAAATGAATGCCACAAATACTGCAGACGTGATCATTGATCTTGTGTGTCGACAATGTTCCAATGATACAACCTTAACGATCAMTATTAACGTGAGGAGATGTCAATTTTTGGTTTTCATCCATTAAAATTCTGTTTACTTTTGATCCTTTCCAAGCCGAGTATTTCATGTAGCATTTACTCTTATGGATGGAGACTAACAGCAATACTTGTTAAGATTTTCAATTTTCAAAATCTTTGATTTTTTTTTTCTTTGTTGTTGTTATATTTTACCTGCAGACATAACAATGTAAAAACAGTCAAGAGGCATAAAAGGCACCAACACATCAATGAAACATTTATTTATTTATTTATTTATTTATTTATGTAGCTTTTTTTTTATCACATCTCTTAGGCATTTAAAATCACTGTTTTCAGTCAAGCAGATCCAACAATAACCAGTTCTGCATTTAAAAAAAAGCAGTCTGTTCGATTATTTAGAGCGAGCAAGAGTGCTGCAGATGAGACGATGATGTTAAACTTAAGTCCACCCTGTCTTACTTCCTCCTCCCACAATTACTGTGGAGTCCAGCGCCTGAGTCAAACTCTTTAAAATGCCTTGTCAGGTACGACACCTTCCGAGAAACAAGAAACGTCAGTCAGAAGACTTTTATATACAGTGAAGTGCTGTACAGTGTATAGAATGAAATCGTTCTGCAGCGGTGATGGTGTGTGAAGAATAAACTTCTGGAGTTTGACGGTGTGAAGAGAAGCAGTGCAGTTTCCATTTAATTCTATTTATGCTAATTTTAACTGTGCAATAAAAAAACGTTGTAAAAAGGAAAATCTGAGACGTTGTAAGAATAGTACCTTAAAGTTTCGACTCAGTTCCATTTATTCAGATTCATACCTCGTAAAACGTAATGCAGTCAGAACATTTATAAACATGCTATACTACCAGCTCATTCACATATTTAGCATTGAGAGTAAGCATGCTGTATTTCAGAAACATTCATTCAACATTCATTTTTAACCAAGAAAAGCATAGATCATTGATACAGTGTTTTCTGTAAAGACATGTTTATTTGAGACATCTTTTATTGAAAGATTTATGGTTTATAACGTTTAGAGTTAAAGCTGTTTCTTTAGGTTTCCTATCATGGGAAAGTCTTCAAATTCAAATTCAAATTTTATTTGTCACATACACAATCATACACAGTACGATATGCAGTGAAATGCTTAGGCAACTGCCCTGACCTTAGAACAAGAAAGAAAAACAAAAAAACAAATAAGAAAGAATATCTATAAAGGAAATAAATATTTGAACAAAAGTAAATTTGAGAAAAAAAAAATATATATATATATATATATATATGAGTAAGTATATATACAACAGTATATATACAACAGTTATACAGAGTATACAGTATACAACAGTATACAAGAGTTTTACAGTTACCTAGTAACAATGTATATTTTTTATGGATTATAAAAAAAAACAATATAAAACATAATTGTTAAAACATATCTAATATAAAATAAAATCAAAAAGTACAGTGTGCCTTTTTTAATAAATATCGTATGTTTCATTTATTATTTTATTTCATGCATATTATTATATCTCGCAAATAAAACAATGAATTAGTGTTTAATTTATTATTTTATTTCATACTTATTATTATATCGCAAAAAAAATAATAAACTAATGTTTCATTTATTATTTTATTTCGTACATATTATATCTCGCAAATAAAATGATAAATTACTGTTAAATTTATTAATTTATTTTTTACATATTATTATATCTCGCAAATAAAATAATAATCTAGTGTTTAATTTATTATTTTATTTTGTACATATATATTACATCTCACAAATAAAATAATTAACTAGTGTTTAATTTATTATTTTATTTTGTACTTATTTATTTTATATTGTTCTTTAACTCTCATTACTGTTCAAGACTGAACGTTTTTGTATATAAATGAGCAATTTATAATAATCTCAGAGTAAATATACTTTTCAGAATGTAGTAGGTCAACTGCAGTGCCAAATATCAAAGTAGTGATAAAAAAATTTTTGCTCTAATCGTCTCAAAGAACCAGTGCCACATTTTCGACCTCAAGTCATCCCTACTTCTCTCCTAAAGCCCAAGGCCACTTTATCTATCCAGCTCTCCATCAAATCATAGAACCTCCCTGATATTTCTTTCTACAACCACCAAATGTGATGTCACGATTTCACATCCCGTCTCTCTAATCCTGCCATCCTTATTTCTCATCTCACCAACCTGTCATAAAAAAATAGATTTTGCTCATCCAAGGATTTTTTATTTTTATTTTTTTTACATTTATTTTTTTTTTGGTACAAAGATTCAACTGTTGACCCAAAGCACATGCTGACCCAACTGCAATTCAAGCTGGCAGAACTCATCCATCTGTTCTTTCATTCAGTGCTTTATCATTTCACAGAAGCAAATTGATTTGGATCCTCGTCCAGTTCAAGGTATAGCTGTCAGGCTCGGTGGAAAGGTCCTGCTGTTGACCCCGAAGCGCAGAACCGTACCAGCGTTTCGTACTGACGGCAGTCATTTCTCCGATTCTGTCTGTCTTCTGCCGGGCCAGAACAGCTTATTGATTTCATTAATGCAGGATTTTCTTTTTTTTTTTTTTACTTTTCACTTACTTTCACCAAATAGGGTAAAGAGACCATATCGATAATCATTTTATTCTGATAGCTCGCTGATTTCAGATCATGAACTTACTACTTTCAAAGGGATTGCAACCAGAATTGATTTATAAAACATACAGGCATGTGTTAGAAATGCTCTATTTATGCGACTATAAAAATCAAAAATGAAAATGCTTGAAATATTTAGATGAAGTTTAATATATATAAGAAGTTCTATTCCACAGTTTAGATTGGAAGTGGGAAACGATATTATTAAGAATTGTAAAAACTCTATAAAAAGAAATATTAGATTGTAATATTATACAACAGTTAGTTCTGACCGAGTAATCTGATTGGTTGAGGRCCATTCCACGAGTGGCGATATAGAACATAACAGCTACTGGGAAGTTTAACTGTCTGTATCACTTTACATCACAGTTGTTCTAACAGTTGTTAATTAGACTGTGGATCGCAGCATGGGATAAACAGAGGCACTATTTGGTGTATAGAACAAAGGATTGTACACAATAGCTTTCCATTTTACTCTTTTTAGGATTCAACCCGAGAACCTGGAATTTAGATGATATTCTATGTAAGTTTCTCTGGACTGTCCACCATCTCCATGGTTTATAAAAAAAAAAAAGTGCTTGTAGAACTGTTGTAAATACGTAATATCTCAAGTTTCTGCTGTTGTTCTGTACRTAAATATTGATGGTGTGTTGTGGGTTAAAAATACTAGCTACGTATTAAAAAATTAGCTCTTCTGTAATCTAATAGGATAAATACAGTACATAAGGAATAAAACATTTAGGGTTGTRCTGTTACAACAACAACAAGAACAAAAATCAACAATAAGATGACAATGTGAAATTTTATTCCATCAACCATTTCATTATTATGTAAAAAAATATATACATTTTTTAAAGAACATCACGTCAAACCATTGTATCCATTCACAGTTGCATTTAATGTTGTGGAACGGCCTCGAAATGAGATTGTTCAGCTACGAATGAACTGCTACAAAGCAGAGATAATAGTAACCGTATTATTATATTTCATCTTAACTTTCATCTTCGTACTGTATATCTTCATATATTTGTCCAAAGTTTCTGGAATACAAGTCCCTCCATATTTATTGTTACTACAGAAGCGATAAGGTAGTAGAAGGAGTGCATTAAATAAAATTGTAAATAAATAAGCCCTCACAGTCAGTGTTAAAATATATATATATATATAAATGAATCAACAGCTTGTGACCAATCAAATTCGAAGAACACAACAGCTGTACTGTGCAAAACAAAGAACAGCACTGTACGCATGTGTGTGTACAGTATGTGTGTGTGTGTGTGCTTCACAGTATATAGTCTGCAGTTTTATTCCAGGTAGACTAAATATAATTCCACTGTATAATTAGATGTTCAGAGGAAACCACTTCAGAATTACTATTAATCCTGTGTGTGGGTGGGCACATTTTATTGCTAACTATGATCAATCTTTTTCTTATTCTCCTCGTCTAACCTTTCTTATTTTCCTTCCTTCTGTTATTTTGTTTTTTCTTTCTTTTCTTTTCCCTGCAGGAATGACTGGCAACTATCTTCTAACTAACCCCCTCCTTCGAGCACACGACACTAACAACCCCTATAATAACCTCCTCGCCGAAACCATTGTGTGCAACACACCTTCTCCGCCTGTCTTCCACTCACCAGGTGCCTCATGCCCTCCTGTTTCCTTACAGAAAATCTGTCAAGCTGTGTGTGTGTGTGTGTCTGTGTGTATAAAGAGAGGGAAAGGGTCTAGGTGTTTTTTTGTGGCTTTTAACTCTATGGGGAAACTGTTGAACTGTCTAAAACAGCATTATGCATGTCATTGAAGTCATTTTGCTTTTCATTCTTCATCCTCCTTTTTTTATTTTTTTGTTTGCTTTTTTGCTTTTTTTTTTCTTAAATTTTTATTCCCAACTTTCCAATTAACTTTTTCGAACGACATTATCGCGATCACCTTTCAAACGACGAGCACGGGTTCTGAGTCGGTTGGCACTCAGCGCTAATGCACACAGATGGCGTGCAAATCTCGCTCCCGACACCTCGCGTCACTCATTACTGGACGCGCCGGGAACCGGCGTGATGGACACTCGCTTTGTGTTTTCTGCGTCTGACTCAGCCTTTCATCAAAACAAAACAAGAACAAACTGCTTTAACTGGCGCCATCTCGCCAGCATCAAACGTTACGTCGGCCAGAGCCTGACATTCGCATCTGGCAGCATTTCCTGATGAAATGATGGCAAGAGAAAGAGCAAGAGAAAGAAGAAGAAAAAAAAAGTAGGAGGATAAAAAAAAGGGTGGGAGGGGGGATAAAGGAGGTCATGCAGAAAGGATAGATTTTAGTGGAGCCTGACAGATAGCGATTATATTCAGCGCGGTTCTCCACATCCCGATTTGTTGCATATGTATGATTAAGAACACTCCTYTCAGCTGTGTTTGTGTTTCGATTACCAACAGGCTTAAAGGTCATGCAATACAAAATGATGTTTTGACCAATTCTATGTCAATAATAATAATAATAAAAATTATTATTATTATTATTGATTAACTATAGACAGACAGACAGATAGATAGATAGATAGATAGATAGATAGATAGATAGATAGATAGATAGATAGATAGATAGATCTGCAAAGCCATTGCATCCATATACTTTAATATGGAGTGTTCCTCCTTTTGATATAACAGCTTCCACTCCTCTTGGAAGGCTGTCCACATGATGTTTGAGTGTTTCTGTGGGAATCCGTGCCCATTCATTCTGTTGAGCGATTATGAGGTCAGGCACTGGTGTTGGTTGAGAAGGCCTGGCCCGCAATCTCCGTTCCAATTCATCCCAAAGGTGCTGGATGGGGTTGAGGTCACAGGGTTCTGTGTTAGGGCCGGTCAAGTTCTTCCACACCGAACTCATTAAAGCATGTCTTTATAGYCCTTGCTTTGTGCACTGGGGCACAAAGTTGGAAGCAGAGCATTGTCCAAGATGTCGTTATAGATAGATAGATAGATAGATAGATAGATAGATAGATAGATGGATAGATAGATGGATAGATAGATAGATAGATAGATAGATAGATAGATAGATAGATAGATAGATGGATAGATGGATAGATAGATAGATAGATAGATAGATAGATAGATAGATAGATAGATAGATAGATAGTATTTTTTTCAGAAATGGAGGGATGGATAACAACAACACCACAGTGTTAATAATATGACAGACCTGCTCTTCTTTTCAAAGGCATGTCATAGTTTGCCACTTGCCATGAATTGAGATGTGGTTAATCATCACTTCGGAGAAAACTGCTCCACATAAACACTAACATGTGATTTTTCCTCTCCCATTTCTCTGCCTGTAATGAAATATTCAGGCTGCTAAATGGCAGCTGCTGTCAGTCATCTTGCCCTGTAATGCACACTCTGAAAAATACACATGCACATTAGGGCATGGAGAGTGGCTATAAATAGATAATGAACACAATAAAATAATTCATGTAGAGCAGCAGGAGTAAGGTGATGGACACTGACGGCCTCGTCCTGCTCCGTCTCCGTCTCCGCGTACAGAGTGCAGGTCTTCTGCGTGTCTATCACAGGAGCGGGACGTGCATGCTGAGGACGGCTCTCTCATCTCACACCAGCGTCTGGGGCTCCGCTCCAATCAGCCTGTTTGTGTTCTAACTAGAGCACGTAGCTGTTGCCGGCGTCTTCCAAATCCTCAGCGCGCCACCATCAAGGACGACTCGCTTACTTGGAGGACCACCAACACTGAAGCGTGGCTTCACCTGGCTCCATTATTTATTCGCGCAATTCCCATCAGTCATTACCCAGACCACAGAGGAAGAAGTTTCCATTGTTTGGTTAGAAACTCCAGTTATAATTGCAGTCGTTGGGTTCTAGGACAGATTATACGTTATAACTCATGGTGTGAAAAACAAAACACTCCAGAGTGTGCTGTAATGGGAAAACAGTCAACAATGGTGTGATATAATAGCTTTGTAGCCAGCATGACTGCTGGGAAGTGTGTTAGGAAATGATTCAGCACCTTCTGACCAATTACATTCAAGAAATCTACAGCACTCTGGAGCAAAATGAATTTAGTCGCTTGAATTTATTATTATTATTTATTATTTAATTTTAACTTGTTGTATAATGTATATCTTTAGGTCAATACCAGTCGTGGTTACACCAAAATACAMGGATCATTTRAGGAAGCAAMGATCACCAAAAACTCTACAAACAAGGACTGTGCTTTCTAGACTAGGTTTTGAATTTCCACCATAAGTCAAACAACCAAAAGCACAATTTTACGTTTTTATTTCTAAAAAGATAGAGCCTACAGGCGACACATCCTAAACACTATTCAGTATTATTAAGATTAAGCAGTCTTAACCAGATTAAAAGTAGTTATAGATTGTGTGATATGTTTGAGCCCAGGAGTTGATTGATTGTAGGTTAAGCTCCACCCCAATAGTTATAGATTATATGTTAGGTTTTACCTCAGTAGCTATGTAAAGCATGTTAAGCTAATAGTTATTGATTGTTTCTTTAGCTTTACCTGAATTGTTATTATTTGTATGTTAAGCTACGCCTCAATATAGTTATGGTTTGTATATTAAGCTCCGCCCCAAATATAG
>QMIH01000835.1:254704-263905 GCA_003987875.1 Clarias batrachus | reverse complement strand
ACCTGTTAAATTGATATTGGGGAATTTGGCGTTTGTAAATTTGTGTAAATATTGAGTGTGTATACTTATATTGTTTATTGTTTTCTTTCTTTATTTCATAGTTTTACCTATCCTTATTAAAAGTTGGAAAGAGACATACCGTGTCTGTCATTTTGATGAGGGTGGAGTTTAGCTCGCTGTCGAAATATACAGAGGACGTATATAGAGGACAGTACAAATGCTTATAGATATATATATATATAGTAAAAATACAGTAAAAACTAAACAATAGACGCAACATATTACCAAATTTCTACCAGACTGGAATAAGATTTGAACACAACCAGAGATCATGTGTGATAATCGCTTCTGAGCACGTTTTAAGACTTTGAGATATTCGAATGTGGTCAAACGGGTGGGGGACGTACTGTAAAGAGGAGACTTAATGAGAAAGAGCAAAACGTATGAGGAGGTGTATGAGCTCTGAGTGGTAAGAGGGAGCGAGGTTAAGGAGAGCTTTTAAACAAAGTGAGGAGGAGTGTTTTAACCTCGATGCAGTATTTGATGAGGAGCCAGTGGAGGCATGAAAGAGAAAGTGCTGTGGTGACGTGACGCCTGTAGGGAATATGGGTTATGATTCAGGCAGCAGAACCCTGAATAATTTTGAGCTCTTGAAGGATCTTCTGTGGTGGGCCAGATAGAAGTGAAGTACAGTAATTTATGACTGATTGGGTGAGAAGGTAACAGATAGTCAGAGCTGAGCAATGCTACAAAGAAAAAATGGAAAGAACATGACTTTGAGATGTCCTTAATATGGGATTCAAAAGATTAAGTTCTATCGAAGATGAGCTCCAAGTTCTTAACCTGGGAAGATGGAGAACCTGCAGAAGAGGGACACTTTTAGTCTATTAGAAAGAGTAGATTCTAAACCTGTAAGTTGAAATTCTGTATTATTGCGAGTTAGTTTTAGGAAAACAAGTTTTAATTTCATGCAAGTGGCTGGTGAGACAGCAGGGTGGAAGAACAGAGTCAGGCTTTGTGGACATGTAACGTCTGGAATCGTCTGAATACCAATGGAAATTTATACTGAATTTCCTGAAAATATGACCACCGGGAAAAGATAGATTTAGAAATAGAAGGAGGCTTAGAACCGAACCTTGAGGAACACCGCTGCTGACAGGGAGAAACTAAGGATTTTTTTTGTTGTTGAACAAACCAGTTAAGCGATAAGAGGTTTGAGGGATGAGGTGAGAGAGATGCCAATATTACCTAAATGTTTAAAAATAAATTGGTTACAAATAAAATTATGTGTAAATATCAATGCTGCACTCGAGTCAAGCAGGATAAGGGAAGTTAGAAATCCCGCATCAGGTCATCGTTAGTGATCTTATTCTGTACTATGATTAGGATGAAACCCAAACTGAAATGACTGTCCCATGATTGTCCCATGATTGTCCCATGTCCCAAAGTTGCACATGAACCTGTACGGCAACTGCTTGTTCTAGGATTTTCAAAACGCAATGAAGAATTAATTAATAACAGCTTGTTCTCCAAAGCACATGTAAATATTTTAATAAGTTGACCTGCATTATTTATATATCCACTTCACTCCGTGTGTGTGTGTGTGTGTGTGTGTGTGTGTGTGTGTGTGTGTACCTGACAGACACAGAGAACTCCCCTGGTGTACTCTCACTTTCCCGGATGAGGAACGCTCCACTTTCCAGCGGTCTCAGTCGGTTTTCTGCTGCAAGGCGAGAAATTCTTCCTACAAACCACCTACATTAAACAAAAGACCAGCGATCAGAAAGTGGTAGCCCACTGGGGCATGGGGCATTCAGCTCCAGAGTGTTATTACAGTCGACAAAATGGGTACTGTAATAAAACAAACTATAATAGAGGTCCACTGGGGCTGGAATCACACTGCCCCATGTTCGGAATGGGACAGCAGACTGGGGTGCTAACAACAGGGTTGCTATAAACAAAGTCAGTTTGTTCTGTAAACAAGGGTAAAGTCTAAGAGCAGATAGTGTGTCTAAGACATCTCCAGTAAAGAGTGGATAAAGTTTGTAAATGAGAAATGCATGTGCACCATGGTGAGCTTGTTTACCCACCCTGAGAATAAAGAATAGAAAAAGTGTCTCGCTTTTCCAGTTCATGGATCTTGTCTTTGGTGTAGTATTTGAGATGTTGAAAATCATGCTGGAATCTGACAACCATCATCTCTTTAGGAAAACTTCAAATCGAGATGCTCGACTCTAAGTGTAACAGCCTCGGTGTGATCGCTACTTGTTTTTTTTTGTTGTTGTTGTTTGTTTGTTTTTCCTTTATAATCAATAACATCCGGATCCACTTAAAGCTCCATTGCCGAAACATCTGACCCATTACAAGTTGATGAAAGGTCAGACTGACTGCATGAATGTGGAGCCTTTTTGGCACAGTTACGCATTATATAGTACTACATGTGTTTGAAACACACATACACAATACACACATTCCTTCATTGATATTGATCTCGAATACTTGATACTTACGGATGAGGCCTTACATTGATATAATTTTTGGGTACGAAGCCTTTCCGTCCTGAAAGTTCGGCTGTGTACCAGTTTGGATCCTCATCCATGTTCGTCACCTGGAAGAAGCTTTTATTTAGTACAATGTCATCTTCTGGACAATTCTACTGCTGAAATGAGAGCTAGCTACAAATATAAATTTTAGCAACAAATAAAAGTTAGATCTTCTACAACCTAATCAAGTGATTATGGCCTCCTTTAGCTTTTACATACTGATATAATGTCTATATTACAGCAAGAAAATAAGCGTATACACAATGTTTTATTGTTCAAACTACATATTTGACCTAAGTGGAAGTTCAGCCCTTAGTTTAAATATGCTGAGTCAGGAATAATTAAAATTCCAGCATATCTTGCTCCAATGATCAAATACATCACTTTTGAAAAGAAAACAAGTTATTTCCTTAAAATTTTAAGTCCTTATGGTTCATCTTTTATTTTATGGTTCACCCCTTGAACAAGATGTCCTTATGCTACTGTAAACCAACCATTTAAATGATTGCAAATTTCCTTTTAAGAAAATAAAAAGATTTATCCTAAATGAAATATTCGTATGCTAGTACACCAGCAGTATGTTTAATCAGCTCTTCATATCACTCGTAAAATTTACACGGAATACACTTTGGTTATTAGGCTTTGTGCATTTTTACAAACCTTTGTTAATGTTACATTATAGCAGCCATAAACATCTTGTCCTTCATCATCATTTCTTCCAGTTTGTCGTGTTATCGAGAAATCACATAACCTCTTTTATTCGGAAAGAAAAAATGTAAAAAAAAAAAATGTTACAGCTTTGCCTGTTACAAAGCGCTGACACTGGAGACTCCTTCCACAAATATTTGATAGACAAATCATTAACTAAATGAGTCGTTACTGTAGAAATGATAATTAATAGATACGCGCACGCACACACACACACACACACACACACACACACACATACTCACCTTCAGCATGTCACCCTTGTGAAAACTGATCTCATCACATTCTGTTGCTTTGAAGCTGTACAGCGCTTCAGCCTCCATCAGATGGTGAAAGACAGAGAGGAGGACAATGGATGGTGTGTCTGTGAGAGAGAGAGAGAGAAATGAGAGAGGACGTGGAGGGGACGGAAATGAAAATAATAAAGCACTAAAATAAGCCAGGTTAAAGAGACAGAGACAGCGTGGATGGATGAGCAGTGTCCTCCTGAGCGAGTGATGAAAAATTGACAAGTGGGAGAGATAGCATGAGAGAGAGAGAGAGAGAGAGAGAGAGAGAGAGAGAGAGAGAGAAATGGGATTTGGGCCATGAAAAATCTTGTTTGTGTGTGTGTGTTGAAATCATTACTTACTGTGTTATCAAAAACACAACCTATAAATGTGTGTGTAAACAGTAATTAATTAATAATTCATTTTAAAAAATCCAAAGGATCAACTTATAAACAAATTGTGTGTGTGTGTGTGTGTGTGTGTGTGTGTGTGTGTGTGTTGTGGGCGCAGTTATTAAATGCTATGTGTCAGCTCATAGTCACCACATTACAGAAAGCTTAATCAACAAGCACACACACACACACACACACACACACACACACACACACACACACACACACAGTCTGGCATAAATATTCATACAACTAATTCATCTTATGCTACATGTAAACCTCACCCTAACAGCCTGTCAGGTATTTCTATGCTTACAGGGACATTTGGTCCCCACTAGTGTATGAAAACTGTTTGAAGCCACAATCAGAGGAGAAATCAGGTAGAGGACGCAGTCAAAGGGATTCGCTTCACATTTTGATGAATTTCATTTCCAGCTGCTGATTTCTAAAATAGAAACAACCAGACAGTTCTGTGTGAACAAAAACAAATAAAAAATATAAAACTGTACTTTGCATACTTTTTTATATTCTTCTATTCATAGTTGCAACACCCCATCTTCCTCCCTTCCGTTTTTCAAATTGAAATAAAACACTGAGCTCTTTGTGAGAATGTACAAAAGGACCTCAGAACAAAATTTTCTCCCTCTAAAGTGTTTATTCAAATGAGATTTATGTAAATATGCTTTGCATATTTTTCTATTCATAGAAAGAACATCTTGTCAGCCTGTCATTCAATTCACCCATCAAACTTCTATAATATATATAGACAAAGTTTCTGGTCATAACTGTAATTCTGGGTCACTATTTTTATTTTTCACACCAGCTAAAACTAAAGACCGTAACATGTAAAACTAGGACATTAAATGTTTGTGTATGACAGAACAGAAAAGGTGGTCTTAAGGACAACAACTTCCAATCAAAAACACACATCAGGTCAGTTTGTCATGTTTCTAGGCTTCTCTCAGGATTTGGTCCCCATTAGTACAGAACCAAGTCATGTCAGGGTGTCCATGGAAACAATTATAATTGTTGCCTTTTAATTTTAAAGAAGGAACAGAATAATTTATGATGCTAAAATAAATGCGAGTAAGTTTAAGAAGCATTAAAATGACCTCATAAGTCAATTTGGCCTTTACCAGCATTTGGTCCCCATAATCCTGCATTAGGTCACGTCAAAGTGTGTATGTAAATGACAAGATTATTCTGCCTGCATATGACACCTGAAAGACATTTACTCCATTTTGGGACGTGTGGATGTGACACCCGGAGACATGTAAAGCTACACACACGCGTACGCGTTACGAGAGTACCTGTGAGCAGGGAAGTCAAAAAAACATGAATTACTGTTATCTGCATGAAATCTTCTGTAAGAAGAGATGTGTTTATTTAACAGTTATGGAAGGAGTCTCCAGTGTCAGTGCTTTCAGTCAGGTACCTTTATAAGACTTCTTCAAAGAATAAAGTTTACACCTTGAGATTACACATTTCGAGAACATGAGTGAGTTTTTTGTTGTTGTTGTTGTTGTTGTTGTCTGTTACTTAATGTCAAGAGAGAGATGGCACACTGATGAGGGAAAGACTGTGGGATAAGGAACTTATATAAAACAATATAAAATGTATCTCTCTACATAAAATTTTTGTCATTTATCATTTGTAAAATTGTTTGTTGTGGTATAAAAAGAATGGAATCACAATGTGATTTTGCCGGAAACGACCTCCTGTTCATATTTGTAACTGTTTATATACTGTATGCTCAATGCCTGTATACTACATTATCATATTTTTATCAAATTTAATACTACATTAGTCACCGTGATGTAGTGGCCCTGCTACTGTGGCCTTGCAACTTTAGGGTCGAGGGTTTGATTCCCACCTCAGGTCAGTGTGTGCAGGGAGTTTTCATGTTCTCCCTGTGCTTCTTCCTGGTACTTCAGTTTCCTCTCACAGTCTAAAGACATGAAGAATAGTCTAATTAGTGTTTTTAGATTAAGTTAAGTTAAGTCAGCCTTTATTGGTCACACATACATTACTGCACAGTGAAATTCTTTATTCTTCGCATATCCCAGCTTCTTGTTAGTAGGCCGGGGTCAGAGCGCAGGGTCAGCCATTTTAACGGCGCCCCTGGAGCAGACAGGGTTAAGGGCCTTGCTCAAGGGCCCAACAGCAGCAACCTGGCGGGGCTGGGGCTCGAACCACCGATCTTCCGATTCGTAACTCAGAGCCTTAACACACTGAGCCACCACTGCCCCCCGTACGATGGCCCGTAGTGTGTGAATGGTTGTGACCTGCAACACACCAAGTCCAGGGTGTACCCCACCTTGTGCCCAAGTCCCCTAGGATAGGCTCTAGGCATCTTGTGACTCTGTAAGAATAATATGATATGAAAGTAAATTCTACATTGTTTAGTTTATAATTCATATTTGCACAAAATTTAAAGTTTCACAAACGAGAAATGAGAATACGGCGAAATATTCTCTAATTCCAGAGATACTGTATAGTATGATGCTAACATAGTCATGGTGACTAGTGATCAACAGTTAGCATTATGCAAAGAAGCTTCTGATTTGTGGTGTAATTAATGAATTCTGTTTATTTGAGAGTCCTCTGGGACAATGACATATCAAACCTGCCAGCTTCCCATCATCGATTCTGGTCGTCGTCATTGATTTTGTATTTTTGTTTGTTCGTCTATCCATCCTAATGTCATCACTCATATCGATGTTGATAGAATCTGTAAAATTGTACCACGCGCTCAGCCGCTGCTTTTCCATCACTGACTCATAACATTGGATCCGTTTTAAACAGAGCCTCGTCTTTTTCTTTTCTCCAGGAGGTGTTCGGAGCTTTTTCAACACAGACCTGTATCAGTGTTGGACAATGAACGCTTTACAGTGCAGACCTTATTAGAGAGAGGTCCCGCTCCTCTTTGCCAGCTTTGGTTGGTCTTCAATTTCATTTTTCTTCCAGAGCTCACTAGAAATTGTTGCAGAAGCAAGAACAACTCGTATATGCTGCTCGTAACTGGTGTTCGGTGATGTTCATCCTGAAGTCCTTTACTCCTTTTATACCACAGTCACGTGCCAACAAGTAGAATCAGAAGCAGGTTTTTATATTTACACAATTATATTGACGCACACAAGGAATTCGATTCCTTTAAATTGAAAGGAATTCAAATGTTTCAGTAAATTAAAGAGCGAGCTATATTATGGAATCTTAAACATTTGTTCCAACTTTTTAAATAAGATAAAACAATTTAAAAAAATACACAAAGTCCTGAGCTTAAGGGTTAAAACAGGAAATCTGTTCTGTGAAGCTGCTTTTCGACAATGACCATTGCTAAAGTCAAGTCAGGTCAGGTAGGCTTTGATTGTTATTGCAATTATATATACAGTTCAGTCAAACGAAACAGTGTTCCTCCAGGACCAAGGTGCTACAGACAACATCAATTAACAGCATTAATGAAGAGAACTAGCTAACTAACACATCTAATTAGCGGACTATTAGCTAAGACAAAATGAATGAACAACATAAATTAACAAAACTCTCTATGAACTATGTAAAAGCTAAGTGTATATACAAATGTGCAAATAAGCGCTATATAAATAAAATTGAATTGAGTCCAATTCAATTTAGTTAAAATGAAATTTTAACATATTACACCACACCATTGTTCATTATTTCCTTTCAACAGCCTTCAACAGCCAGAGTCTTGGAATTAAATCATACTGTATTGAAATTTAATTTCGTTTTATATTGCGGTTGAAAATTTGATTCTTTGATTTTTGTATGTGTGTGTGTGTGTGTTTTAGGTGTTACAGTGTCGATAAACAAGGCACCCTGTCTTGGCAAGGTCTTTCCACTTCATATACTAAACCAAAACTAACAAAACTAAATAAAAGCACGTTACTAAATGTTGATTATTTGATTGATAAAAGAATATGGATGTAAAACAGAAATATTAACACATTAATGGTGTCTGTTGGTTCTTTAGCCCCGCCCCTTCTGCAATCTGGAGATGCTGACTCTCTCATTGGACCGGCCAAACGTTAATGACACTCTGGTTCAGTTTGATGACGTGCAGTGGGAACGCCACGCCCCTTCTTTAAGGCAATTTGGTTTGGTTTGGTCATTCAGCTGCTGTTTGGCGACCCCAGCGTGCTGACAAGAGTTCTCCGCCTGTCTGATCATCTTGCCCACCCTGCCAGCCTGTGCGCCCACCATGGGGCCTCTGTCAGCTCTCACGGATTCTGGGTAAGAATGCATATATAAACAGGATTTTGCAGTAAAAAAAGAAACTGACTGAAAATGAGAAGGTAAATAATTTATAACATCCCTGAGCACACACCCGAGACATCACTTCATAGTCACTGAAGTCGTCCAATTGTCCGGACAAATGTTTACAAAGTTTTTTACGAAACATAATTTTTACTGCAATGTTGATTCTTGAATGTTACTGAAGTAGCTAACAAGGCACAGTTCTCCTACTATTTACAGATGGAATTATTTCTAATCCTAATTTAAACAATCAGAGCAACAACAACTACATTGTAAATAAAGTTTTTAAATCCAAAATTTCCTGGATATACAGTATTTGCACATACATGATTTGTGTGTATTCTACATTCAAATTCAAATCAAATCAAATTCAAGTTTTATTTGTCACATACAGAGCCATATTGTTCTTTCCATGCAGTGAAATGCTTATACAACCCCTCGGGACCCCAAAAAAAGAAGGGTTTCTCTGCGAGAATGAATCGCCATAGTGAGTACAATTCATTTAAAAAATACAATAGTCATAGAGAGAAATAAGAATAGAAAACAATAGAATATTCATATTGTATATAAATATAGAAAATTATACTGATATAGAAAAATTTAAGCTGAAAAATGTAAAATATGTACAAGGTTACTAATAAACTAGTATTAAAATAGAAGTGTATGAGATACATAAGTGTATTCTATGTTAGTCTTATTTTAGAATGAGTAAAAAAAATTTAAAAAAAATTTTTTGTTGTTGTTATAAAAAAAAATAATCTAACTATAATCAAACAAAATGTTAATAAAAACATCAATGTTATGCAAAAGCAAAATCACTCAGAATGACCTCGTTAACCAGAAACAAACCCTGTGGGGACCGGCGACAGGTCCTGAGAGGCACTTCTGTATTTGTGGGGACGTTTGGTCCCACATGCTCACACACACTTTGGAATATATATATATATATATATATATATATATGTTATATCAGAACAAAACACCAGTTTCATGACAATCATTTTAAGTAATTTG
>QMIH01000835.1:236701-249592 GCA_003987875.1 Clarias batrachus | reverse complement strand
ACACACACACACACACACACACACACACACACACACACACACACACACAACAAAAAGAAATGTGATGGATATTTCAATTCATGGAAATACAGTATATTTGGTTCCTACCAGGATATAAACACACACATGTTGTTTAGTTTTGTTCTTTAGCTTTATGAGGACCTTGTTGATGTTATGGTTTTTGTAGCTAATTAATGCTACAGTATACTACACTTCCCCCGACCTTTAACCTTTATTACCCAGAATGAAATATTATGATTTTTTTTATTAAACACTGTATTTTTTTCTGAGGTCCAGGTGTTTGTGAGGACATTTGAGATTATCTTAACATTATGGGGACATTTGTTCCTTTTTGGTCCTCAAAGTTAAATACAGACACACGATGTTCCAAATCAAAATCCATAGCAAATCATTGAACTTAAAATCCATTTTGTTACTTCAAATAATTTCTCAAATGTTGTTTGTGAAGCTTTTTTTTTTTCTTTGTGCTTATTTACTGAAAACTATAAGAACAACACTCAAAGCAAAACACACATTCTAGAAGATACAGCTGGTGTGTGAACAGGATACTTGTAGGGGTTTCAGCTTTAAATATCTTAAAATTCAATCCTGAGTAAAATGTGTTGATAAATAATGAAAGTAATAGTTCCTCCTAGCAGAACATGACTTTTGGGTCAAACTGTAAACTGTAAAATGTGAACCAGATTTTTGTAAGTTAAATTTGTATGCAGATTTCTTAAAATAGATTCGTTTCCAGGTGGAAACATGTGGACCATTTTGTGTGAAACATCTGTTTACATCTGTCTAGTGTGTCACTACTGGGAAAGCCGTCTGACAGCTCCATCATGAAGGTTCCTACTGGGAAAAATGTGAGATTTTTACCAGAAAAGGTAAAAAAAAAAAAAAAAACATAATAGAGGCAGTAGTTTTATTTTACAGTCCAGGATTTAACACCTATATAAGCATTTAATTTACATTAAAAACAAACTACTTCCCTAATATCACTACCTGCCATGTTACCATTACACACCAACAAATTAAAACCTAGCTACAATTACTACCTAGCTAGATTTACTGTCCTCTACCAATAACTCAACATACAGACTTTATTATCTAAATAACTGGCAGTGAAAATAAGTACACCCTCAGTGAACATGTGAAAACTGGGTCCAAATTGTCAATATTTTATGTGAGCATCCTTGTTATCTATCACAGGTTTAATCCTCCTGGGCCTGGACTTCACCAGAACTGCATGTGTTGTTACTGGGATCCTCTTCCACTCCTCCGTAACATCATGGAGCCGCTGGATGTCAGACACACGGCGCTTCTTCTGAAGGACGCCACACAGGTGCTCAATAGTGTTCGGGTCTGGAGACACACTCGTCCACTGACAAACACATGAACAAGATGAATAGGTCATGTGACTCTGCATGGTTAAAGATGTACAGCTGTTATTACTTAGGGTGCACTTACTTTTGTTGCCAGCTAGGCTCACAATAAAGTCTGTACGTTGAGTTGTTTTCAGTGGAGAGTAAATACAAGCTTGCACGACTCTAAAATATATCCAAGTGTCATTTCCACAGTATTGTGCTTTGAGAAGATATACTAAAATGTTTGCTGAAATTAGGGGGGCGTACTTACTTTTGTGATTGGGGTGTATACAGTATATCTCACATTTTAAAATGAAAAGGGAAAAACATCAAATTTGGCTGTACTCACAAACCGATCGTTTCCATGTCGCTAAATCACAAATGGAAAAAATTCAGCATGAGCCAAAATATAACAGCACTGAAACTGGACTGTGCATGTTTGTTTGTTTGTTTGTTTATTTGTTTGTTTGTTTGTTTCAGGAGAAATAAACTCACAGGAGACAACAAGGTGATATTGTTCGTCTTGTCATTTCAGTTCTGTATATTTTACCACATACTGTACTTACAAAATACTGTATAAGGAGAGATATTAGCATAAAAAAGAGACATTTTATCACAAACGTGATTCTTCAGGCTTTTTTCGTCTTTGCGTCACAGCTGTCTGAACATCTGGCAGGTTTTTTCCAGACTCAAAGTGTTCTGATTTCCCTTCTATTTAACGTGAAATCTCATTTACATTTCAGCCTCATGCAGTCTTTTTTCTCACTTGCAGACCCATCCTGAGTGTTTCCATGGCAACCGCTTCCCGCCTCCTCTGGCACGGCCCCGCCTCCTCCGGCATGACCCCGCCTCTCGCCACACCTTCCACATCAGTGACGTGCCTCTCGTCACCTGGCTGCTGGGACTCCGCTGGCTCCTCCCCCTCATGTTTATTAACGAGGGGATTAAAGTATATGAGATAAGGTAACGAGTCGACTCTGGGACGAGCAGCGCGGAGCTTTCATCTGCTTATAGTTACATTTAATGCTCAGTAACACACAGACACAAACACACAGTGTGTTACTGAGCAGATAAACAACAACAACCATCATCATCATCATCATCATCATCAGTAAGCAAATAGTTCAATAATTAATTTGTAATTTCTTGCTGTATTTGTTTCTTTGCCTTTCTTTATTTCCTAAATATGATATGAAATATAATATAATAATTCTTATAGAGTTTGTTTCTATTTTTTCTGTCTTTTTTATTTAATTTATTTTCTCATCATTCTTTTCATCTGTCTGGATTATCTTTCTTTCTCAGCTAACTTTTTATCTTGTTTTTTTGTTGTTGTTGTTGTTGTTTTTGTTTTTGTCTGTCTGTTTGTTCATTTACAATATGTTTGAACAACAAGTGTGTGCGTGTGCGTGTGTGTGTGTGTGTGTGTGTGTGTGTGTGAGGTACCAGAAGAGGCAAAAGCTGCAATTTGACACCAAAGTTGGAATGAATTCTCCTTCCTGACACACACACACACACACACACACACACACACACACACACACACACACACACAGTACCAGAGCCGGAGAGGCACTAGATGGCAGTGCTACACTACCAGCAGTGAACACACTCCTCTTGTGGGTTTATTATTGGTCTTCTTACTGAACTCTTGTTGATTTCTGAGTGTCTTATGAGACTCTGTTTTCAGACTGAGTCGAGTCTGGGATCAGGAGGATCGAGCGGCCAGGAAAAGCAACGCTTTTCAGACAACAGTTCAGACAAATGCATTATAACTTTATATCTTTTTATTTATTTATTTATTTATTTATTTATTGGGGTGGCACGGCGGTGTAGTGGTTAGCACTGTCGCCTTGCACCGCCAGGGTCCGGGTTCGATCCCCGGCCAGGCTCGATTCCCGTCTCTGTGTGCATGGAGTTTGCATGTTCTCCCCGTGCTTGGTGGGTTTCCTCCGGGTTCTCCGGTTTCCTCCCACAGTCCAAAGACATGTAGGTTAGACTAATTGGCGTCTCCAAATTGCCCGTAGTGTGTGAATGAGTGTGTGTGTGTGTGTGTGTCTGTGTGCCCTGTGATGGATTGGCACCCTGTCCAGGGTGTACCCTGCCATGTGCCCTAAATCTCCTGGGATAGGCTCCGCCCCCGTGACCCTGAATACAGGATTAAGTGGTAATGACAATGAGTGAGTGAGTGATTTATTTACTGAAGAAATAAAATAAGTCAGTTTTTTCTTTTAAACCTGTGACTAAATGAGACACTCATATAAATGAATGAGAGTTTTTTTTTTTTTTTTTTCCAAACATCAGACGAATAATAAAGCACATAAACCGAACGTTGAATGTAAATGTGAATCATTAAAGTCAGGATGGAAGCTCTTGTCTGTTATCGTTTAAACTAAAGTCGGGTGGTTTATTCTCCCTCTCCGTGTATAATATCAGCTAATCGAGTGTGATGTCGCGCTGCAGCTCCTCAGCCGGGCCTCGCTGGAGAACTGCTGCGTCTCCGTCCTGTAATCCCTCACTAGCTGATGCAGCTCATTTCCTGTGTTTGGAGGAAAATATTCGTTCACACCACGCAGAGTGTTAAATTTAAATCCGGAAAGTTTTTACCCCCCTAATCACTAAAGTCTGGGACGCGCCAACGAGTCTCGCAATTCTCAAATTCTCAAAAAACTCTCGGATTTCTGTCTTATATTAAGATGGAAAAAAAAATATCTATATATCTATTTAAATTTTATTACATTTGTACAGTATAATATTTGGTATTTGTTTAATTAGATTTTATTGGAATGATATATTTTTTACTTTAAATGTTAGTTTTGAGGGGATTCATGGGGATGATTTATTATTATTATTATTATTATTAATTAATTAATTATTGTTTTACTTTATCCTAAATAAACCAACTATTATATATTTTAAATGTAGTAAAAGATCATCACGATACACAATCACATATAATCACAATCCATTCACAATCATTTATAAATATAAATAAATAAATAAATAAATAAATAAATAAATAAAATGATGCAATAGATTTGAAGCTCATTTTTACAATGCGTATGTTTTATAAGAATATTTATTTGTATGGCATGCGTTCGAGTCAAAGCGGGACTTTGTACTCGTTATCGTACAGAAGAACAGAACACAGTGCCGAGAGTAAACACTCCCTTTATGTCTCTGTATAATCCCCTGATACACTGGTGCACTTATCACAGAGTCTCACTAGAGCCTGGACACCATCAGAGGAGAAAACTTTATGTCTGAAACGCCGGCCTCCCAGGAACTCCATTAATGCCTCAAACATGTGGAAGTGGCTGTGAGTGCGGTCAGGACCGTATGGTGGATAAGTGACAATATCTCCCATGTGTACAGTTCCCACAGACAGCTGCGTCTCTTCCTCCACATGTTCAGGCGTCTCTTCCTCCCAGGGCTCAGACGTTCCACTCACTCAGACTAGATGTTCACGGATACGACGGCAGTGAGCTCCGAGGCACGTCGGCCGGGTTCGTCATTCATGGGCATACGTCCAAAACGCTCACACGGTTCAGATGTTTTGCTGAAGCTAAGAGTCTCATCACCGCTTGACGTCTTCTGTAAATGTCACTCGCTTTTACTCCTTCATTCAGCAGAAATTTTATAAAGCTTATAGTCCTTATTGGACTTAAATCAAACCTTAAATCAAAGAAATTTTAATTACAAGTTATGTAATGGAATTATTTCTGTTCTTAGTTAAAAGTAATTACATAATAATAGTAATAATAATAATAATAATAATAACCAACAGGCAGAGGAGTGATTCCATTATTTATTTTCTTTCTTCTTCAGAACTTGTTTAAATTCTGCCTGCAGTGGGTCGATGTGTTTCTGGCAGCCTGGTGAGAAGTGCATTAGAGAGCCGAGTAGAGAAAAACACAAAGGCATGCATCAGCCTCCTGGAAATCTGCCTCGCTCGCGCTACAGTAGCGCCGCCGCGAACCGAAATCTACCTGTGAGGGTTTTTTTTTTTTTTTACGTCTTTAAAACTAATCCTGATGATCGGCAGCGTTTCCACTCGCTGATTTGTGAAATCTGATTTCGGATACCAGCGGCTCTGAAAGTAGTTCCTGCTGAAAGGCAAATCACAGCTCTCAGCTCGGTTCCGTACGTCAGCGTTTCCACGGTAACGGGGACGGTGGTGAGGGCCGACGGTCCACGCGTACAGATAAAACAAAGCGTTTATTCAGCGCGGGTGGAAGGAGTCTCCAGTGTCAGTGCTACAGCGATTGTCCTCACGCCAGTCGCGTTTAAAGTCAACAGTTCTAACAGTATTATATCAGTATCTAACAGATTAACATTAGCGTTTGTTTCGCACACTTGGTTATTTATCCAGTAAATATCAGCACAGCACGTTCTGTTAAGCCATTTTTTATTTTATATTTATGATGAATAATAAATATGAAGCAAAGGGGAATGCTAATTCATTTCAATGTCACAACATTTTAACATTATTGTTGTGTAAATATATTTTAATATTTAATTAAAGAAAGCATATTTATGCATAAAACATATTTCAGGCAACACCTTGTATTTTTTTTTCTTTTTTCTTTTTTTTTACATTTTGTTTTTAAATGAATAACAAGATTGTGTTTATTTCTAATCCATGGAATTAACAAATACAAAAGCATGTGTTCATCCCTTTAACATCCTATAATAATGACTAACAATGTTTTTTTTGTTTTTTTCCTCTTCCAAATGGTTGAGATGTCACTTCATGGTAAAAGTGTTACTATAATTAGGAATATATTATACAAATCAGGATGGTGTAACATGTAATATGCCAACATTTTCTGTTGTGGTACAAATTTATTTATTTATTTATTTATTTATTGTGCTACAAAGCCATTGAAAAGGCAGACTGTTTAACGGCAGCAACATCTAGTGATTTTATTTTTATTTTTATTTTTTTACATCTGTTGGATTATCTGTGTGGTAGGGATTACTCAGGTTCAACAGATCCTTCCATGAGATTCTGGATAGAGACTCAAAATGGACTCTACCAAAAGGTTGAGCTGACTGTTAAAGGGTTAATTCGCATTTCTGCCAGTTCCGGGATGTGACATTAAGGGCACTGTATTGATTCGCGTTTATTTCAGTCTATAATACGTGTAACGCGGTTGTACTCTGTCGGCAGAGGCCTCATCAGTCAGTGTCACAGCGTCGTACCAATGAACCGAAGTGAAAATACTGACAGAAGAAACTTGCTTTTATTCCTTCACTGATCATCAGGACATTTATTGATGCAACTTGTGGACTATTTAATGGAGTAGAAGATGTAAAAAAAAAATGTAATTAAAGGATTTTTTTCCCCATAAATTTTAATGTACAAATCTTAGAAACAGGTTTATCAAGCAGGCCACTAAATCGTGGAAGCCAAAAAATGCGATATTTGAAGTAATAAACGCAGGAAGCCATACAGATGATCAGTTTTATTAGAGTAATTGATCTAAAAAATAAAAATAATAATAATTGTACAGACAGGCTATTGTGCTGCAAATGTCTTTTAGTTTTATTAATATATTAATTTGCATGTTTGTTGCTGTGCATTATTTATATCAATAAATCATAACGTCCTGTTTTCCTCCTGTATGTGTGTGTATGAATGACGCAACCTTGATTTATATTTCAACATTTATCTGACGTCTGTGTGTGTGTGTGTGTGTGTGTGTGTGTGTGTGTGTGTGTGTGTGTAAGTGAGGTTATATACCTTTTCAGTACCTCTCCTCTGTAATGTCTCCTTTAGAACAATAGAGGAGAAAGTCTGCTGACTCGGCTCTTTAAAACGCCTCAGCCAGAAACTCCTCCTTCAGCTAATTCCATTCTGCAGACCTCTTCTCCTCCGTCCCTACGCGCTCTCCCTCTCCCTCTCCCTCCCTAAATTTCTCTCTCTCTCTCTCTTTTCTCCATCGTTTTTCCCATTTCGACTCTCTGAATGAGGCAGTGTCATTATAAACACTGCTCTGACCTGAATTGCCTTGGAAGCTCTTAGACTCGTATGATGGTGCGCATTTGTGTGTGTGTGTGTGTGTGTGTGTGTATATATATATATATATAGAGAGAGAGAGAGAGAGAGAGATGCGGACACTTGGCTCAAATCCAGGCCAAAGGTTGCCAAGCAACCCCTCTTTCTCCTCTCCTTAAGGAGCGCTTAGTGAATTAAGTGTCTAATAAACACATTGATGTGCGCTTGATTGCGCTAATGAACATATACATGAGTACGCGAGCGCGCGTTAGCACCAGACAAGCGTATTCATGTGGATTAGCACAACATCTCAGTAGCGAGATAAGAAATTAGCCACCTTTAGCCTGCATGTAGGTAACAGAGTGTCGGTGTGTTCACATGCAGCTAGTCGCGTACGCTAGAACGATTTCATCATCTCTGCACGACGGTGCTCTGATACCACATCTGTGAAAGTGTTGTTGTTGTTGTTGTTTTTTTCTCCACGGTTGAACAGAAGTCTGCTAATCGCTGCGTAAGGGTGTTGGAATGTTTGATATTAGCTGACAATGACATCGTCTCTTAGCTAACCTCCTAAACTATCATCACTTAGCTAAGCTCCTAAAGTGTTCTGACCCAGCTGACTGCATAAAGGATCGTGACTTAGCTAAGTTTGTGTACAGCTAACATCAACTAGGACAAAAATAACATTTTCGTTCATTTTCAATGCCAGGAAGCCCCGCCCACTCCCCCGTCTCACAAATTCCCGACCGATGCGTCCTCACTTTCTCTTTTTCAAGGTTTTTTTTTTTTTTTTTTTTTTATGAACCTAAAACAAAATGTACTGTATGAATCTGTGTTTCACTGAGTCACAACGTTAAATAAACCTTCAATAATTTATCTTTAAAATCAACCTAATAATAATAACTGATTAAATATGTTTTTTTTGACGCCACTCAGACAGATTTAAAGACTTTAAGCAGAAGTCAATCTCAGTCATATCCGTGAAGAACATTTCCTGTTCAAGGACGTTGACTTTCTCTGTACAGTCATTTATTTATTTTATTTTTTTGGGGGGGATGAAAGAAAAATATTTCTCTCGATTTGTTACATAACGTACATTTTTGACAGAGTGTATTTTTAAGGCGCGACATCACTAACGAGCTTCATCTCTCATCAAAAAGTGTTTGTTGTGGTTTTAATGAATTTATCTATATTATGTTGTAAAAGACTTTAAAACAGAGGGACTTTTTGCCCGAAGGAGTCGAGGCGGCGTGTCTTAAATAAAATGCAATGATGACAGGCGCAGGGTTGCTGGCGGGAGTATATTTCATTGTACGCACTTTTTTTTTTTTTGCATGTTACAGATACAACACAACCATAAAACCCTGCCGCATGATTGCAAAGGCCAGACTCGGTGCTACTGTCGCTCTCGGCACAAACAAGAGCTCGCGTTCTGCTCTCTAAAGCTTGGAAAATGCACATTTTACTTATTTGAATGATACACAAGATAAGCTAAACGTGACAAAATATATATATATATATAAAATGTGTGTGTGTTTTATTTATACAAGTTTTAAAAAATTGCTTATTGCATCTTTAATTAAAAGTTTCTGCTTTAATGTTTAGTGCATCCGAAGCTGTGCTTTAACTTTCACTTCAACTCATAATTTCTAGCAGCTTATCAAAAATAATCCATCAGTGACACAATGTTACCAAACACAATCGATTCCTGAAATAATGATAGAGGATATAATTAACGATTTCGCCCCCCGGAGTGTCCTAGTGTTTCTCAGCCCCTGGAACACAGACACACACTTCAGTCAGCTTTTATACACCGATAGATTTCTCTGATTGTGCTGTGTGTAACGTTCTTCTGGAAGAGCGCTCTGATATTTCACGCAGAACAAAAACCGTCGAGCTGCTTCTCAGAAAGACGACAAAAAGCCTGGATGTGAATTCCTCACGCTGGACTCTTACAGCCTCGTCCGCTCGAAATTCAATTATTTTCTTCTGCTTCAATGCAAACACACACATGTACCTCTACACACACACACATACACACATTCACACTTCCTTCATGACTTTGTCATATAAGAGGTTGTTATGGCAACTTACCCCAGGTTGCACAAGTAATAACACAGCTTATATCGAGGCTTAAATCTTCTCTCTCTCTCTCTTTCTCTATCTCTCACACACACAAACACACACACACACACACACACACACACACATATATATATATATATGGACTTTCACTTTATCCTTATGAGGACTTTCTGTTAATATGATAATTAGAACAGCTAGTGAATGCTATGCTACATTTAAATCTAACCATAACCTTAACCTTAGTGACCCCTATGTCCTTGTAAGGACAAGAAAACACACACACACACACACACACACACACACACACACGTGTGTAATACATGTGTGTGTGTTATTCATATATCCTGGGCAGAACCAATACAAAAAAGTTGTTAAAACATTTTTTAAAAAGTAAGAAAAACCTCGACAGCTTTGATCTTATGGAGACACTTTTCAGGTCCCCACAATTTCTATCTTTCGCTCTTTTTCTTTTTTTTTGTCTTTTATAGAAACAGAAAGTTTCAAAAGGTCTCCCTTGGGTGGCTGAGGTTACTGGAATTAAGTCTGGCATTAATAACATAAAATAAATTAATTATGTAAATGAGAGAGTTAATATTAATGGAAGGTCCTCACTTTGCATTATGATAGTATAATTTTTTTTTTTTCTTTTAATATGTGGCTTTTCCTACGTAATAATAATTTCACTCTAGGACAATGTTGCATCGTTTTGTTTGTATTTTCATTTACATATATATGTTTTTGTTTATTATTTTCTGTACGGTTCCTAAGCTCTAGCTAAAACACAGCTACGCGACTAAATTATGAATTGAATTGGATCATCATTAAAATCCTAGATGGTCAAATAAATAATTGTTTCTTATTAATTTGCTAAAAGTTTATGCTGCAATTTTATGGGAAAAAAAAAACAGATAAATAAATGAATTCTGTTTCGTTCTATAAGGTTCAGTTGAGCCTTTATGCACCTGCAGTACTTGATGAGGTGAAGTGGCCAAGCGGGATATCTACAGTAGCTAACCAATAAAAATAAATAAACAGTCAGTAAATAGATATCTAATATACAGTATATAAATATATGCAAATGTGTGTAATGTATGCAAATATATGTAGAAATGTTGTATGTAATATATGTGAATCTGTGTAATGTAATTGTAATTGAATTTACGTTACAAAAACAAAAGATGGTAACTTTTGTTGTACGGATGTAATTGTATTTCACGTCGTTTAATTTAATTGCAAATCTTTGAGTTTGAATACTTGTGAGATAATAAATAGAGCCAAACATAACATACTCTACTATAAATATAGTATACATAAATAAATAAATAAATAAATAAATAAATAAATAAATAAAGTATAGTATTTTTTACCACGCCCAATATTAGTATTTTTACGTTGTGGAGCACCTTAGACACACATCTCCTCCCCTGTCCCCCCCTCCCCCCTCCTCCTCCCATTGTTCTTAGTTAAACACCACATATTTGAAAATCATTTTTATGAATGAGCTGTTACTACGGAAATGCTAACGCTAATCCTGCGTCAGAGCTGCATAAATTAACCGACGCCCCCCTGACCAATCAGAACGGAGGACTTAACGGTGCTGAACTTCTGGTGGTAAATATAGCTTATAGCATAGCATGTTTTTTTTTTTTAGGTCACAATAGCTTCATGATGAGGGAGGAGGCTTGATGAGTTACAGTTCATTGAAGGCACATAAACACTAATTAAATACGCCGAGCCCTTTCGGGAAATAACGGTCGGTAGATGAGCAAGCGCGTTACAACCCACAACAGCAAAAACGAGCTCGCAGCAGGAAAATTACAAGACGGGAGGCTCTTTATCACGAGCAGCTTTAGCACGAGACGGAAATAATAACAGCGTTAATGCTAGTGTTTCCAAAAGCAATTTTGCTCGCTCGCTCGTTCCCCGTTTCCTTTTTTTTTTTTCTTCTTCTTCCTCGTAATCATGTTTAAGTGCGCGTGTTTAATCAGCACATGGACTGAGGGTGTATTCGTGGAAGGGTTTGACGTTAAAAGGTGCTGAGAGACAGGCAGAACCGCAGCGCAATATACGGACGAGCACAGAGCTGTATTTATGGTCACGGCCTCGCGGACGCAGAACGGATCCGGATAAATGAAAAGGCAAAGGTTAAACGAGAGCCGAATCCTCGAGATCAGCAGGGTGGCATACGGAGCAGAAATAAACATCTGACCTCTCTTTAGATCCCGTCGCTGCCGCGCTCTGTCCAGGTTTTTAGCTCACATCGCTAGCGGCTCTAACGCTACACAGCTGAAAGTGTTTGAAAGTGATCCGTATATAAATCACAAATTATCCGACCTTTGTGATTATACTCGAGCTGTGAATGAATTCAAGCATTTTATCTAGTTAATCTGTGATCAATCACAACTAATTACAATTCTAAAATACTCGGACTCACTTGTATTATAAATGTGCAATGTTGGGACCAATTAATGCAGGACAAACTGGTGAGAGGACACAGATTGCACAGTTTTATAATATCTCAAACATGAACATTTACCGGCTTTGGTTTTATACAAACTCGCATCTAGAAACGTTTTATAATGAAGCTTGCTGTTCAGCTCACCAGGTGGTTCAGTCAACTTCAGCATTTAACGTGCCATTATCAAACATTAGGGTCAAACTTAGCCATAAGCGCTAAAAAATAGATATTAACGTGTTAGAATTTCTAGATTAACCACACACGTTTATATTGACCAGAGATTAGAGATCATACCGAATACTTTGTTTATACCAAATTTCATATATTACAATTTCCACTGTCTTTTCGTTAGCCATGAGTAAAAGAATTTTAATTGAATTGTCAAAAATTTTCAATAATAATCAACCAATGACAGAATCGAAATTTTTTTTTAAAAAACACTAAACAAAATGAACAAACAAAATTTATCATCACAATGCAGTACGCTGTTTTTTGTTGGTTGTTGTTTACTGCTAATGCTAACTCGCCTCAAAGACTGAACACCTTCCTGCTTATTGTACGTGTTAGAACACCCGGGAAGTGGAGCGATAAATACAGTTAAACATCCCAGCGTATGTTATCATTACTCATGGAACGCTTCATGTCCAATCAGATTACTCAGTAACTAGCGATAATGCAGAAAACTGGATTCGTTGGAAAAAGATAGAAAGTATAACCGATCTAACTGAATCTTGCTAACAGGTTATTATTTATTTATTTTTTTACAAAGTAATAAACAACAATGAAGAGCACCAGTGAAAAATCACAGATGTGGTTTCGGAAAATATCCAACAATCATCTTTCTTACGCTGACTCGGATATACTTTCACCCGTTTAATCACAAATTAAATTCTGTAAAATTTCGTTAAAGATTTTTTCAAAATTGGCAAATATTTGGGGAAATGTTCTAAGTAAATTTTTATATATAAATATATATA
>QMIH01000835.1:217900-228462 GCA_003987875.1 Clarias batrachus | reverse complement strand
GTATATCAGCCTAAACACTCTGTATATCAGCCTAAACACTCTGTATATCAGCCTAAACACTCTGTATATCAGCCTAAACACTCTGTATATCAGCCTAAACACTCTGTATATCAGCCTAAACACTCTGTATATCAGCCTAAACACTCTGTATATCAGCCTAAACACTCTGTATATCAGCCTAAACACTCTGTATATCAGCCTAAACACTCTGTATATCAGCCTAAACACTCTGTATATCAGCCTAAACACTCTGTATATCAGCCTAAACACTCTGTATATCAGCCTAAACACACAATTTTTTTTTTCAATTAACACTCTCTCTGTCTCCTCTTCAGTCTTAACACACTATTTCACTTCAGTACCTGCAGTAGAAGGCGGAGCTTTCCTTCCTTCCTTCCTTCCTTCTTTGCTCAGTGTTCAGTCGATCACGTCACACACAGCGCACCAGCTTTTAATTGAGCCTCGTTTTTGGGTTTGATTTTCAGGCATTTCCCAGAAGGAAGTGATTATTGCATTAACACTCATTACATAGCGTCGAGACGCCGAGTCTTATCACGCTGTACTACATCCTGGGGGTTTTTGTTCTCGGTGGGAAGAAAGAAAACGATCCGTCTTTCCATCCTCTGAGTTGTTAATCGGTCCAAATGCTGAAAAGACTAATATTTAAATGAATCCTGAAGGAGAAATAAAACTTAAACCACTTCAAAGTATAATAGTATTTCCTGCTGCTTGTAACAGTAAAGTTGTCAGAATCAGATTATATGATGAAGATGCACTAAAATCCTCCCCTGTACTGTTTACTGTATAGTTACTGTACGTGTACTGTACGTGACTTACGTCATTGGCCAGTGCTGAAGTGCTCGAGGTAATGGGAGGTTTGGTTTCATTAATGTTTTGTGTAAGTTTTTCTGTACTTCTGTTGGAGGATTTTCATAAAGCAGAACTCACACTCTGAGTTTTTATCCCCAACTTATTACAATGTCCCTGAATGATTAAATTGTTTAATGTTACATGATTGGAGACTACCGATGTAGTGACATCAGAAACGCAAATTTGGAACAATAGCATCATTAAAAATCCACTTTCCTCTGATACACTGTGGCTTTTTTAGATTTTTCAAGATAAACTACAATGTTCATTTCTGACCGATTTTTCTCCATTTTAAGTAAGTGAAATAAAAGGAAATTAACTAACTGTATTCATTTATTTAGCAAAAACTTTTTTTGAGCTTCTTTTCCTACGAGTTTTGTCCAATTACTGTGAACATTTGCTCGCATCAACATGCAAGTAAACAGTTCACTCAATGGCACTTTCCATAACACGCCAAACAGGAAGTGAGGTCATAGTTTAGCACAAGTGTGAAAAAGAATGAAAAGAATTAAACCCGCCAAGACGCCAGGGTCCGTATTCACAAAGCTTCTCACAAAAAATTCTCTCAGAGAGCTCCTATCTTAGATTAAGAAGTCCTAGCTGGGAGTCCTAGACTAAAAGTGATGTAAAAAAACTTCTCAGAGCGACTCTAAGTAAGGAAAGTATAAAACCCTTTATCTTAGTGAGGGGGCGTGGTTGACACCGTTGCTAGGGATGATGCAGCAATTCAAGGACTGTGATTGGTTGATAAAAAAAAATCTGTAAAGGTCTTGAAATGCGCTCTTTGTGAAAATAGAATATATGATAATATAACAGACAGTAAAATCATAATGTTTGTATATAATGAAGTTGTATAATCAGGACTACAGGATGCTTTATGCAAAGTTTCTGTTACACGCTAAATATCTTAAAAATTAACACAGCCAAATGCTGAAAATGTGTCGACTTTTGAAGTAACAAGTTTCCACACAGTAGTTACTATATTAAAGTTCTTCCATTTATTTACTAAACTGATTTTATTACTTGTGATCCATTTCAGATTGATGGGAGCAAAATGTCTCAGCTTTACCAGTTTACATGATCACAGGACAGTTTATTTAAGTTACACTTTTGGATGGTCTGTAGCCAACAATCCAAGAGAGACGGAAGGAAGTAAAACAACAAGAAAACCAGACTGGACAGAAGAGCAGCGTTTACTTTTAGCTTGGAGAATATTTCTATATCTCTGCTATAGAAACTCTAATAGTTTAGAAACTCATGTTTTTAATATTCAAACTTAATGATCACCAAACAGGAAGTGAGGTCACAGCTCAGCATATTTCATATCTCATATCACGGTTAATATTTATCCTCGTGGAATAAAGCGATGATGGCTGTAACTCTGATTGATGGCTCTGTAACTTTAGACTGGTAAAATGTGTTGGCCCCCTCCATCGCTGCATTCCGCTCTTACTCATTATCATTATTATGATTATCATGATGATTATTATTACATTGATTATTGAGCATGGACGATGTTTGACTCCCAGTAAACGTATTTGGCCAGATGTCTGGATAACATTTACCTTTCGGTGGAATGAGGATTTCAGTGTTTATATGCATTCCTCTCCTACTTACACCAGAACTTTTGAGCCTGCTCGCCCAGATTTGAATTTCAGATGGATGAAAAGGTCAGATTTTCAGCAGGGGACGGATTTTCCTCCGTTGCCAGACAAATAAAAAAATAATTAAAATATATATATATATATAGTTCAAAGCTTTTCTGACCTGTAAACACACCGCTGAGTGATGATGAGTAACCAGGCCTCCGATTCATGAGCTGCTGGGAGAACAATCAGCAGTTTAGGAATGAAATAAATAAATTAAAGGCTTAGATAAGGTTTTAATGGACCTTTAATGGTTGTTTATTAATCAAACAAATTTTCCAGCTCCCGAGTGGCGTAACCGGACATCGCTCATACTCCTAAATCTGTCACAGTGACACTAGACAATTGTTCGTGTCTGTGAGCTCAGGCATGCGGAAGGGACGGATAGCGCTTTTCTCTGAGTGTGGCCCCCCCCCTCCCTCGCCCTCCCCAGATAAAAAAGAGGGGCTTCAAGTACCTCAGAAGAAGCATTTGTTGGCTTGTGTCATTCCCCATGTTACCTAGTGTCGTCCCCCCCAAGTTAGCCTGTGTCATCCCGTGTTAGCCTGTGTTGTCCCTCGTGTTAGCCTGTGTCATCACTCATGTTAGCCTGTGTTGTCCCCCAAGTTAGCCTGTGTCGCCCCCTGTGTTAGCCTGTGTCATCACTCATGTTAGCCTGTGTCGTCCCCCCAAGTTAGCCTGTGTCGCCCCCCGTGTTAGCCTGTGACCCCCCTGTGTTAGGCTGTGTTGCTTCCCGTGTTATCCTGTGTCGTCCCCTGTGTTAGCCTGTGTTGTCACTTATGTTAGCCTGTGTTGTCCCCCCCAAGTTAGCCTGTGTCGCCCCCTGTGTTAGCCTGTGTCGTACCTGTGTTAGCTTGTGTTGTCACACATGTTAGCCTGTGTCGTCCCCATGTTAGCCTGTGTTGTCACTCATGTTAGCCTGTTTCGCCCCTCATGTTAGCCTGTTTCGCCCCTCGTGTTAGTCTGTGTCACCCCCCGTGTTATCCTGTGTCGGCCCCGTGTTAGCCTGTGTCGTCACTCATGTTAGCCTGTGTTGTACCCCCAAGTTAGCCTGTGTCACCCCCCGTGTTAGCCTGTGACGTCCCCTGTGTTAGCCTGTGTCGTCACTTATGTTAGCCTGTGTTGTCCCCCCAAGTTAGCCTGTGTCACCCCCTGTGTTAGCCTGTGTCGTACCCGTGTTAGCTTGTGTTGTCACACGTTAGCCTGTGTCGTCCCCGTGTTAGCCTGTGTCATCACTCATGTTAGCCTGTGTCATCACACGTTAGCCTGTGTTATCTCTTATGTTAGTCTGTGTCATCGCTTTTGTTTTAGCCTATCTTGTCCACATGTTAGCCTGTGTCATCCCCGTGTTAGCTTGTGTCGTCCTTCATTAGTAGCTGTTGGACACTACTAAATTATTGAAAGAATTTGGTCAAATCCAGAAAAAAAAGTCCCTGCTCAACATACTGTGCATATTCGATATGGTTTTGTTATCATTTTTGTTTTGTTTTGATACCAGATTTGATTCATGAATTCTCATTAACGATGAAAAATACAAAGGGAGCAAACTTCGCGACGATGATAAACATTTCCCAGCATGCCGAATAATTTTCCTGCAAACTTTTTTGCCTTTTCATTGAACCTCATCCCTGGATCGCAGCATGTTTCCTACTCCAGTCTATTCTTTCGTGTTTAGGTTTTTTTTTTCTGCTCGACATCCACAGATGATGTTCCTCTTCAACACACCCCTCTCCGATATCTTTGATCTGATTCACCAAAGCGTGTGTTTGGCCCTCATTAATTTCCATCATCTGCTCTGGTTATTTCTTTACATCTTTACATCGTGCCAGAAGGATGTCGCTGCGGGTCGCGTAAGAATTTCGGCACTTTTTCTTAACGGAAAATCTTCAGGGTTTGAATTCAAAAACAAGACTTAATGTTGGGAGTTAGGTTTGTGGGGAAGAGACAGCAGTGAAAGCTACAGTATGAATGTTTGGGGGACTATTTATTATCTACATTGTTGAGCTGGTTTCTGTTTTGGTTTCTGAAGTTCTGCTTCACCTCCGACACTGGAGACTCCTTCCTTAAATGTTGAACAAACAGCTTGTTACTGCAGAGATTGCAGAGGTTTTTAAAATCTGTTTTGATTTTCACTATCAGTCTGCCGTACACGTCCCTGTGAATGAGCCGCTGCTACAGAAGCGATAACCAGAACCTTTAATATAAACCTGTGAGCTGAACTTTGACCCGAGCTGCTGTTCTAAAAAAAATTAATCAACACCTTAAACCCCAGCAGATTTGAGACCTCGGAAAGGCTGCGATATAAATTACGCAGATGATTAAGGCGCCGTCTGCGAAACGAAACTAAAAGTTGTGCGATGTTCGCTATGTGCTTTATTCCTGTCAATATATAATCATCTTTTTTTTTTAATCAGTCTGCAGAGGATCACACGATTAGGGAAGTGTTTAATGCGCACGAGCGACAGAGGTCGAAAAAACACTAGAAGCAGCATCTGCCTGAGGAATCGCAGGTCCAGATGGTACCGAAATTACCCGAGAAGTAATTTGCTCTGTAATCGTCTCGGAGAGGAAAACCACCAACGTGGCCGACATCACCTCGCATCCGCCGCACATCCACCTAATCTCATCGGAGCGGAGCTCTCTTCCTCCTGAGCCTCAGCTTCGCCAACTCATAAGAAGCTCCTGCAAACTTTCCCCAGATCTTTTCATTTGTTTATTTTCAGACCGTGTGATATTGAGTTCATTTTCAGTCCAGGATCCAGGTGGCGGTTGTGCATCAGGATCAGCTGGCTCATTACCAGCATCATCAGGACTCGGAGTACAGAAGGGGACCAGGATCGTCCCAACAGGACCTGGGTGTTCTTTCTAACTTGAAGACAGCTGCTGAAACTTTCCCAGGTGCTAAAGAATGCTGTACAGCTCTGGGTTATAGACTGGATCGGGATCAGGATGATTAGATTATTAGATCTACTGAATGCTGGAACGTGAAAGGGATGTTTAGAGATTATTTGTTTTTTGCTAAGCTCCAGATATAAAGCATGCAAAGGCTACTTTTCCGCAGATTAATCAGTGTTAGTCATCGTGTATGAGCTGTTACTATAGAAACGAAACTGTAGCCCGAGGAACCTGTCAGTTATGCTACAATCCAAGCCGTGCTCTTATACAGAATTTATCGCGCAACTTCTAGCCAATCAGATTCGAGAATAAAGCTCTGAAAGTAGCTCTGGCTGCAACAAGGTTTACATGACGGTCAGTGACCTACAGTAGGAAGATAGAAAGATAGAAAGTACAATTAAACTAAAAATATTTTAAAAATCCAAAATTGCAAAGTAAATTTAAGAATTTAAATATAAACTTTTTACAAAAATTACAAAAGAATTATGTATGATTTGCAGACTATACAAAATAAAACTGTAAACTGTGAGGTGTAAACAATGAAAAATTATAGAAGTATAAAAAGTATGGAGTGACTGCAGCCGTATGATTGAAACATAAAGTATGAAATGGAATAAAACCAGTAAAAAGTGAACATGTTATCACAGACATGGTGTAAAGCGTTACAAAGTAAGACGTTAGAGGACTCGGATGATGTAACGAGTAATCTAACGCGTTCGCTCCGCCATTCAAGTACTTAGTCACTGTTACTTTTTCAAACATGTAATTCGTTATTCAGACAATTTATGAGCCAGACAGCAGTCATTCCCAATCCATTAGTATGTGTGTGTGTTTTAGAGGAAGTCATCCTACAAGCTCCACCCTCGATAACCCGCCCCCCCCCCCTCTGTTATTCCTGCTGTTACACCCCTATCTCACCTATGTGGTTGGACTATGTGAGGACCGACGAGTGGAAAGATGGAAACCTGATCACAGCGCCGAAACTGGCGGTGAATCCTGATGAACTGAACTTACGGCCATGCGTAGGTGAGATCGGGGTATTAGTAGTTTACAGATTCTGGGCCAAACTTCACTGAGTGATGACGGTAGAATAATTATAAAGTTCTTGACTAAAACAACATGCATGAGGAAGCACAAAGGAGTTTAAAATTTTCTGCAATGGAAAAGTATTCGAACTAGTTACTTTATCAGAAAGTAACGCTGTAATGTAACGATTACTTTCTGAAGACAGTAATTCTGTAATGTAATTAGTTACTTTAAAAAGCAACATCCGCCAACACGGCTAATGACAGTGGTGTGAAGCTGCTGACCATTAAGCGTAATTGTGGGACTCGCGGCTCCATGGAGAGACGTAATAACGTAGCAGGTGTTTGAAATGGGAAGCGGAGCTGGTTGGAAAAGAGAGAAATGTTTTTTACTAATACAACAAGCCCTGTAATTCTGATACTTGGAGCACAAAACCCTTACCAGGGAATCCTTACTTTTCCTCAAGGACAGTTTTGTGTACTTTGCATACCTCTGTCTAATGAAGATATACAGTACATACGGTACATGAGTGAGCCGTGGCCTCTGCAGGGCAGGGTTAACTTATCGCCACCTTGGCCATTCATTTTCTAGCTAAATTAACCTCGTTATCCGGCGTCACTGGCAGCTAACAAATGATCTGTTAGGATTCTTCCAGTTGTGCCGCTCGCTGTGTCATTTTTCAAAAACAAAACAAAAAAACCACAACATGTCCAGATGAGCGTCAGGGATTAGACTGAAATCCAGCATCTTTCATTCATGCGATGCTCTCGGATCACTCGACTGGGTTCGGCTGTCAGATGCAGAATTGAGGGCTGAACTAATCAGTTACGTAATGCTTATTATTTTGGAAGTATGTGTTCCTTAAGAAACATGCGCACCTTCACCCTTATAAGCAAGAGATACGGGGAAAAAACGGTTCAGTTACGTATCGCAGATCTTTTGTGTATCACCACACCGACTCCATTGGGGATATTAAATATTTTAAATGTTAAAAAGCCTTCACTCCGCATCCAAATCATTGAACTCAGGTGGTCCTCCGGTTACTAGGCATGCAAACCGCTTCTACATTCAACATTTGTGAAAGAACGGGTCGCCTCTCAGGAGCTCGGTGAATTCCAGCGCGGTACCGTGATAGGACGCCACCTGTGCAAAAAATTTCCTCTTTACTAAATATCCCACAGTGGTATTATAACAGTGGAAGCGATTGGGAACGACAGCGACTCAGACGTGAAGTGTTGGGCCACAGTGCGGGGTCAGAGGCTGCCGGGACACAGAGGGCACAGGGGTCACCAACTTCCTGCAGAGTCAATAGCTACAGACCTCCAAACTTCATGTGGCCTTCAGATTAGTTTGAAGTTGCGTAGAGAGCTTCATGGAGTGGGGTCCCATGGCCGAGCAGCCGCAACCAAGTCTTACATCACCAAGTGCAATTCAAAGCATTTCAGTGATGTAAAGCACGCCGCCACTGGACTCTAGAGCAGCGGAGACAAATCACGCTTCCCCGTCTGGCAAGCCAATAGACGAGTCTGCATTCGCCTGTTGCCAGGAGAACAGTACTCATCTGACGGCATTGTGCCAAGGCATTGGGCTATAGTTCATTCAGAAGGTCCCAGGTTTAAATCCCACAATCACCATGATGTCCCTGTTGGACCCTTGAGCGAGGCCCTTAAACCTCAACTGCTCAGATGTATAAGGAGATAAACATGTACATACAGTGAGTCGCTCTGGATAAGGGCGTCTGCCAAAGGAGCTGGACTCGGCCCCTTGCTCACAGTGAAAGGAACTCTTAATTCTTCAGCATACCAAGACATTTTGGACAGTTTCAAGCTCCCAACTTTGTGGGAACTTTTTGTTCCAGTTCCAACACGACTGCACACCAGTGCACAAAGACATGGATGAGGGAGTTTGTTGTGGAAGAACTCGACACCATGGAATGAATTAGAGCGGAGACTGCGAGCCAGGCCTTCTTGTCCAACATCGGTGTCTGACCTCACAATGGAAGAGCGGTCAACAATTCCCATGAACACACTCCTAGACCATGTGGAGAGCCTTCCCCGAGGAGCTGCAGCTGTTACAGCTGCGAAAGGCCGACATCATGTTAACCTCTATGGATTAAGAAAGGGATGATACTGAAGTTATACAGTATATATCACTTCAGGTCACACAGACACACCCTGTTGAGCATCGTTCTTACCGTATTGTAGCGAATAGTAGCTAAAAATGCAAACCTGGGAACTGGGATTAAAAGTGAAAATCCGGATGTTATCCTCGACCCTGATTTCGGAAAGAGATGTCAAATCAAAGTGGAGTTCGGAGCATCGTCAGGACACAAAGTTATACAGTGGAACCTTGGATTGCGAGTAATGTGGTTTACGAGTGTTCCGCAAACCGAGCAAAGATTTGTAATAAATTTTTAATCGGAAACCGAGCAAGTATTAGTTTACGAGCGCTGAGTATCATGTATCACGCATGTGACTCTTATTTTGACACCTTGCGTCACTCTTGCGCTGCGGAATTGTGTGTAATCGTCTCCCCTGCTGGGTCTTAGTGCTCGTCTCTTACTTGCATAATCAACATCTCCCACCAACGGAAACACTTATCTGTCGGGATTTATTTGTACTTTTTTTTAAAGGTAAAGTGCAGATTAATTTGTTTTATTTTCATTTTATAGATTGTATTAATTATTTTTATGTATTTAATTTTTGGGTCTGTGGAACGAATGATTTGAGTTTTCATTATTTCTTATGGGAAAATGATGATTTGGTTTACGCGTGTTTTGGAACACGAGCCCACTTCCGGAACGAATTATGCTCGTAATCCAAGGTTACACTGTACTGTATAGTACGAAAGCATCTTTAAATCAATCAACATATTGTTGAGTCTGTATCGTCAGAATGAGGACATGTCACTCGTCACAGCTAGCTTCCTATCTTGCTGCTACTATTCTCGCGTTCGTTGTTTTTTCCCTCCATGTTGAGAGGTTTTCAGGAAGGAAAGTTCATTACACATTTATGGAAGGAGTCTCCAGTGTGAGTGATTGCGTAACAGTCAGTTACAGGCGTGTGATCTTCAAGAAGGACTTCTCGCGTGTGAGATTATTAGCCCGGGTTCGTTTGCCATCTGTCGCGCTGCGCTGCTGTTCCTCTGTAACGCACACTAGTTGTTTTAATCTGTTTAAACTCGCCGATAGACGTTGGTAGTGATTTAGCTTCATTCTATTCCTGCTGTAATGTGGTGAAGGGACGACTGGCAGCGAGTGCTGGGAAGCTATAAATCACTGCAGTATCAGCTCATTAATCTTCAGCACGTGAGCTAAACGCGGCGGTCTGAGTGCCGAGGATGAAATCAGTACAGGCCAGGGAGATTTATCGGCTATTGAGGGGGGGAAAATCTTTATTCAACACAATGACAAAAAAAAACTAAAAGATGACATGTCGATGATGATGATGATGATGATGAAGTGGAGTTTATGCTTCCACACACACACACACACACACACACACGCTCTGACGCTTTTCACATTCCTCTCACACAAGGTTACAGTTTGGGTCGTTTAAAGGTAACGTATCTGACTGTAACTTTAACGACAGCTCTCAGAGCTCTGTGTGTGTGTGTGTGTATGTGTGTGTGTGTGTGTGAGGGTTATTTCAGGTTAATGCCTCGACTGAAACACCCCTCAGATACTGTACCTTAAACTCCTTCTCCGAACGAATCGTTTCAGTGTCTATGTAGATGAGACACAGCTAAGCCACGCCCCCTACAGGACAGCAGAGCTGAGCAACACGCCAGTGGGCGGAGCTCTGTTTATACAAGGAAAATATAATCAGATTATTTAATGAAAAAAGACAAACGCTTCAAGAAAGGGAATAAACGAGAGCATTTTTTCTTTTTGGCTCATAACACTTGTTTTGTTTTTAAAACCTTTTATGCAAAATTCACTTTTGTTCAGACAGATCACAAAGACGAGGGAAAACAACAACGAACAAAAAAGGTCAAAACTCAAAGAGAATGTTTTTTGTTTTTATTTTTCCCTCAAAATTTATTATATAAATTTCAATTAAAATAATATAAATAATTAATTAATTAAATAAATAAATAAATAAATAAATACAAAATAAATTAAAG
>QMIH01000835.1:156915-182503 GCA_003987875.1 Clarias batrachus | reverse complement strand
CACTACACTTAATAATACTAAACACTACACTCTACAATACTAAACAACACTACACTTAATAATACTAAACACTACACTCAACAATACTAAACAACACAACACTCTACAATACTAAACAACACTACACGTAATAATACTAAACACTCCACTACACAATACTACAGTAAACAACATCACACTCAGTAACACAGCTCTAAACAATGTTACAGTAAACAATTTTCTGCAAAGTCATGAGTGTTTGTTAAGCATGAGGTCAGTGCTGAAGTTATTATACTCAACAAAAATACTGTCAAATGTCAACATTACAACACTGTACAGTAATAATGACATAAGTAATGGCACCCTGAACCACAGTCTAATGATCAGAGCCAGTCAGAGTGTAAAAAAAGCTTCATCACTTCCTCCTCACCACAGTCATCCTCATGAAGCATCACACGGTGCGGACACGTTACACCACTCCACGGGGGCTGTAAAGGAGAGCTGTCCGAGACTCCATGCACTCCCTCCCCCTCCCTCTCTCCCTCTCTCTCTCTCTCACACACACATACATACTGTAAAACCTCCAGGAGCTACAGTAGACACACCCCAATTCCACTGGGCATTAGCAGTATTTCCCCTGAGGGCCGGTTGTGTGTGTTCGCTGGTGCTGAGTGAGTTACACTGGTTCTTAATGTTGTTCAGGTCATCTTCAGTGCTGTAATTGTCGGACCAAATAACACACATACACACACACACACACACACACACACAGAGTCTGGCTCTCACCTTTCTGTGATTTTGTTATGATGCACTGAAGCTGAGTGTTACATTTTCACTCTTCCATGCACATTGATTTAAAACGATTTGGATTTCACTGAGTCACAAATAGATATGCTCACCATATTTATAGGTCTCACTTATTTTCTCTCTCTCGGCCTAACACACACACACACACACACCACAGTTATTGCTTGCTGCCTAGAATTATTGTTTTTATATCTTGATGCCTCCAGCAGAGAAGCATAACACACATGCACACACACCCACACACAGACGTCTAATCAGATGTATAATATTTACTATTGTTTTTGCTGCAGTAATGTCTTTAATTCAGCGGAAGCAAAGCTGTAAGTCACTGTTAATTAAAAAACAAATCAGCACAAAACACAGAAATACACACACTTGGGTAGATGGCGCTGGCTCTGTCTTATACACAAAAATGTCTGTGTGTGTGTGTGTGTGTGTGTGTGTGTGTGTGTGTGTGTGTGTGTGTGTGTGTGTGTGTGTGTGTGTGTGTGTGTGTGTGTGTGTAAAGGCAGTAAGAGATTTTGAGGAATGAGCCCCTTTGGCTCTTGAGTCACCAATTCGATTACTCTCAAACCACTGAACATGGAATTAGCCAAGCATTACAAGTGTGGATTTATGCAGTGTTTGATTGTGTGTGTGTGTGTGTGTGTTTTAAGGATTTGTTGGTATACAGTACATGATGTTCATTCGTAATGAAGTGCATCGCTTCGAGTCAGAATTTCCATTTGCACTGAAACAGATCTCAGCTCCTGGGCTTTGATTAGATCCTGACTCATCCTGTTTCATCCCGTATCAGTGACTCTAACATACTGTATCTGCTACGAGATTAAGTTTACCTCACGTGTGTTTGCCAATAACGTCAGAAACACGTGGAAATGTCTTGGAGCGAGGTCAGGGCTGTACGGGGGCGTGGCAATAACTCCCAGCCGAGTTCCTGTGACGTGCAGGTGGTGCTGGTGAATGAGTGTGTGTGTGTGTGTATAGTTCACACACACACAGATGCGTCTTATGTGTAGATATTAAGGCTCAGGCGTCCCACTCTCTGAACGTTTACAGGAATGACATACGGCCTCTTTAAAAAGTTTGCAGATTTTCTACGATGCTGAAAGTTCAATTGTCTGTTTTTACACCTTCATTCACCAGAACCAGAAGTCCCACTTTGACTTGAACGCCCCTCATAAAACATTACTTATTCACACACTAACTATAATACGACTACAAACCAGTAAATACACTTATATCCACAACACTTTCTTCAACTTACTGAATACAATGTAAAACTATTTTAAAAACTTTTAAATTCACCTTTACTTGCTGGACAGAATTAATATCATATATAAATATAATATAACTGTAGTCACTACTTTCTTACTATCAAACTAACTACAATTTACTGACTATTTAGCATTCACAAAAAAATTAAAAATAAATGATATACTGTATTAACAACTTATTTACTTACTAACTAAAGCCAATAAGAGGAATGTAACTTTACTCTCCAGCACACTACACTACACTATGTACAGCCTACTGAACATCAACGTATTTACTACAGTAACACACTGGCTCAAACTTGCTAAAAATAACATTTTCCCACTTATGTACAAACTACAGCATACATTACTGTAATACTAAAGTTAAAAATCTATAGTTAACAATACTACATTCAACAATATTAAAGTTAGCAGTGCCACAGTAAACAATAATAAAATTAACAATTCTACGTTAAATAACATAAAAAGTTAATTCTTCTTTCAAACCTAATAAAATTCAACACAAAGGCTAGCAGTATTACATTCAACAATATTAAAGTTAAAAGTTCTACAATAAACAATAACAGAATTAACAATAATACCGCACAGTTGATAATACTGAAGTTAACAATGTTACAATTAACAATACTAAAGTTACAGCATTCTGCAATACTAAAGCTAACAATTCTATAGTCAATAATAAAATTAACAATACTTCAGTTGACAATACTAAAGCTAACAATATTATAGTTGACGATATTAAAGTTATGAGGATTACAGTAAACAATACTAAAGTAAAAAAAAATCAAGGGAATGATACTATAGTTATCAATACTAAAAGATAACTACAGTTCAAATTCAAATTTTATTTGTCACATACACAGTCATACACAGTACGATATGCAGTGAAATGCTTAGGCGACTGCCCTGACCTTAAAATAAAAGAATATTCAACACCATTTATAGGAAATAAATATAAACAAGAAAAAAAGAGAAGTAGATTAAACTAAGAATAAAATATACAGTATGTACAATACAAATATGCAATAAACAAGAAAAAAAGAGGAAAAATATAAGAAAATATAAGAAAACCAAACTAATATACAATGTAAGGAAAATGTAAGAAAATCCAGGTGTAGATACTAATACAATAGTAAGGGTAACAATATTACGATTAAAGTTTTTTTTTTATAGTGAACAATACCGAAGTTAACAATACTACAGTCAGCAATATTGAAATGAACTATACCATAGTAACACTGTTGAAATTCACAGTACTGCAGTGGGGACCAAAAGTATTGCGACAAAAAGTAAAATTCAATGTTGCAATAACATGCAACAATGAAAACCAAGAAAATAACAATAATTTAACAATTGTTCCACAACAATCCAAATATAAAGTATGAAACCCTTCATTCTTCAAAACGTTCTGGATCCGAGTGAGTATGGGGTCAGAAAGACATCTGCAGTACTCTGGTGTCCCCTTGATCGCTTCCAGAAGACCATGGATAGAAATTAGACCTGCGAGTTCTCTAGTTTTAGTCTTTTTTTTTTTGTGCAGAGGTGTTTACACCGGCTTCAGAAAGCAAAAAATCCTGCCACATGTTTGTAGTGTTCATTAACTAAACCAGCTGATACTAATTAGGCAGATAGGACAGAGCTAATTAATAATGCTCAGGGAGAGCTAGCGTATAATACACCACTCAACAAGAGTAGTGGTGCTGGTGCTCGAGTCAACAACGCAAACCAACACCAAAGTCACGAATAAAAAATTCAATCCAGTACAAGAGATGACACCAACACTACAGTTGTTTATATTAGTCAGCATTACTAAGATAAACAATTTTCTGACAATTAAGTCAGAAAAAACTACAGGGATTAATACAGCATTCACCAAGACGTGAGGTGAGGAAATGACTCGGACTTTAAATGAAGCCCTGAGTTCCCTCTGTGTGCACTTTTTTTTTTTTTTTTTTTGTAAATTCAGTCTTTGCTGGAAAAAGAAAAGCTCTAATGTTTGAAACATTTATTTGCATATTATGTTGTAAACAAGCTTTGAGGACACGGAATATTTAAATGAGCTTGTACCAAGCACAAAAGTAACACGGGTATCACGAGAAAGCTTTTGGTAGCAGAATCACAGAGGTGGTCGTGGGTCAGAATGCTGGAGCGGGTCACGTTTTGATCAGGATGTGTGTTAGTCATGGCCTGGATTTCATTTCTGAAATAAAACAGCGGTAGGCAAATGACGTGACTGGATTGTATCCTTTACTTACAGAACTGTTTCATCACATCACGCACTCGTCCACCTGGGGACCGGAGTAGGTAATGGAGTTCAAAGGCCTGCTGGATGTGAGGGGAAACGTTTAATTCAAAACTGGAGCTGCAGGCAGAAAAAAAAAAAAAAAAAAAGGTCCGAAAACAGGAAGTGAACAGAAATACAGCATGTATATGAAGAATAACGTGTTGCTCACGAATTTGAGTTGAGACGTATGAAGGTATGGGAAAAGAAACAAAGAACAAAGAAAAAAAGAAACAAGAATCCGCATAAAGTACAGTACAAGGTACCCTAGCGCTAATCAACAGGAATGTGAGTCGAGATGAGCGACTCTAACAACGACACAGATAAATACCAGCTGTAGGAATGAGAAGATAACCGAGTTGTTACGAAAACTTCCTGCGGAACATAAGAGACTCAGAATCACGGGTACTGATGCATCTGAACTGGGGGATTCAGCGGACCCAGCATCGGTATCTGAGGGACGCGGATTTATGAGCCCGAGGACTCGGTGGATTCTAGGGATCCGGTGAGCGCCCTCTAGTGGAATACCGTAGGAAAGCGCGGTCAGAATCCCTCGGATTGGTTCAGTGAGTGATTCAGAAAGATTCAGATCCGTTAATGGATTCAGGTGCAAAACAGTCATGTGACCTGGAGTTGACAATCAGATGGCAAATCGGGTGGCTTCCCCGCAGTGGTGGATGGGAAATGTACTGTAGAATGACTGATATGTCAATAATGTCGAATGGACGACTCAAAGATAACGTTACAAATACAACCTGAAAACGACTAAATCGTAACCTTGGTTCAGTGATTGATACGATTAACATCCGTTCTCATCATAACGAGCGACCACATTCGCTAAATCTAATAGGGTTTAGAATTAAAATCGAAGCCCCAGCTTCCCTCACATGTGTGTGTCTCGCGCATCTCTTAGTGCTGTAATGTTACTGTATCTCTCTGTTTATTCAATGTAGTGTTTTCACCCTGTTACTTGCTTTCCAGTACAATGTTTAGCTAAATGGGTATTGAGCCAAATTATTATTATTATTTTCTTAGTGGAGCTCGTCGTGATATATGCGCATTAAGTAGCCTCAAAAGCACGCCCCCTAGTGGTCCAGTGGTAAGCATGCGATGCTCTTATTGCACTCCCACTTCGTCCATCGGTTTGATAATAACATTGTTTTTAAGTTGTGTTTTTGTGGATTTGCATTTGCCCGTGCACTTTATGTTGTCTTTTGTTGTTTTAGATAGGTTTGTTAATTTATGGTGTTAATTGATGTTGTATGTAGCACCGTGGTCATGGAGTGACGTTGTTTTGTTTCACTGTGTACTGAACTGTATATGGTTGGAATGACAGTAAAAGCCGAATTGACTTGACTTGATAAACCCATAAAGTCCTTCTAACTTCCAAAAACAACCTAAAACCAACGTTCTCCCAGCATCTGTAATATTTTAACAAACCGCCTGACAACCGCTAATTCCTCCTGGAATATTAACATTATCTGTAAAAGCAATTCTTGCCAATGAGTTTGTACTATACAGTATATTATGAGCTTTCAATATCGCTGCCAAAAATTTAAGCCAAAGAAAAACAATATCAATGAGGTGCAGTGATCAGTAATCAGTCATTTATAATCCCTCATTAAACAAGAACGGTTCAAATCTTAAAAGGACGCGGCTTTAAATAAAGACTCCAGCATCCTCCTCGATCTCGGTTCCCATAACGCTCGACTGAAACAGGGTGCTGATCTTGATGGAACGTGAATGAAGAATATATTTTTTAAGAAGCATCTCACTGTTGCTTCTCAATTATACACACCTTCATTTTTAATGCGTCGTTTGTTAAAGAAAAGGCGTCAAAGCACATCAACGTTAAATACAGAAGTTACAGAAGTGTCTGAATCATTATCGTACACTCAGGGTCGGGGTTCGAGTCCCACCTCAGGTGTGTGTATATGTTCTCTCTGTACTTGGTGGGTTTCCTCCAGCTATTTTGGTCCCCCCCCCCCCAACACCACCCCAACCTCAGTTCCGTTTTTGAAAGTGTGCATGGTTGAACATAGTTACTAGTAAACAATATTTCCTTATGAAACTTTGTTAAAAAGAACATGTTTCTTACAGTCGTACTGTTCTCAGGAACACTGTTTGTTTTGTGTGTGTTTCTCCGTAGGTATGCGCATCTTGGTGACGCTGCTGTTGGACACGTTACCGATGCTGGGAAACGTTTTGCTGCTATGCTTCTTCGTGTTTTTTATTTTCGGAATTGTTGGCGTGCAGTTGTGGGCGGGGCTACTGCGCAACCGCTGCTTCCTGGACGACGACGCCAGAACGTAAGCGTGTTCTTGCTCCTCTTTCACTGCAGCAACGAACCAACTATTGCAGTTTTTTTTTTTTTTAAATCAAGAAAGAACACATCACACACTGTTCTATCCATTTAAATGTTTTCTTGAAGTTTATTAGAAAAGAAAAATTTTTAAAAAAGCTAAGAAAAGCCTGCGTGTTTGTACACTGGAGCGGGTAATAAAGCCTCGATAAACACACTGTAGTGATGTAGCACAGCATAAGGGTTGAGCAGACATCGTACTGGAGCAAACGACATTGTGAAATAATGAGAGTGTAGCAGCGGATACATAAACATAACATCTGGAGAAACAGTCCTGAGTGCTGAACAAACGACATCATCGCCGTCGTGCAATAATAATGCCGGAGCGAGTGATTATGAGGAAGAGGCTTTACAGAGCGCCTGAGGCGTTACAGCAGAGAGGCTGCGCTACCTCAAGAAGATGAAGGAGAGATTGTAGGAGATGTTTTAAGAGGAAATATGAAAAGACATTTGTTTTTATTGGTGGTGGTGATGGCGGTTTGTGTAGGACACGAGGAGGATGATGAGGGTGATGAAGGCTGCTGGAATCACCTGCACAGGAAATTGAGATGTTGATCCAGCCATGTTTTCATCTTAAATAAAAAACAAACAAACAAACAAATAGGGGGAAAAAAAAACGGCGAATAATAATAATTCTGGCACAGAGGTCATGAAATGAATAAGTCAATTAAATCAGTCTGTTTGTTTTCACTCTGGTTAAAAATCCGAATAAATGGTCAAATTGAATCAGTGAATCAAATGTCAAATTAAACTCCCTCCGTGTGAATCACTCTAACTGACTCATCGTCTATACCGCTGTATCCTGTATTCAGGGTTGACTTGGGGCTTGAGGAGGGGGACACCTGGACAGGATGCCAATCCATCTCAGGGCACACACACACACACACACACACACACACATACACACTACGGGCAATTTGGGAACACCAATTACGCCAATCTGCATGTCTTTGGATGTGGGAAGAAACCGGAGTACGCAGAGGAAACCCACCACACACACACACACACACACACACACACAAACACACGCACACACACACACAAAGATGCATAAATCAATCTGTTTGAAAATAATTCACTGAGCACAACTGGTTCACTTTCTGACTCGGTGTGTGTGTGTGTGTGTGTGTGTGTGTGTGTGTGTGTGTGTGTGTGTGTGAAGTAAGTGAAGTCAACAAACTGACTCATGTGTCCACGTGACTGCCTGAGGTGGATGCGGCTCGCTCTGACTGTAACACGTTTATTTCTCTCATAACGCAGCAAGCGTTTAAAAAAACGTAATTTTTTAACATTCTACTGACTTGTTTGATCTTTTTGAGGCATCAGGCAACACGAATGTCCTCAAACCTGGTAACCAGTTCTGTAGGAAGGTTATAAACCTGATGGTTTCTTTGACTTTGCGGAGTCTTGCCAAGACAGTCTCAAACCTCACAGCGGCACCGAGACACGCCCACATCACATCACAGACAGGTCAATGACAATTAAACCTAATATGTGCTTATAATAAAGTCCTGCGTGTGTGTGTGTGTGCGTGTGTGTGCTAACGGGGACGCTCAGACATCTGACTGGGTTTACAGGTACGTCAGGTAGGACAAAAGTGATTATTACTGTTATAACGTGTAAATTTGACTCCTACTGGGATTTGGGAATGACGTCGCCAAAAATATGCTGATTATTTTTTTGGTCAGAATAGAACAACCACGTGATCATGTGATCAGGTGTATCTGCGCTGTTTCTTTGCCTGTGTGAGCCATTTTTCATTTTTTTGCCGAGTCATGTTTGTGTAAATGAACTAGACTTCAGTTCCTCATGTCGCCTATTTAGTGCTGAATAAAAGGAGGCGTCACTCTGTCCCGCCCCATCCCGAGCCCGGGGTATGTTCATGAACGCATGGCTCCGAGCTTTAAGGGTTTAAACCACATTCTCGTCGCGACTCCACGTCAGCCTGGTGTGTAAATCGATCTCACATGAAATAATTTTCCGCTGTGTTTATTATAAGAGCAGCTCGCGCCCTGCCACCTTTCGCTCCGCATTGTTCTCGCCTCTTGTCTCCTCATGCTGTGTAGCTCAGCCTCTGATTGTTCAAATGGGAGACCAGGAGATGACTTGGCAAGGCGCCAGCCAGCTTATAGACTCCTGCAGCGAGAAATCCAGCGTTTTTACTCTTTGCCATTCTTGGCAGAGATTAGCTTTACACCCCTCCATTATTGTCGCGCTTCATCTGGGAGGGCATTACGCCAGACCGGGGGAAAAGAAAAAAAAAATGGACGACACAGGTCCAGGATTTATGTCACTCCATTTATATAGAGATATGAGGGACAAGATCTTACAGGTTCCTCACGTACAACACCACCAACATGAAAAGGAGAACTGCAAATGTATTTATTTATTTATTTATAGTTACATTTCATGGTCTGGATTGTACGAGAAACAAGTGTACAGCATTCTAGCAGCTGTACGCTAACTTAGCGGTTAGCACTGGTGCCTTGCACCTCCGGGTTCTCCGGTTTCCTCCAACAGCCCAGAAACATGCAGGTTAGGCTAATAGGCGTAGTGTGTGTTTTTTTTTAAACACTCAATTTGGCACAATTGATTCCCTTAACATGAGTAAACCAAATGAATAACGCTGATGATTTATGCACAGTGAATTATTCCCATGGCTTGGAGTTAAAAAATCTCTCTTTGATTTACACGATTTAAAAAGGATTCACTTGGGTTAATTGATTCACTTACTGTAGCCTGACTGAACCAACTGAGTCACTCCCTCAGAATCATTCGGCTTGAAAACAACGTACTTAGCATAAACGATTTACTTGGTATAAAGTCAAACAGTTGAATCTCTCTGTTTTAAAAAGAATCGACATTCCTTAATTGATTCACACGGCACAAATGAACCAATTGAGTGACTTTGTTAGAATCCCACCAATAATAATGTTCACTCGGCTTGAGAGAATAAGTTGAAACACTCAGTTTGGGAATAATTAATTCGCCATAATTGCACAAATTGAATCAACTCTTGAAATAATTCACTTCCCATAATTGATTCACCTAGCATGACGGTTTGGACATCATTCTCTTTGGAGAGCTGATTCACTGAGCAGAACCCGGACAATCGGACTCTCCTTGAGAATTACTCTGTTTGAAAATAAATTAAATGCCATAATTTATTCACTTTGAACAAGTGAATCAGTGCGAGTGAACAAATCTCTGTTTTATTTCCCATGTTTGAAAAAGAATCATTTATGGCAAGTGAATCAAGCGCCCCAAACAAATCTTTTTCAAACAGGGTGAATTACTGTACGCGAGTTCTTCAACTGGTTTACTCATTCAAAGTGAATTAATTATGCCAAGTTAATTATTTCCAAACTGAGTGATTTAATTATTCCAGGTAATTTCTTTCTAAAGCAGACTGTGTGAATCCGTCTGATTTAAATATAATAAATAAATAAAAAACCTGCCATAATTGATTTAAATGGGAATTAAATAATTGAGTTTGAATCTCTCTTGAAATAATTGACTTTAGTATAATTGGTTCACTTGGTGCGAGAGAATCATTTGACTCACTCAGTCTGGAATTAATTACCTTGGCGTAATTACTGTAATTCACTTTGAATAAGTAAAGCAATTGAAGAACTCGCGTACAGTAATTGATTCACTTTGCATGACTGAACCGGTTGAATCATTCTGGAAATAATTCACTTAGAATAATTGGTTTAATTGGCGTGAGAGAATCATTTGACTCACTCAGTCTGGAAATGGCCTGATTGATTGATTCACTTGGCATAAATGAGGAAATTGAATCACTCTCTGTATTACTCTGCAAATAATTTGCTTCCCATAATCCCTTTCCTTTTTTGCATAACTGAACCAGTTGAATCGTTCCGTTTTAACATAATTCACTCACTTATGACTCATTGATTTCACAATAAATCATTTCTGTAATTGGCTCATGATTCCATAACAACCGTTTCACATGTTTTGTTAATCTGTTTAACAATCAGGGACAAAACATTAGATTCAAAGCTTCTTGGTTCAGCAATAGCGAGATTATTAACGTTAGCCAGAGAGAGTTCATGTTCGTGTTGTTAGCGCTGAAAGCACAGAGGACATCAGCAAACATGACACCTAAGACGCTCGTTAACCAGCCGCCACTCAACTTAATGTGTTCTTAAAGACGGCGCATGACGGCTCGGAGACGACGATCGATCCCGGCAGATATCAAAGTTCTGCGCGATGTGGATAAATTGGCAGCGTCCCGGCGGACCGCGAGCCGGATTATACATCAAACACCTCGCTTCGGACCACACCGCTCTCACATCACTCACTCGCTCTGCCTTAGATGTGCATCAACTACAAAGCCCTGGTTACTCGGGGGGGGNGGGGGGGGGGGGGGGGGGGGTACAGGCCGCTTATCAGGAAAGCTGAACTCTAATTAATGAGAAATTCACTTTATCTGATTAGTCTTTAATGCTGAGTGAGAATTAGTTTAAAACTGTACACTTCACATTCGTATATAGAATAGCTTCACCGAGGAATACGATTAATTTCTATTAAATTTATTGGTATTGTTTATTATTGATCTTTTTTCCAGTTCTTGTGAGCTCGTTTCTGATTGGTCAAAAGGTGCCGTCAAAGTCGTTAATCCTAATACTATAATAATGACGTACTGTATATACAGACTCCACTGCAAAATTGATTAGTTTCCACCAAACACACCACCATATTTAACAATGTTATGAGTAAAATGTCAGTACAGCGGAACCCTAACCCTAGGTGAGATGTCGTATTGTGAAACGCATTGTCCCATAGGAAATAATGTAAATGCAGATAATCCGTTCCAGCCTCCAAAATATTTCCAATATTAACAATTTCCAACACTATAATCATATCTCTGCATGTAAAAACAATCAAAACATTTATAAAAAGACATGTAAATGAAGTAAAATATGAAATAAACAGACATTGAATCTCACTTAACCTCAATGTATGATTCCTCTCGGCACCGGCTGCTTTAAAAACCGAACTGAAAGCGGCTCCGTTTTCTTCTTGCTGCCGTCTTTGATAACATTCTTGCGACTCATGGTGATACGTCGTCACTTAATCTTACGCAAAATGCGAAAAAACGCACAAAAATGATGTAAACATGCTTTGCTTGGCCTTCCAGTGAGAAGATTTGAACAGCTGTCAGGCGTGCGCGCGAGTTAGTTGCCGTTTGGTCACTCAATTTCAGTTCATGAGGCGAAAATCCTTAATGCGTCGTGTCCGCATGCAGAGGTACCGCTGTATTATAAATGCTAATCAATAGTTCTGTATTAGCGTATGTGTAATGCTATGTTATTAACCGAGTTATAATCCCACTCCATTAGAACTTCACGCCAGTGTACGAGGGTGACACGGATGTCTGCGAGCGCCGCTCGCCTAGCGGGCATTTCGCTAAATTGCTTATGTTAACGTTGCGCACGTTTGACAAGCGGTGTTAATAACTTGACTAAAATGCAATCACACCTTTTGATCTTTCTGTTCCTGAGCAAAGAGGGAAGAGAGACAGAGAGACAAACAGAGAGAGAACCAGTCATTTCCAAGCAATTTAAATCTTTCCAGTGTCAGAATGCCCAGTCGTTGTTTTTAACCGGTTCCTATATAACGCATTTTTATCCAATCACTTCTAAATCGTTCCTTAAGCATCTTTCAAGATAAAAAACCCTGCTAGCTCGGATCTGTGGGCTTTAAGTGCCACTAGTCTTAGCAGTGAAAGAGGACAGGGTGTCCTCCTGCTACCTGCTGTCTCCTTCTATCCGGCTCCACATCATCACTCTGTTGCTCTTGTCTTCTCTCTTTAATGGTTTAGGCTTCAGTTAGAGAACCATAAAATAATTACGATGACACGACTAACCGTATCCCTTAAACGTTCCCTCATGTATCCGGGGATACTCTTAAACCTAAAGGAGCTTTAAACGTAGCATCCTTAAGGCTAACGCATTAAACGCAGGCTGTGAGGATTTAATACTGACGTGTTCTGCCATATAATGCTACCAAAAGTCAAATAATGCTACTGTAGCACGAAATTATAGATTCACACGACACTGTCGAACGCCGCTAAATGATAAAGGGGTAAAATGTTCTATAACAGTAAGTGGAGCATGGTTTAATATTTTATTATGACCTACTCTATACTGTATGTATTATAGAAATGAACAGTAGCATATTCTGATGAGACAAATATCCTCATCAAATAATGGTTCTTGTATATAATAATAGTAATAATAATAATAATAATACTACTACTACTACTACTAATAATAATAATAATAATAATAATAATAATAATAAAAAGAATGAAACCCTTCCCAAGCTTGTTGGTCTTCACATATGCAGAACTTTTAAGTAGCAAAAAATGATATGTAGCATGAATTTGCTTTAAACCGTAAGCTCTAACGTAGTGCGCTAGTCAGGGGATAAAATCAGTCATGACCTTGTACATAAGCATTGTTTTTGCACGTATTACGATTGTGACTTTGATTTAGCTTCTTGTGTATTTATTTATTATTTTAAAAAATTTATAAAATGCTGAATTAAAAATATCATGTGCGGCATCAAGTGCTAGTCTATTATCTGTAGCGTAATGGCTGAGTAATCCCTTTTATTAAACTGTCAGATTGTTCTTATCTTAACAGATGGATATTTTGGTCCATGCAGATTATTTTAAAAAATTTGAACTGATTCTCAATATGAGCAACTTTAAGATAAAAAAATGAGTAACGTCTGCCTTTCCGGTTCTCTCTCTGCCTAGGATGTATAACCTCTCTCCGTCTTTGAGCTCTTACTACAAACCCGAAGAGTCCGACGACATCGCCTTCATCTGTTCGACCAACCGCGAGAACGGGATGCTGCGCTGCTCTGACGTCCCGGCCCGCAAAGTGGGCGGAGCTTACTGCGAGCTAAGCGTTCACAACGCCACGATCCCTGATCGCCATGAGCCCGCCCCTAAGGGGTGGTGCGTCAACTGGAACGCGTACTACAACAACTGCAGAGCGAGCGACCACAATCCGCACAACGGCGCCATCAACTTCGATAACATCGGATACGCGTGGATCGCCATCTTCCAGGTGCTTCCTTTACCGAGCTTGGAAACGACAATCTGCGCTACGCGAGAACGCTGACCATGACGGAAGCAATTATATAATTATATATTAAGTCACTCTTTAATTTCGTTCGATAATACAGTGAGGGTGGTGTAAAGCAGAATTATTGGCACCCTTGATTAAGAAGAGTTACAAAATATGTATTTTTAAATGCTTAGCGTCACAGCGAAAACCTGTTCATTGAAATAAATTTACTTTAAGAAAAACCAAGAAACCTTCCAAGAAGACCATGTGTCACAATTATTGGCACCCCTAGGAATTCTTAAGAACCAGAACGTTCGCGTTTCTCAACTCCTAAATACTCGTCCATGACGTTGTGTTTCACTCGGGGATAAACCAGAGGCGACACAGAGATTAACTTCCCTTAATCACGCATTAGCAAGAGGCAAAACCATAGAATAAACAAACAAGACAAAAGGGCTCTGACCTTCATAAATCTGGCTGCAGCTACAGGCCTAAAATAATATCCAAATCCTCACTCAGGGAGATAATCAAGAGGGTTAAAGATGTCTACAGACGCAGGGAAGGGCGTGAATTTCTTCAAGGATCATTTTAAAGATTTAAAGATTTAAGTTTTGAGGCGCCAAGTCTGAAATTAGACGCCATCTTGCTATGCAGAGATTCTTTTTGAAAGAAGATCTTTCATTTTCATTCTAAAAAGGAATAAATATTCGCTAGACACGGCTGGAACTGGAGAATAATAACGAGATCTCATTTTAGAGATATTAAAAAAAATAATATTAAAATATTGTGAAATTGGTACAAGAAGAAGAGCTGTTTATTGTTTGTTGTTTTTTTTATTCTAAACACCCGGGCTACCTCTGCTAAGAGGTTACAGCAGGACTGTGGTTGGATCTTCCAGCATGAATTTGGTTGATTCTTTTTTTAATTATTATTATTATTATTATTATTACTTCAATGACAATGGACGTACAGTAAGACCTTTACACTGCTGTGTCTAGTCTCGATTTAAACTTATTGAAAGTGAAAAAACTGGAACTGGAGTTATGTTTTAAAAACACTTCTCACTCACCCCTCCCCCCTACATCTACATCTACATCTATGCATTTGGCAGACGCCCTTATCCAGAGCGACTTACTTTTTTTTTTTTTTTATCTTATTATACATCGGAGCAGTTGGGGTTAAGGGCCTCGCTCAAGGGCCCAACAGGGACAACTTGGTGGAGGTGGGACTTGAACCTGGGACCTTCCGAACCGTAGTCCAATGCCTTAACCACTGAGCTACCCCTGATCCCCCCTCCCCCTTCTATGTAAATATAAAATTACATCAACTAATATGTTAAATTCCCTCAACAATTATTTATTTGTGAGATTTTCCTGATGTGTCTTGCTGTTCTTGTGCTGATCATTTACACGTGTCTGTCTGGGGTTAACAACGCATCTCCTGAAAGAGACTGGAATTCTTTTCTCGTCATTAGATAAATGCCTGAGATTTGGCCCGCACGCTTGATTGCATGAGTTTTTTGCTGAGCGTGAGTTTTCTCCTCCTTCTGGAGCCAAGAGACACTTAGTTTTATTGTAGCCGGATGATGTCGTGGCAACAGAACCGGCATCGATAAGCATCGCCCCTGTCTGAGGAAATCGAGTGTTCGTCGTGTTCGCTCCTAAATGGTTTCGGCTAAAGCCAAGATATCCATCATGTTCCTGCGTAATCTGCGTGCGCAGGTGAAAACACACTGTGAGACCCAGAGTAATCCGATTAGCCTGGAAATGACAAGCAAGTTTGCTACAAGGGGATTAAAGACCTCGTGTGTTTGGCTCGACAACCAAAACATTCCTCTCCTGCATCAGCTTCGCTTGATTCTCGTAAACATTCTCTAAAACACTAAACTCGACCTTCTCAGTACCATCGAGTCTTGCACCTCATTTCCTCGTTAAGTTTGAATCCCAGCCCTCTAATGATGTCATATCAGGCCGTTAGAGCTGAACAACCATCAACCTGCTATAATTTCAGGACAAAGATTCGTTTAGCAGTTTTTCACCCCTCACTGTTATCTCCTTATTATTTCCTTCAGGAAGTGCGTACTTGGCTTTAGTGTTAAAATGACACCCCGGTTCTCGATCCTGATTGGTTATTGATTTATTTCCTGCAACGGCAGCCTGTTTCCATGGTAACGACTCATTCATGTCAGACGGTTCAACAATAACAAGCTGATTTTCGTAGAAATGTTGTTAACGCGGTTTTGATTGCGTGTAAGTAATAAGATGTCAGTGTAACGTTTATGGAAGGAGTCTCCAGTGCCAGTGCTTTTTAAAAACCTTTTCTTTTGTCCAATCTTAACTTCGAAATGCTAAGAAAGTATAAAATGTGTGTTTTGTACATGAATAGATAGTAACCCGGCTTCATCACATCACTTCGTCATTGGTTATTTTCCCATAACTACACTCGATCGAGTCTGACTCGTCATGTTCCCATGTCAGACAGGAAGTAACCCTCGTCTCACGTCTCGTCTTTAGGTGATCACACTGGAAGGCTGGGTGGACATCATGTACTACGTCATGGACGCACACTCCTTCTACAACTTCATCTATTTCATCTTCCTCATCATCGTAAGTAGACGTGCAGACGCTGATCTCCCCGAACATGTAAACATACTGTAATGATCTAATAATAATAATCCGCACAACGTTTAGCAACAGTGAGACATTACTGCTGAAATATTTGAAATTTAAAATGAATTCCTTCTCAGAATATTATCATTGTGACATTTTTTGTTATTTAAATTGTTGTGGTTTTTGTTACATTTTGTTCTCAAATCTTACAATTTTACCACTTTGTTCCAACTTCATCTTTAAAAAATACTTAAAATATGATAAATGTATTTTCAAAATATTACCATTTATGTGAACTTTTTATTATTTTTCATGGAAAAGAATTTGTTCATAAAATTTTAAGAACTCATTCTTGAAATATAGATTCTTTTATTTTATTCTTTTTTATTTAAAAAAATTATGTTTAACCTAAAATTTTTAGCTTTTTTCCCGTTTGCTTAATTTATTTTTAAATAAATTGCGGTATCAAAATATTAAATAATTGCATTAACTTCAGTGTTTTAATCTGAAATTTTGTCATTTTGAAAGTTTGTAATCCCAAAATCACCTTTTTTTTTTAGCAATTTTAAGATTTTATCTTTATTACTTTTGTGCAGGATTTAATAAAATGTTAAAGTTTATTATATAAGCAATTTTTCTTGGTACATTAAAATTTTAACTTCAAAACATAAACTTAATCTTAGAAAACTAAAGTCTGTCACATGTTACATTCTGATTTTACTCTTGAAATATAAACACTTTTTCCTAGTAATGTATAAACTGCTTTTTGAAAACTTTCTCAATAATAAAGTCTAAATAAGTTTCACCTAAATGGTTTGTCGTAAGTGTAGCTCTGTTGATTACATTTGTTTTTTCTGATCTTTGTGCTAAGGCGAGACGTTTCCCGCGTCACGTGTTGACTTTCTCGTCTTCAGGTGGGCTCCTTCTTCATGATCAATCTGTGCCTGGTGGTCATCGCCACGCAGTTTTCGGAAACCAAGCAGCGTGAGAACCAGCTGATGCGCGAGCAGCGAGCGCGCTTCCGGAGCACAGAGTCCACGCTGGCCGGCTTGGCTGAGCCTGGCTCGTGCTACGAAGAACTCCTCAACTACCTGATCCATCTTTTACGCAAGTTTTATCGCTACGTCGTTCACTTGTATGACGTGGTGTGGAACAAGAGCAAGGGCGCTAGCCTCGCGGAGTCCGCCACTGGGGGCGGGGCCAACGGACACTGGAGCAATAAGGAGAAAATTGAGCTGACCCGCCACCTCTTTCATCATCATCCCCATCCTCATCCTCATCCTCATCATCATCACATGGGAAACGGCACGGACGTCATGGAAATGAAGGCGGTGCTTCTGGGCGGAGATAAATGCCTCCCCAAATACGCTTCCTCGTTCCCTCTGACCGTGCACAGCCTGAAGGGGATCGGCGTGAACTACCCCACCATCCTGCCCCTGGCGTTCTTCTCACACTCGCGGGTTCACCCACGCTCTGGTGCCCTTAAAACCAGCACGTGCAACCCGAACACCAACAACAAAACACAGCACGGTGAGAACACACACACACACACACACACACACATGAGCGAAAAGCATCACGAGGTAGGAAATGGTAACACTGAGTGTCTTTCGTCAGATAATGTGTCCATACAGATGTTAATTCATAATGTGTAAATGTCTTGAAGCGCGGTCAGGACTGTACGGGGTCGTGGCGATAACTTCCCGCCGAGTTCCTACAGTATAATGTGTGTGTGTGTGTGTGGTGTTGGTGAATGAGTGTGTGGACAGTTCACACACACACACATGCATCATTTTTAAGGACCAGGTGTTCCACACGCTGAATGTTCACGGGAACGAGTGCGGCCCGCGGCGCAGTGCCCTGGGTGCCTGGACTTCTTTAAAGCGTCCAGATGTTTTACTGCGGCTAAGCGTCTCATCAGCGTCCTGTGACTGAAGTCCTCTGGAAATGTCATTTCACCTGCCTTCATTCACCAGGAATTTCATCACAAGTCCCAGTTAGACTTGAACGCTCCTCACAGATAGATAGATAGATAGATAGATAGATAGATAGATAGATAGATAGATAGATAGATGCACAGATTTGTCACTCTTGAAAATAACGCAAGTAGAGACTGGCGGAATCTCTGAGCTAATTAAACCTGAAGCGTGTGTTCCTCCTGGGTTTTGAAGAGGAACGCAGATTTCCTATGCTCTAATAATTCCAAATTAAATTCAAATGAAAATGAATATACACAGCTCCTTAAGCGCATTGACGTCCCGCGCTAATCCTTCTTTTTGCCGCCCGCTAATTCCGCGAGCCTGGTTTAACCGCGTCACCTTAACTCCATCACAGCAGCACCGGACTGTCCGCTATTTCTCTCACACACTCGACTAGGGAGCACTGAGTTATCCACAGATCTGAAGATAAAGAACAAGTCTGTTTATTTCGTTCAATTTGTTGTTGGAGCAAAATCTGTGAATTTACCAAATTTTCATGATCGCACAGGTAAGTGTTTAAATCTGAGGATTGTGTATATGGACATTATTGAAAGTCAAGCCTTTATTTTGGTATTTATTATTTATTTTTAAAAACAAACAAACTAATTAATTGATTGATTGATTGATTGATTGATTGATTGATTAATTAAAAATATGTTTTTACAATTTCTGGATTGTGTTGTTTATTTTATAACCATAATTAATAATTTTGAATTCTTATTTTTAAAAAGCTCATTTTACTGCTAGTAAAAATGTTAATAAAATAGATATTTAAAAAAAGACTAAGAAATAGGAGGAAAATTATGTTTATTAAATTAAACTTATAATAAATAACATTTAACTTTTTTTTTTTTTTTTACTTTTAACTTTTAAAAATTTGATTTAAAAAATTTTGGACCAATAATAATAATCATATTGTGATCTTTTGATATCTTTTGATACCTTTTCATGCATAAATTCTTTGTACAAAAAAACTAATTTAACAATAATTTAACCATCTAACGAAATCATTTAAAAGTGTTTAATATTTCATTATTTAAATTATAAAAGATATTGAAATTATTTACATGTCCATGTCCATTTAACCAAAAATGTGTCTTTAAAAAAAAAAAAAAAAACATGACTTTTATGTTGACAGTTTTGAATAATTTAAGATTTTCTTCTGTTTTTAAACTTTTTTTTATGTTAAAGTGAACAAGAAAAAAATTACATTTTGAGTCTCACTTTAATAAATGTGTATTATGTATGTGTACTATGTGTCCCGTCAGATTTTTTTTTTTTTTTACTTTAAACTCTACGTTTTGATTCTTATTTTCTAAACATTGGAAAATCAAGAGGTGAAAAAACTGTGAAACATTTTGACCAAAACGAACTGAAAATCTAAAACAAACACCGTGTTGCTTTTGGAGAAGATCTCTGGTGTAAACCACCTGATGTTCCTGACAGAAGATATCACAGTTGTCCCCATGTCCCCATGCAGGTGTCTACCCAGGCGTGTGTTCGAGTGTGTGTACAGAAGCTGGCACCAGAGCGGCACCGTGCGAGTTTCCCACATGCCCGGTTTCTGCCCGCGAGGCCGACACGCTCAGCTCCGACTCCGCCTGTGACTCGGACGCGGAGAAAGAGAGCGACGCGGAGCAGAAAAAGTCGAGCTGGGAATCGGAGAGGAGCTTCAGCGAGAAGCCGAGGAGGGAGAACTTCCTCGGGGTGTGTGTGGGGTGTGTGAGAGGCGTGCTGAGGAGGATCGTCGACAGCAAGTACTTCAACAGGGGCATCATGATCGCCATCCTGATCAACACTCTCAGCATGGGGGTGGAGTACCACGAGCAGGTGACACACACACACACACACACACACACACACACACAATTTTAATACATTATAGCAGCTATAAACAGTCATTCCCTTCTCTTGTAATAAGACAAAAGCAGAAATGTTTTCATTTATTTGTTTGTTTACATTTTATGATCATTTTTATACGTACATTTGTAAATTCTTTGCATCTTACAGACGACTCGTGATGAGTTCAGGATTCTCAATTCAACTTGCTTTATTAAACCCAGATAAAAGTCAAACTGATATTTCTGAGCATGTTGGCAAAATCTGTGAAATCTTTTTTTTTCTGTGTTTATTATTCTTTTTTGGGTGTGAGTCGACAAAAGTGTTTAATTTTACCACAAGCAAGTTCAAATAAAAAGAATAATAATTTAATAAATACACCATAGGATTTTTTTTGTTTTTTAATTTTATGTTAAATGTGATTTATGTTTTGTGTGGATTTTTTTTAATACTTCAGATTTTTCTTTTTAAATAAATAAATTGAATGGATAAAAGGCAAATCTTACCAATAGCAAGTTAAAATTAGCACAATATAAAAAATGTGTGGGTTTGTTATTAAATATAGCATAGAGTCTACATTTATTATTTTTTATTTGGCTAATTAGTTTCTATCTAATCCATAATTTTTAAGGTTTAAAAATGGTAAATGTCTCAAAGCTTTCATGCATAAATTATTTGTGTATATAAAAAAAAATCTTTAGATTATTATTGCTTTTTGTGAAGCATATTCAAGCGGATGTTTCCTAACATCCTGACAATCGCTCAGACCGCGGCTCGGTATCTTTTATTACTCGTACCAGTCTGGTCTGATACTGTTCAGTCAATTCCGATACTTTTAGGTTTTATAGTAAGCTTCGAAGCTTTTCCAAGAATTCCTGTAAACTTTTAACAATAAAATGATGATTGTTTGTTTTTTCACCTTAACTGACATTGTTGCCTTTCCTGTTGTAGTTAAACTAGCGTTGTGCTAATCGATGACGATCTTGAGAGGAACTGGTCCTGGTGCTACAGTATAACTTCCAGAAATCAAAACATGGTAGAAAACAGAACGTCCGTGATTTATGAAACCTAAATTATTAGATATGGAGGACGTAGCGTATTCATACGCTAGTAAGTGGCTAATACTGTGAACGCTAGCTCTAAATATGTTCTAGCGTTAAGGTAACTCTATTTGGTGATCAGTACACCGTTCTCTTTCCTGATACTGATACTGTATTTCCTACTTTGTGTTTTTTGTGTTTGTACTGAAAGAGTTTGAGTTTTATACTAAATTAAACCCCGGGCTCTGTCTCTGTCTCCGTCTCCGTCCCCACAACGTCTCTGTGCGCTCTTTTTATTTTCCGCTCTTCGTGAAAATGCTTTATGATGCAATTTTTTTTTTCTGAATTATCGGTAATAGCCAGAAGGTTTAACCCTCACTATTACCTAATCCACATTTCTTTTCAGCCACACACACTGAGTTCGGTTGTAAAAACCTCGATATTAATTAACTCACCTTTTCAGCGCGTGTGTGCGCAGCACTTTAATTGTATTGTCTCTCTTCTGTACAGTCCGGCTGCACTTTTCCTTTTGTTGTTGTTGAGCCCGAAAGCGGCGTGATAAAGGCCAGACCCGTAATGAGCAAGCGGAAAGAATCGGTGGCAGAGAAAAATGAGCGCGAGAGAGAGAGAGAGAGAGGAAGAGGGAGAGAGAGGAAGAGGGCTGGAGACGAGCCCGGGACCTGCTCAGCATGGCATGGTGACGTTTCAGGAGAGAGCGGAAACATCAGTGTTTATAGACACCGTATGAGTTACTGCAGGTTTAAGGTACTGTATACGTTTATATATAGGGTAAGTATGCAGTCGTTTGTCAGGAGTGTGTGGGCTGTTAGCGTCTCCATGGACGATGTTTACAGAAGGAGTCTCCAGTGTCAGCAGTAACGCTGACTGCTTTCTCTACAACTCCTAATGAATCATTCTTCCCCTCTGTACCCACCTTTCTCGTCTCATTCGGACTCGTGTATGTTTCCTGTCACTCGGTTATTCCTCACGGCGCGCGCTCTTCCTGTCCGCATCGTGCTGGATTTCGTCAGTTACGTCACGCTTGGCTTTACGCTCGCGGCCTCTCTCCTGTGATCTCCCCGAGCTCTTGTGTGCGAGTGTGGGTTTGTTTTTTTTTTTCTTCACTTTGTGCTACTGGGACTCTCAGCTCCCGGGCTCGACTTCAGACTTTCCCTTCGTTCCTGGATTCCCCGTATCGTTAACCAGTTTGTCAGAACTGTTTGAGCTTTGCGTAAGATTTTTGCGTAACGTACGCTTCAGTTGCTTGCGTTTGGATCCTATGCGGTTTACGTTACTGATTATTTATTTGAGTTACTTAAGTGATTCTAAAGCAAATCTGTAAATGAAGACGAACAAAGCTTGCGGTTTAATGAGGACAAAAGTAATGGCACCCTTTGAATGGAGGAGGAGGAGGAGTTGAATGGTAGATGTGTGTATGGTAGATGAGTAGCTGTAGCGGCTAAGCTGCGTTATTGGGAGAAAGAAGCATATGCACAGCTCACGAGACAAATGCTCAGTCAGTATTTTTGAAATACTGCTAAAAGCAAATGATTGAGCGTGTCTGAATTGTGTTGTTTTTTTCCATAATGTGTTAGTTTTTTTTTCTGTTTTCAGGACCTACAGATTATAATTACGTTGCTTAAAAATAGAACCATAATTTCTTCTTAAAATATTCATTCATTTAAATGTAACACAATCACAAGTTTTTATTTTGTCTGTATTGGTTTGTCACTTTCGTAGATCATCCTGAAGGTTCCCACAATCCTGCTCAGAAATGCAAACAGCCAACACACTGTTCACGTTCCGCTCACACACAGCCTCCCCACGTCTCTACTATTTTTATTTCAGCGAACGTCTGCGTGCAGGTTAATTGGAGCCCGACCCTGTCTGGTCAGCGATCCCCGGTAAGATCAGGTCACGTGACCCCTGCTCCAATCTGAGCTCACTGTAGCAGGCGTCACGTTTCTGTGACCCGAGCACATAATTAACGTGAGGTTGGATCAAAAAACTTTAAAACCAGAATCTCTCATGTCGTTTTGTCATCTCAAGGCTAAAAGCCAGTCGATGATCTTTAAGATAACGACTCAGAAATTATCCCTCAGTTTTTTTTGCAGCTACTGAAAACCATGAGTGGATTAAATGTTTTAAAAGAATTACTAAGTAAAAGATTTTAGAATTCCCTTTAGAATTATTGTTTATCAATTAGTTTAATTAATAAAAGTATTACTGTAGTTTTTTTTTTCTTGTGACTTAAGTAATTACTATTATATCTGTAAGCAACATAAAAATACAAATAATTTTACATGACCCAAAACATTCCTTTACATTTTGTACATTTGTCTATTGTGCAAGTGGAGATGTGGGCGTGGCCAAGTGTCGAGCAAGACCTACAGAGTGAGCTAGTGAAATTTAGACATGCGAGTCAAGTTCGATGTGTTTTACTAGGGTCCAAGCAAAGATTCGTCTTGTTCTTCTAAGGATTATACTCTCTTTTTCTTCTTTACTAACCAGGACTTTTTGGGGTCTTAACATGATCAAAAACTTATTCATTGCACCCCTGGAAAGTCTTGCTGCACTGCTCATACACACTTGCAAGTACACATATAAAACCTGCCGCACATTTACATCTCGTTAAGCTGAACAACTTTCGCACTGCATGTCAAACACACTACTCAACAGAAAGCCGGTTATTTGGAGTTGTTTACAAAACGCACCTAGTGGAATTTGATATACTCCTCCTAGGGGATTTATACGATCGCCACCAAACTGGGCCAGTATGATACCAAAAGATTGAAGATGCAAAATTGCGAAGGGATTTTTGATATCTCAAAGGGTTCAGCCGTGGTCAGGCCTTAAACTTATGGTGAATAAAAGGAAACAGGACGTGGTGAATAACTTCTGTGTACATTGAGTGGTGTATATCAAGCTTCAGCATTATGTTAGGAGAAGAAAACTGACCACATGGATATGACTACCGTGAGCTTCAGTCACAGCGCCGCCAAGTGGTAGCAGGAACTGTCACTATTCAAAATCTCAAATATTTTGTCCTTTACTTTAACTTGATTTGGTTCCATGTAAACAAACAATAATGTAATTCATATTAAAGCTTTCATGTCCCATATAATACGGCCTATCTTGTACATCACTGTGATTTGATTAAATATACCCAAACTGTCGCTTTTGCCCATTTGGTGTTTCCTTTTTAAACTCATCCGCCCAATGTGCCTCCTGTCTTTCCGGTGCACCTGGGTGGCAATAGTGCAGTGCTTGGACCCGGTCATCTTTGCTTTGCAACTATATTTCCTCTTGCACGACAACAGTTGAATACAGTACACTATATTTCATTGGCATTGTACATGGAATTTTGCACAATGGATTAATAATAAAGTTGAATCCAATCTAACCTTAACAAATAATTCAATACTTCACACTTTTTTCATTTATAGCTTCACCCAATGTCATGGATCGTCTCTGACTGACGATAAACAATCCTTCTGTCCTAAAGATGATGGATAACTGACACTGGAGACTCCTTCAACAAATAATAAATAAACATCTCCATACTTTCAGGAAACTTCACCATATCGTCAACAACACTTGTTGTTTTGTTTTTAAATCCCTGAGAACGAGCTGTTACTATGGAAACGTTCACGGATTAGAACGAGTGCATTATACACGGCGTAGCTGCACTGCTGTCGGAGTCCCTGTTATAGAAAATAAACCCACACACCATTCTGACCAATCAGAATTCAGAACGTGGACGCACTTGGGTGCAAATCCATTGCTGCAAATAAGTGGTACCTTCTAAATGTTTTTTGTGTTTGTGTGTGTGTGTGTGTGTGTGTGTGTGGAATATTGGTTTAGATATGACAAAACTGAATCTAATGGATTCACTATCAGCAAAATAAAACTGCAACTGTGTAATTCATGATTGTGTGTGTGTGTGTGTGTGAGTGTGTGTGTGTGCGTGCTGTAGATGTTTAGCTCCAAGCCAGCGCCTATTCACTCCAGGGAAAATGATTATTTGCATTACACTAGACGGCTGTAATAACAGGGGTCAGCGTGCGCTTTGTGAAGCAGCAGAGAAAAAAAACATGAATGAGATGTCAGACTGGATGAGTGTGTGTGTGTTTGTGCATGTGTGTAACGGGGTGTGTGTGTGTGTGTGTGTGTGTGTGTGTGTGTGTGTGTGTGTGTGTGTGTGCCAGGTGAGTTGGATGATATGCACTAAGGTTAGCAGGTGTCATTCCCTCATATCCATATCAATGAGGTTGAGCTTTATTAATATGTAAGGGCTACATGATGACACACA
>QMIH01000835.1:132180-156603 GCA_003987875.1 Clarias batrachus | reverse complement strand
TGTGTGTGTGTGAGAGGAACAGAAACACACTCTGATTATGACCCTTATCAATCACATGAGGGGAAATAATTCAGCACTAATGCTGTAAGCAGCTGTGTGATGAGAGGAATAACACACTACGGGCCGAGCTGTTATCGGAAAATAATCAGCTATGCTGTATATAATTACAGCATTACAGCATGTTGCCATAGCAACACTTTCTGGCCAATCGCAGTGAGACCTTATTAACAGACCTCTTAATGAACCACGTCTCTTTTATATGTCTTGTGCCTCGGAACATCTGGAACCGATCAGGTGACAGGAAACTACGCCCAAATAAGGAAAGTAGGGAACAAAAGGAACATGGTGTGTGTGTGTGTGTGTGTGTGTGTGTGTGAGTTTGATTTTGTTAGCAGTGTTCTGTTTCCTGACTCCGGCTCCGCGCTGTAATGATGATTACGAGAAAAGCTCCAATAAAACCAAACCTCACTCCTGACTGATCTGTGTTACGTCACACCTCCATCCATCCGTCCATATGTTCATCCAGCCAGCTCTTCATTCATCCATCCATCCTCCCGTCAAGCCATCCATCTGTCCATCCTTTTTTCATCTATCCATCAATCCATATTCTTGCGTCCATCCATCCTTCCAACTGTGTCCATCCCAATCAATCCCTCTTCCAATCCATACATCCATCTGTTAATCTCTCTATCCATCCATTTATTCATCCATCCATTCACCTGATAATTCATATATCCGTTCATTCATCCACCCAGCCATCTATCCATCCACCTGTCCACCTGTCTCTGTCCATACATCTATCTATCTATCTATCTATCTATCTATCTATCTATCTATCTATCCATCATTCCATCTATGCATATACTATTTATATGTCCATCCGTCCATACCTCCATTCAACCATGTATCCATGCACTGATTTACCCACTTACTTATCCATCCATCCATCCATCCATCCATCCATCCATCCATCCATCCATCATGCCTCGATTCTGTCCACATGCAGTTTATACATCCAAGAATTATCCATCATCCCAAGCATGCATCTTTTATTTATACGTCCATTCATTATTCATCCACCATTCAGTTACCTGTCTATCCCTCTATCCATGCATTCCTCTATTCATTTATTTATTTATACCTCCATCTAGTCATCAATTCATCGATCCATCCTAAAGAAATCTCTTTACACTGTTCATTTATCTTTCCACCAAACCAGCTTTCAGTGTATCAGTATGTTTATCTATTTAACAATCCATCTAATTGTTCATCTATCAGTCTGTCTGTCCGTCTGTCTGTCTGTCCGTCCGTCTGTCTGTCCATCTGTCCGTCCGTCTTTTTCACTGTCTGTGTATCTGCGTGTTCATGCTTCTAGCAGAATGAATAAATCTAACATAATAACTTTTATGAAAGTCACTAAATTGTCTCATGTTCTCTCCCCTCATCTCTTGTGTTTTCTCTCTCTCTCGTGTGTGTGTGTGTGTGTGTGCGTGTGTGTTCTACAGCCTGCTGAGCTGACAGATGTGCTGGAGATCAGTAATATCGTCTTCACCAGTCTGTTTGCCCTGGAGATGGTGCTGAAGCTGCTGGCCTGCGGTCCGCTCGGCTACATCAGCAACCCTTACAACATCTTCGACTTGATCATCGTCATCATCAGGCAGGCTCTTCTGCTTCCGCCCCGTCCTTACTCCCTCTCGTATCCGGCCAGTTTAATCGCTCCGATCTCATTAGCGTCCTGGTTCATTGGCTCTTGGCAAAATCCTCTCGTTTAAACTCTTGTTAAACTGGCTGAATGTATTGTTTCTGCTCTAATTTTAATACGCAAACGTTCATGATATATTACATCATCCTCACGAGTGACGCCATGGCAACGGGAAGCGTTTTAATCCCAGGGTCTCTCGGGCTGCCAGCCAGATAATGAGACTGCTGAGTCTGCAGTGAAATAATAAATCAGTGGATTAAACTTTTACTGGTGTCGATTTCTTTATCCAATCCAGCGTTACAGTAAGCGCCATCACCGCGCGCTCCGTCTCACGCTGTCACTCTCCTGTGCGCCCCCTGCAGTGTGTGGGAGCTCATCGGACAGGCGGATGGAGGCTTATCCGTCCTGCGCACATTCCGTCTCCTCAGGGTCTTAAAGCTGGTCCGCTTCCTGCCAGCGCTGCGCAGACAACTCGTGGTCCTCATGAAGACCATGGACAACGTGGCCACCTTCTGCATGCTGCTCATGCTCTTCATCTTCATCTTCAGGTGTGTGTGTGTGTGTGTGATGAAGACGCATAATAATCAAAACAGTTAAAGAGGCTCACGTGTGAGAACATCAAGTTGACTGATCTATCTACTGTATCTCTCTGTCTCTCGGTCTATATGTGCCTGTCTCTTCTCTGACTCTCCATCTGTCTCTCTGCGCGTCTGATCTCGACTCTATGAAGCCTGTTGTGTTTGTGTCCTTGACAGATTGTTAAAAAGTCTTTAGATGTTCTCTAACACACACTGCGCGCTCTCTCTCTCTCTCTCTCTGAAGCGTTAGCACTGTTTGTAGTAATGCTGAAGGAAAGCGGCTTTGTGATCTCTAATCTTATTTCCTCAGATTAATGCGCTTTATTTGATCATATACGGTTTAATCGGCGTTTATAACGATCGCAGCATTCGGTCTGTGCAGTAACCTGTTTATTTACAGTGTTTAAACTCGAGGTGGGCGTGGCCTAAAACGACTGCCTTCTATTCATATCTGTATTTGAACTCAGGGTGGGCGTGGCCTGAACTGAGAGGCTTCTATATGTAACTGTACTCATGCTGAAGGTGGGCGTGGTTTAAACGGAATTGTTTTTTCATGAGTCGTAGCCTAAAGAGAAAGTCTTGTATTCTCATCTGTACTTATTTATATCAGTGGAGGTGGGCGTGGCCCTAGGAAGAAAGGCTTCAATTTCTGTCTTCATTTAATCTCAATGTGGGTGTGGCCTAAGCTTAGTGCCTTCTATACATAACTGTATGTAAATTCATTGTGGGCGGGGCCTAAATATTCTGCCTGCTGTTTACATCTGTGTTGAAATTCAATGTGGGCGTGGCCTAAACTGAGACGCTTCTATTTGTAACTGTGCTTGTGCTGAAGGTGGGTGTGGTTTAAACTGAAACGCGTCTATCCATGCCTATATACCGTAGAATATGTTTAAACTCAAGGTAGGCGTGGCCTAAAGAGAAAGACTTCTATTGATGTATATGTAAATGCAGTGTGGGTGTGACCTAAGTGTAGAGGCTTTTATTCCTCGCCGTATTTAAATACAAGGTGGGCGTGGCCTAAGCCAAGAGGCTTCAGTCTGTATCTGTACTTAATGGTGGGTGTGGTTTAAACTGAAACACACTTCTATTCATGTCGGTATTTAAACTCAATGTGGGTGTGGCCTAACCTGAACAGCTTCTGTCTATAATGTATTTGTACTCTAAATGGGCGTGGCCTAAACAGAAAGGCTTCTATTCCTTTCTGTGTTCAAACTCGGTGTGGGGGCGTGGCCTAAACTGACTGCCTTCTATTCATATCTGTATTTACACTCTATGTAAATGTAATGTATTTACACTATAAATGGGCGTGGTTTTACATATTTGTATTTCAACTGGAGGTGGACGTGGCCTTAACAGAAACACTGATAGACATTTCCATGTGTGTGTGTGTGTGTGTGTGTGTGTGTGTGTGTGTGTGTGTGTGTGTGTGTGTGTGTTCAAAAAGCTGCAAGCCTTTGGAGTGTCCTCTTTACCGCCTGATTAATTTCATGGATTAATCCATGCTTCCTCCCTCTGTCTCCCTCTCTGTCTCTCTCTGTCTCCTCTCTGCAGTATACTCGGTATGCATCTGTTCGGCTGCAAGTTCACTCTGCGTCTGGAGAACGGAGACACCGTCTCAGACAGGAAGAACTTCGACTCTCTGCTTTGGGCCATCGTCACAGTGTTCCAGGTCAGCGCCACGCCCCCTGGCTGTTCCCTCGGGATGGTACACGCTGTGAGACTGGAACAGAACGAGCATTCTATTAGTCAGGTTTAATAGCTTTGTCCATCATAATGTGCAGTCTAGGGCGCCCTCTGCAGGTTTACAAGTGCACCAGCTGTTCCAGATGTTACAGTATTACACTGTTACCCTAAACTTATCGAAAAACACTTACGCCGTCAAAACCCGCGCTGGCGTCATCGTCTACCTGCAATATTGCTCACTTGATGAGGTCACTGCGGGGTGACACTCGCATAAGCGCTGACACAGGTCTGTATTAACTTCAGGCTCCGAGGGACACCATGGAGGTCAGGGTTCCTGCGAAACTATAATTTCCCTAATCTCTCTCTGGATTGGTTGTGTGTGTGTACTGTACTGTATGTGTGTGTGTGTGTGTGTGTGTGTGTGTGTGTGTGTGTGTGTGTGTGTGTGYAAAATACACAAAGTAAGCGGAGCATACAGTACTGTTCTTCTCAGCCTAAATCTGACTGCACAGGAAGCTACGAGCGAATAAATATGTTTTTTTTTTTTTTTTTTTTTTTTAAACATACATACATTTCGAGAAGAAAAAACTCTGGAGAGCACTTTGGCTGAATATTTAACGAGTGAGAAACAGGAAGATGTTTCTCGGTGTGAGGATGAAGGTGAAGTTAAACAGATGAAGGCAACAGACAGACGCCTCGCTTCTTCTGTAAACAATTGGTTCAGTGCCGTGTGCAATAAAACAGGCAGCGGTGTGTGTGTGTGTGTGTGTGTGAGAGAGTGTGCGAGTGTGTGAGAGTCTGTGGGAAAGTGAGAGAGCGAGCGAGAGGGCGATGCGGTATATCTCCCATTCCATATCTCAGCAAGAACCTCGATGTTGTGCGGTGCGATGTTTATTGGGTGAAAGAAAAAAAGAGTGTGTTTGTTTGTTTGTTTGTTTGTTTGTTCTGTATTAGTTCTGCAATGATAACTACAATGATCTAGCAATAGAGATCATAGTGAAAGTGCTAGCGTTACAGTATAGTTGAGCGCTCACTGTAACACTTAGCCGAAGCAACAAAAGGAACAAAGCTAGCTCAATAATTCACACTGCATACTCCAGGCTACGTGCTAACTCCTAGCTACGCTACGCTACGTTTGTATTCCTTTAGTATTTTAATATTGGCAAAACCTCACCACTGACCCCAGTTCTGCTTCCTGTTTCATCATCGCTCTGCTTTCCAAGCCGGCCATTTCTCTTTATTTAAAAAAAAAAAAAAAAACATTAAACGCAACATATGGATTATTTTCCCCCATAAACAGTTACTGTACGTGTGGACGACGATTAGCCAAACTGATATGTGTTGAACAGCTCTCCTCAAGTCACAGCGTAATCCTTATAACATAAGATACTGTTTACACTAAACTCACTTTAACATTCTGTGTAACGTGGTGAGAACTAGCGTCTAGCTAGCGAGCTAGTGTAACTAGCTTCCTCTTACAGAAAGTGCTTGGACCCCGTAGATCGCTGCTTGCAGCTAAACGTCGTAGCATTTCTCTTCAGTTTTCTTCATCTTTCAGCTGAAGGTTAATGTACGCTGTGGCACGTAGATAAAGTTTATTATCTCACATTAAATAAAAACCTCAATAAGACGAATGAGAAAAAAAAAAAACAATGAAAAAAAGGGTTGATTATAAAAAACAGAAATGAAGCCGGAGGGAAACAGGACGATGTGGATGAGTAATAAAACTCAGGTGTGGTGGGAGTCTGGACGGAGAGAGAACGAAAGAGACGGAGGAGAAGGAGGAGCTGCACGTCCTGACACACCGTCCGAAGTCCACGTCCTCAGCAGCCTGTAAATGTCACGGGGTCCTCGGCTCCGCAGCATCTACTGCACTTCATTAGCAAGAAATAAAGAAGAGAATGAATCAAGCGGAAGTGAGGGACGAGTAGAGGAGTGTAATTTACAGAGTGACGGAGAAATTAGTGCTGAATGTGAACAGAGAGAGGAGCGGTGATCAGGAGAGACGTTTCTCCTACAGCACCTTCACTGCCCGGGGAGACAGTCCCCAGCCCTCTGTCCCCATGTCTCACTCTCCGCCTGTCTGTCTCCCTGTATCGCCCTCCCTGTCTTTTTCTGTCTCTCTGTCCCTGAGAGACAGAGAGACAGAAAAAGTCTCTCTCTCTGTCTCACTCTCTCTGTCTCCTTGTCTGTCTCCCTGTTTGTCTTCCTGTCTCACTCTCCATGTCTGTCACTCTGTCTCACTATCTCTGTCTGTCTCTCTCTCTGTCTCACTCTCTATGTTTCTGTGCATGTCTCTCTCTCTGTCTCTCTCTATCTGCCTGCCTGTCTCACTCTATCTGTCTTTATCCCCGTCTCATTTCCCTGTCTTACTCTACCTGTCTGTATCTCTTTCACTCCTTCTGTCTCATTATCTCTGTCTCACTCTCCCCATTTCTGTGTCTCTGTCTCACTGTCTGTGTGCTTCACTCTTCCTGTCCCAGTCTCATTCTCTCTGTCTATATTGCTCTCCCTCAGTCTTTCCCTCTCCATCACTCACTCTGTTTGTCTTCTTCTACTTGTATCTCCTTTCCTTTGTTTCACTCTCTTTCATTCAGTATCTGTTTTTCCTTGTTTTCGTGTCCCTCTCTCTCTCTCTGTCTCTCAGGGACAAGTTCCAATGCTCTGTTGTAATCCATTGTTCTCTCTCTCTCTCTCTCTCTCTCTCTGTCTCTCTGTCTCTCTGGTGTCTCTCTGCATTGTTTATAGATCTTGACGCAGGAGGACTGGAACGTCGTGCTGTATAACGGCATGGCCTCCACCTCCCCCTGGGCGGCGCTCTACTTCGTTGCCCTCATGACCTTCGGCAATTACGTCCTCTTCAACCTGCTGGTGGCCATTTTAGTGGAAGGCTTTCAGGCTGAGGTAAGAGGTCAAAGGTCAGGTCTTTGCAGTCTTCTAAAAATCACCAGACATTAGGGTCTCATGAGCGTGCAGGATGCGCTGGATCAAGTGCTATTCCGTGTGCCGAAGAATAACGAGTCTGGAAGACGTTCCGTTAACATGGACGGTGTTCTTTTTCTGTCCTTATTTTCTATCCCTGACGTGGTTTGCATTTAGACTCGGTCTCTAACGCTTAAAACAAAAATGTGACAAGAGGAAAATCAACACGAGGACGCGCCGGACCTGGCTCCGCGTACCAGCAACTTTATGTTTGAGGCTTAGGTTGCTGAGTCCGAGGGGAAAATGAGAAGAAAATTGAGAAAATAAATGGAAAGGACACTACAGTAAGTAGGAGAAGCGGAATACAGATAGAAAGAAGACTAAAGGTACAGTGTGGAAGAGGAGGAACGGGGACGGACTGGTGCAGAATAAACCGGGACAAATCGGGAATGCAAATGAAAAGGGAAGAGACGGAGGATTAAGAGAACAGGACTGGACTGTAGAGGAGAAGGAGCTGTGGAGATGAAGGTGAAAAAGTCAAGGGAAGAAGGAGACGAGTTGCGGAACTGATCATAGGACAGGGGAGCGAGATCGGGTGGGTGGACACGGGACGAGGAGAGACGGGAGGACAGGACAGGCGGCGGAGAGAGGAAGTGCAAGTCAATACACTTGTCCTAGTTCTTTCTCCCACTCCATTATTCCTTTAACAGATGAGAGAGCGACACACACACACACACACACACACACACACACACACACACACACACACACGCGCGTCCCTGCGGGAATTCTGGAGTCGGCCCGGTGCCAGTTTGCGTGTTTGTGCGTGTGGGTATGTGATGCCACAGATGCCGTGTCCCGTACCGGAGATCCCTTTGTGGTCTTATTTCTCATCGGTGTCTTTTATCTTCCTTTCTTCTCCAACACACAATGCAAAAGCCTACACACACACACACACACACACACACACACACACACACACACACACACACAAGCTATGGCAGGGATACAGATCCTCACTCAGCATTACTCTTCATGTCGTGTTTTTTTGGCAGACGTGACGTTTCCATTTCTGTGACACTGCAGTAGTTTTCCATTAGTCTAATTTAAAGTGATGGGATTAATTACATCCTGATAATTAAAGGATCACACACTCGTATAAGGCACCTGAAGTCCGAACAGATCCGCCTCCGCAATGTGGACACGACGTCGTCGGAGAGGAGGGTTAATGCTGATGCTTTTATTCCCCCAGTAGTTTGTCTTCAGATTCATTCCATTTTTAACTCTCCCTCTCTCTCTCTCTCTCCCGCCCCCCGCCCCCCCTCTGTCTCTCTCTCTCCCTCTCTCCGCCCCCCCCCTCTCTCTCAGGGTGATGCTAGCAGGTCAGAGAGTGACGATGACGCGTTCTCATCTGACTTTGATGACGAGGACAGGCTGAGAGAGTTCTTAAGCTCAGGTATTTTGCCCGGTTTTGAAGTTTATGTTTACGGTTATCAGGATAAACATAAATGTTGTCTGGTTGTTGATTGTTGTCGTTATTCTATCCTGGTATTCTGACCCCAGGTTCGGAGGTCAAAGTGCAGACGCTCCTGCCCATATCTAACGGCCACCTGGAGCCCAGAGCCACCATGCCGTCGTACCACGGGAACATTACAGCCACGCCCAGAACTGAAGTGTCTCACGTCGACAACCAATCGCTGCGCAGCAGCAACGCCTCCTACGAGCACCATGACCAGAAGTCCATAGTGAGACCCACACACACACACACACACACACACACACACACTACGTGATACTCATGTTTCCGAATGAGATGTTAACATCAATCCTAGCAACGACCTTCTCTTGTGCATGTGTCCGCGTGTGTCCAGTCCAGTCTATGGGGAAGTCGGCGCTCCAGCTGGAACAGCCTCGGACACGCCCCTAGCCTGAAGAGGCGTGGCCAATCAGGAGAACACGAGTCGCTACTTTCGGGCGAGGACCGGGACAGTGTCGAGGACGTCCAATCGGAAGGGGAGAAGTCCAGCAGGACCGGCAGCTTGAGCAGAGTTTCACATCTCGAGTCGTTCGAGTTGCCGGAGCTGCTACAAGTCCCGCCCATGCCACACCTCTACGGAGAGTGCAACGGGAGGTTGGACGGGGCGTTTCCTTCCTCTCCGTACGTGCCGCCACGGGAGACGGCGCACGCACCCGGCGAGCAGGAGGACGAATTAGAAGAGGTTGTAGTCACTTTCTTCTTGAAGCAATTCTGGTTGGTCAGTTGTCCTCTTTTAATAAAGTTTTGATAAATTTAGTCTTGTTAACTTCAAACTCTCTAAACTTGATTAATTCATTGAAAATGTTTGACAGCTCCTCTGAAGTACATGAAAAAACTCTAATTGGGAAAGATTATCATTTCGTCTTCTTTGGCGTTTTTTTCTTGCAACTTGTGGCAATACTGCCACCTACTGGACTGGAGTGTGGAGGGGAAGATTGTCAGGAAAGAAAGATTACGAGACGTGACATTTAAACAGCCAACAGCCAGAAGAAGTTATAGAACATTAAATTGTTTTATTAGTTTTTAGTACGTTAAAGTAAGAATTAGTGCTGTTGAATCAAATAGAAAATTTAAAAACACAAAAAAAAACATAAATCAAATCCAATCGAACAGTCTGTAATTTGCAGATCTATTCTTTACACTATAAGATGATTGAACATTATAAAAAAGTAAATAAGTATTAAAAGTATTTATTTGCTTATTTTAATTAGCACAAACAACATGCTAACAGCATGTTTACCCATTTCATTTAATGTTGTCCTGATCTAATAACTAAACTTTTAGGGCCCAAGCACTATGAAACATCAGCCCTATTTCGTCTTAGTGCATGAGGGCCATCTTGTTCTTCTAAGGATATATTTTTTACACCATCCAAGGCTTTTTGTGGGCCGTAACATGCTCACAAACTGAAATGAAAATCAGCAGGCAGGTTGGAATCTGTTCCCATCTGCTGCCTGAGTGTCCGGGCCCCGGGCGTGGCACGGAGCCTTCACACATGATTTTGCTGCGTATCGCTCATACACACTTGCACGTAGGCACACGGAACTCGGTAGACATTTACATTTCATCGAGCTGAACAACGTTCGCACTGCATCTCCTGAGCTCACCTCAACAGGACGTCGGTTATTTTGGGTCGTCTGCAAAAACACACCCGATGGATTTTGATGTACTCCTCCTACGGCATTCATACGATCACCACCAAACAAGACCGATGTGATCTAAAGACATTGAGGACACAAAATTGCGGAGGGATTTTTGATTTTTTAAACGGGTCAGCCGTGACGATGTCTTAATGTTGACATTGTATTGAGTGACATCACATTGACTGACATCATAGTGTTACGTTTTTCCCAGCATCTGAAGCTTTTTGGAGGTCTAAACATAAAGTTCCACCTTTTCTAGAATTATGTCACAATGACTCCTTTAAATGCATGTGCCCGCTGTGCTCACCGTCCCTCTAGTGCGCCCGGGGGAGGCGATGGCGCAGGGTGCTTGGGCCCGATCATTGTTGCTTTAACTATATTTTTATTTTAATTTAATTATAAGAAAATTGTGGCTGAAGATGGATTTTGTTTGGTATTTTCTGGTCTGGTCTAAGACATTTTATTCCTTTGTGTTTCTAGTCTAGTCATTGTGGCTAGGCTAATCTGAGATCGGAGCTAGCGCAAATCTGAGTATGTTGCGTTCAACAGCAAAGAATTAAACTCTAAGAATGCAAATTAATTTTTGTTTAACTATCTAGCGCTACTCGTGACCGGACCACCGCTGCGAGCGTTACTCAGTCGGGGATCTAATCTAAAGCGTTAGATGGATTAGCTAATTTCTTTTGGTTGTTTCGAAAGGTGGAAGCTTTAAGAGAAGAATGGAGTCATAAACACCCCTGCAGTGGCAGTTTTTCAGCCAGAATTATATTTCTAATTTATGCTGCATGAAAATAGACCCAGTGTGTGCGTGTGTGTGTGTGTGTGTGTGTGTGTGTGCCTCCTTCCATCTGTCTCGCGTGGTAATTATCTCTCATGCAGATGTATCTCACCATACTGTATTTTAACCTGCTGAGATCTGTACTGTCTCACATCCCACGTGTTGCTTCAGAATTTGGCGTGGAGACTTTAAAACTTACTTCCCGTCAGGCATCCTTGTTTATCCGGCTGTTTTATTCCGTACAGAGCAGGATTTCTGACTTTACTTTTGCATGTACTGTATATTGATGTAACTTATTTATTCACCAGGCGTATGACTGCAATCTCCATCTCTGCTGGAGGAAAATGTGCGAAAACACACCACATACATATCTGAAATGAGGGCAGTTATTGTTTTTATTGAGCGGCGAGCTTAGGTAGCCAGAGTGCAAAAGTAGGCGTCGACCTCCGAGGATTAATACTGATTTCTTTTTTCTTTCCTTTCTTTTTTTGGTATTCTTTGTTTGTAGAGTTGGTGTGTTATTCTGAAAAGGATGCTGGAGCCGTACAAGCCCCAGTGGTGCAGAGATCACGAGGACTGGTCACTGTATGCCTTCTCACCTCAAAATAAGTGAGTAGAAAGTGTAAAAGTCTAGAGGAAACAGAAATGCCACGGATGAAAGGAAATACGAAAGATATTGTTTGCAACGATAAGCTCTAGTTGAGACAAGAAATAAAGAGAGATTAGCGTTTATAACATCCACAGGATTTACTGGATCTATTCAGCTTTAGTACCTGCCTGCTCGGGGTCACACATGCATCTCTAACTGAGACCAATTACACAACCTGCCTGTTGTAACTAAGGTGGAGAAGTCAAAGCCAGATTTGATCGTGTTTTTTTTTTTTTTTTAGGAAATCCCCAAAATACAGCTCTAGCTTCAGACCTGGGTAACGTCACTGCTTTTGTGTGCAGGTTCCGTGTGCGCTGTCAGAAGTTTATCACTCACAAGATGTTCGATCACATCGTGCTGGTCTTCATCTTCCTCAACTGCATCACCATTGCACTCGAGAGACCCGACATCCAGCCGCACAGCATGGTGAGTTAAACCGTTTTTGAACATATAGATATTTTAATTATGTTTAAATAGTGAGGTTTATTTTGAACGGAATCCATGAAGCCTGACTTTGGTGCTGGAGGATGACGCGCAGTGGGACCTCTGTGTACAACATTTTTATATTACGAACTGAAATTTCGCAAACAATGTGCCTTGGCGTTTACGAAGCGTTTCCGGCGTATGAGTGGACGAATGGAGCGAACAGAACGCCGGCTGAGTCGCTTGTACGTCCGGGAGCCGTTCAAATTGTTCACGTCAGTGGAAAGCCAAGCAAAGCGAGTTTAGGTTTATTTTGTTGTTGTTGGTGTTGTTGTTGGTGTTTGTGTTATTTTTTTATTTTGTGTAAGATTTAGTGAAGACGCAGCACCATCTGTCACAATAACGTTATCAACGACGGCAGCAAGAAACTTTCAGTTTGGTTTTTAAATTAAAGTTAAGTGAGGTTTAATGTCTATTTATTTCATATTTTACTTTATTTACACGTCTTTTATAAATGTTTTGATTGTTTTTATATGCATAAATGATTAAAAGTGATGGAAATTGGTAATATTGGTAATATTTTTGGGTGGCTGGAACGGATTATCTGCATTTACATTATTTCCTATGGGACAATGCGCTTCACAATACAAACTTTCACCTTAAGAACTCGCCTCCGGAACGGCTGAGCTACATACTTTGCTGTACATTACTTGAAAAGAAATCATATGTTAATAGAAGGTTGTGTGTCCTCCACATACAGTGTACAGTCAATTTCGAGAGGGTTTGGATATTTTTAAATGATTACCGCACCAATAGATGTCTAATAGCACTTGTTGCAGTTCTCATTTTGACCACTAGGAATCACTCATGCAATCATAACACTTATCATGTACTGGGTCATGGGAAATCTGGAGTCTATGCCAGCATACACTCTAACAGGGGTGCCAATCTATCACACTCACACACTACGGCAATTTGGGAAAGCTAAGTAGCCTAATCTGCATGCATTTGGGCTGTGGGAGGAAACCGGAGGACCTGGAGGAAGCCCACCAAGAAAGGGGAGAAGATACAAACTTCACATACTGTATACAGACCCGAGGTGGGACTCGAACCCATGTCTCTGGAGATATAACTGAATGCATAACTGTGTAACTGTATGTTGTGCAACATTTAGAACATTTGCACGTTCTCCCCATTGCATGTTCTTGGTGGGTTTTCTCCCACAGTTTGAACTGATTCCAAATAGCCTGTAGTGTATAATTGGGTGTTTGTGCTCTGCGATGGGTGGCGCCCCAGCCACGATGTCCCCCACTGTGCAGTATTTACACTAGATTGAGATCGTCTCCAGGCTCAGTGTGACCCCACGCAGTATAAGCGGTACAGGCAGTGGATGGATTGATGGAATGGATTTGTGTGGTTAATAGTACAGAAGACGTCACACAGGTATTACATGTACGATTTCACAAACAATGAAGGTATCGTTCCTGAGCAAACCAGATTTTTTATTTTATTTTATCTCTTTTTTTTGGAGGAGGTGGTACGGGGTCTGAACCCGTCACAGTGTTGGGTTGTAATTCTCCAAGTTCACCGTGTCTCATCAACGAAATGAGAAGAACGAGCATATTAATTTCGAAGCCTCCCAGGGAGTTGTTGGAAACCGAGCCACTGGGGAGAAGCCATGCTTTCTTGAGCACTTTATCATTCTTGTTTCGAGTTTAATTTAGCGTGCAAACTAGCATAAAGCGTCCCAGCACTCCTCAGAGATACCTCGCAGACGGGGTCTGCTGTCACCTTTATCTTCTTTTTTTTTTTAAGACGCTTACAAAATGCTGGCACTGGAGGCTTCTTCCATGAATGTTAAAGAACCCCACAGAATTTCCCTCTGTTGTCTTACAGGAGCGAGTCTTTCTCAGTGTGTCGAACTACATCTTCACTGTGATCTTCGTGACTGAGATGACAGTCAAGGTAAAACATATTCGATATACTCCTGACATATAAAAATGGATAAGATGATGGCAGTGATATTGGTGAAGATGACACAAGCGGCCCCTGTGTTAGGTGGTGGCCATGGGGCTGTACGTCGGTCCAGGCTCGTATCTGCAGAGCAGCTGGAATGTTCTAGATGGCCTGCTGGTGTTTGTATCTATTGTGGACATCCTGGTGTCTCTGGCCTCATCTGGAGGAAACCGCATTCTGGGAATCTTGCGCGTGCTGCGTCTTCTCAGAACGCTTAGACCACTCAGGTGAGTCGCTGATCTTTTGTGACGTGAATCAGACAGGACTCCGCCGGGGACGTTACGCCTCCCTGTGAGGAAGCACCACATGCTTGTTTGGCTTCAACTATCTCAGTCCAAGCACGTGTTAGCCTCCTCCCTCCCCCCCAAGTACCTGCAGGAAGACACAAGAGACCTGCCTGGTGGGAGGGAATTGGCCAGAGCTAAAACAAATCCAGTCCCTCTGACCAATCAGATTAAATATTTAAAGGTAATAAATTTACTCTGCCATCCAGTCTGACTAACAAAGTTGGATGACGTGTTCCTCTCTCAAGCCTGAGCTCTCTATGGAGCTGAAACTCTACTCAGTGTAATTAACGGCATTGATGTGTGTGTGTGTGTGTGTGTGTGTGTGTGTGTGTGTGTGTCAGGGTGATAAGTAGGGCTCCTGGATTAAAGCTGGTGGTTGAAACATTAATAACTTCTCTCCGACCAATTGGAAATATTGTGCTGATCTGCTGTGCTTTCTTCATCGTGTTTGGAATACTGGGAGTCCAGGTAAATACACACACACACACACACACACACACACACACACACAGTTCAATACCTGACATACACCAGGAAAAAAAAAATCAAAGGTCCTTAATTCCACAAAATGTTTTTAGTTACTTATTCTCCCTAAGGGTCCTCACTTCTATAAAAGTTCTTCACTTTTACAAAATTTCCCTACAACCTCAAAATTGTCCCCACTTTCACAAAAGGTCACTGCTTCTACAAAAGTTCCTCCCTTTTCCAAACTGTCTTCACTTCACCTAAAAAAAAAAATGGTCTTCACTTCACCTAAATGTCCTCGCATCACTCAAAAAGCACTTAATTCACCCAAAATGTCCTCACATTCCTCAAAGTGTCTTCACTTTCCCAAAAAGTCCTTATTTACCCCAAACTGTTCTCACTTTCCTTAAAGGTCAAGCTTTTCCAAAAATGTCTTCAGTTTCCCAAAATGTCCTCACTTCCCCAAAAGGTCCTCACTTTTCTTAAGTTCCTCATTTTGTTCAAAACATCGTTTCTTATACACAAGTTCCTCACTTCCCATGAAAAGTCCAACATGGCCTGACTTTTTTCAAAGAAGATCAGAACATTCCCAAAAAGTCTTCACTTGATCCTGGACTGTTTTTCTGAAAACCAAGTGTAAAGAAGTTGTAAATTGTAGAGTTATTGTAGAATAGATTAACAAGAATATTAAATGATTACCAGTTTTTCTTCTTAGCTCTTTAAGGGAAAGTTTTATCACTGTGAAGGCTTCGACACCAGAAACATCACCAACAAGTCAGAGTGTCTGCAGGCCAATTACCGCTGGGTTCGAAGGAAATACAACTTTGACAACCTGGGCCAGGTATCTCAGTCGCACGCTGTTACAGGAGAATAATCAATGTGATGAAGTGGAGTTTTTTTTAATTATATAAACATGTAATTAAATGTTTTATTCCTCTCATGTCACAAAAATTTTACTATTGAAATTTTATGGACTTTTACAAAAAACCGAGTTTATTCGGTTTTATTAAATGATCATGATACTTTTTTTAGCCATTTAATTTTGTAAATGTTATAAGTTGTTACTATAGAAACGCTAACACCTTCTGACCAATCAGAATTGAGAATTGAGAAGCTTCAAAGCTTCCCATCTACAAACTCAACTAGCAAATAGCTTTAATAATTTATGTGATTTAATTCATTTCATTTCATTAATTCATTCAGGGATTTTATTTCACTTTCATTTTATTGTACTCATTACAATGACAATAAAGACTATTCCATTCCGTTCTATTCTATTCTATTTTAACGTAACCTTTCACCTCTCCAGCTGTAGAAACTGATCTTTATGAATCACATTTTATTTATATATCAGTTCATTTATTTTTATTGTTATTATTTTTACGCAGGCCTTGATGTCATTGTTTGTCCTGTCATCCAAAGACGGCTGGGTCAACATCATGTATGATGGATTAGATGCAGTGGCGGTGGATCAACAGGTGTGTGTGTGTGTGTGTGTGTGTGTGTGTGTGTGTGTGTGTGTGTGTGTGTGTGTGTGTGTGCGTGTGTGTGTGTGTCTTTCCTAATACCATTGACAACGGGTCCGGTTTTTCTCTTTGTTCTCTCTCATGTCTCGATCTCTTTCTCTACAACACCTGAAAACAAATGCAACACACACACACACAATAAAAAAACAACCTTTATAAGGGAGCATGATTAGAAGAAAACAGCCGTGTTTGGGTCTTTATCTCTCTCTCTCTCTTGGTTCCGACAGTTTGTTCCCTCTCTTTGCTTCAGGCGGTTAATCCGCTGCACATTCGTTATGAAAGTTACAGCTATTTCTTGCAGCAGTGTCACTCCATCCTCTCATATCTCGGTCCCCTCGTCCTCCCTCTTTCCCTCCTTCTTTCAGTGCAATAAACAAACGCGTGATTAAAGCTGATGCTCTCTTTACACTCATGAGCACGCTGAGCCAAAATGCCCAAATTAATAATGTGAAAAACAGCGAGCGGAGACGGCGCTCTGGGGAATCTGCTGACGGGAAAAATGTGTCTGAGGTTCTGCTTGAGAATTAAACGCAAACCGTCAGAGGATTATACATGGCTTCCTTATTGCCGCTGCTTTTTTGTTGTTGTTTTATTGCTGTTTTTCGTCTTCGTCGCGGCTCGTTTCTGCATCGTGTACCTGCGCTTTCATTACCGTGTCTGTTGCTGCTGCTGTTGTTCTGCTTGTGTTTGCTGTTGCTGCTGCTGTTAGGTTTTCATAACTCTTTTTTTTTTTTATGCTGTTGTTGTTGTTGGGTTTGATTACTGGCTTTGATGTTGTTTTTGTTGCTCCTTGTCTTTTTATCATTGTTCCTGTTGTTGTTGTTGTTGTTGTTGTTTTCTGCAGGGTTGCGCTGTTTTTGTTGCCGCTGTTTGCTTGTTTTTAAATTGTTGTTTTTTGTTGCTGATGTCATTTTTCCTGTTATTTCTGTTGCTTTTGTTTATCTGGTTGGTTGCTGATGTTGTTGTCGCTGCTGTTACTCTTATTCTAATTGTTAATGTTGCTGTTGTTGCTGTACCTGTGCACCAGGTTTTTTGTTTCTATTTTTTCTTTTTTTTCTTCTGTTGTCTGTTTTTTTCTTTTGCTCATTTTGGTCTTTTATATATATATATATTTATTTATTTATTTGCTGTTATTGTTGTGAATTCTGTTGCTTAGGTTTTTATTGCTGTTGTAATAGTTTCTATTCTATTTCACTGATTGTCAGTGTTTTAACTATTTAACTAAAAATAAAAACAAAAATTGAACCAAAAATAACTAAAAAATGTAACTAAAAATAAAAACAATGCTGGCTACGAATGAGAGGCACCAGAACATCTGCTAAGTGCAAGCGGCTCAGCAGGCGAAGACCCGAGGGCCCGACCCGGCCTCCAAACTTCCCAGATCCCAATCCGATCAAACCCCATGGGATGCACCGGACAAACAATTCTGCAAGACACCCCAGCATCCACCCTCCCCGAAGCCACGCCCCCAGGGGGGCCAGAGCCACCCTGGTGGCGGAAGGGAAAACCAAAACCTAAATTTGGTTTCAACATCGTCTTTATAGTGAATAAATGTAAACGTGTTGGTCCGACTGAAACCATACTGGGTCGATGTCCTCAGGGTCAGACTAACCCACCCAGATAATGTGGTTGGGAGTCGAGCTAGTGTACTTCTGCATGCGCATCCCATTCTCCCAGCACTGTAAAGGTGTCCATGTTTACATGCTACTGGCTGCTAGCTAACTTGTTGGTCAAAACCAGGGTTTTAATCTGAGGAATAATGGGTCAACCGGCAATACAACGCTAATAAACTGAATACACAGGGCATATCGCCCCCTACAGGAGAGAGCCAGACATTGATCAATAAATCAATTAAATCAATAAACCGGGATATAACCATGGCTCTGCTTCACAGCACAGGTGAGCTCCTGATGAGTAAAGGAGACGCCTGGTGGACAGGCGGGATATTACAGAGTGAGGCATTATAGTGGGGGGATATTTCATAATCTCTCTCTCTCTCTATCTGTCTCTAGCCCATAAGGAACCATAACCCCTGGATGCTGCTATACTTCATTTCATTCCTGCTGATCGTCAGCTTCTTCGTGCTCAACATGTTTGTAGGCGTCGTGGTGGAAAACTTCCACAAATGCCGTCAGGACCAGGAGGAGGAGGAGGCACGCCTCAGGGAGGAGAAGAGGCAGAGACGGCTAGAGAAGAGGCGCAGAAGTGAGCGTGTGTCTGTCTCTGTGTGTGTGTGTGTGTGTGTGTGTGTGCGTGTGCAGATTAGCTATAAAATCAGACAATTAGCGGTTTACTAACCTCATAAACTCCTTCATTTTATGTTTATCCATTCAAATCATCGCAGAAAACTCAATAGCGCCAACCTATAAAAGGTCATAAACCCAGTTCCCATGTTTCCCAAGCACCGATCACATCACATGACACTCAGGCGTACGGTTCTCCTGAGGATTCCGATCACACACACCTGTCTACAATCACACACACACACACTTCCAGATCATCACATGTTCGTGGCGTTGCGAAGTCTCGCTCCAGCATCGTGTCTATAACTTTAAGCCAGAGTGTTTTAAGCATTCGTTCGTCTGCCTACATGACACACACACACACACACACACACACACACACACACACACAGTAACTTTATTCTCATCAGGGTGTGGGTGGATCCCGAGAATACTAGATGCGAGATGAAATAGATGGAATGCTGTCCAATGCTGTGTCTCTCATATTTGCTTATTTGTTTACGTATTTATCTGTTTAATTGTACATACTGTATAAGATGTGTTATCTTTGTTTAACCAAAAGTGGGCGTGGCTTAAATCATAATGGTTTTTAGCGGGCCATGCAACAAGGTTTGTGATTGTTTTCTTTTTTCCTATTATTATCCTTTAACTATGACGAACAAATAGAAGCTTTTCATGAGATTTGCTCCGGTCAAGCCCTCTAGCGCCACCCTTAGGTAAAATCTGGAAAAACGTTTACAATAAAACCTCATAACAACATGATTCCAATTACATTTACATTTACACATTTGGCAGACGCTCTTATCTGAAGCAATCTGAAGTCTCTATCCGTAAATACATCCTGATAATGGTTCAGTGGGCCGTGGACTAAGAATACCGTGAATATCAAAACTGTTGGATGTAATATAGGCAGAAAAGAGCACACGCAGCATGTATTTTTAATATGAAGTGGTAAATTTAGAAGGAGCAGGACTTCGATGTCTGGGCATCACTTAGATGAAGTTAATTCCACCTCCTTGGTGCCAGAACAGAAAAGAGTCTTGATGCAGATCTTCCTTCAGCCCCGAGAGATGGTGTAACCAGTCCAGCAGTGCTGGAGGATTGGAGCGAGCGTGGTGCACTATGTACAGTGATGAGCTCTGTGAGGGAGGTGGGTGCTGGACTGTTTTTTTTTTTTTATGTGACCAAAATCTAGAAGGCATTTTACATGACACCTTAATACGACTCACAATCTACAGCTAAGCAAAGACTTTTTTTTTTTTTTTGGCTTCGTATGCATGTGAGCTTCAGTGTTTTAAATCTGCTGCAGCAGCCTACAGGAAGCTAATGGAGAGAGCAAAGTGGTTGGGTGGTGTGGGAGAATTTAGGAAGATTACAAACCGGTCATGCAGCAGCATTCTGGATCAAATGGTGCTTAGAGGCAGACCGGCCAGGAGCAAGGTGCAGCAGTCCAGTCTGGAAATGCCAAGTGATTTAACGAGGAGCTGAGTGGCCTGTGTGGAGAGAAATGGATGAATTGTTCTGATGTTGTTAAGAAGTGATAGAAGGACAGTTGATTTCCCACAGTTACCCCAAAGTTGTGTGCATTAACCGAGTTGAATCACCTAGGATGGACATCAGTTCAGTTTTGCTGGAAGCATGATGAGCGTGATGGTGCCGCTAATGGCAGCCTCTGCACGCCAGTGCTATCTTTTTGTTTGTTTGTTTGTTTATTGTTTGGGTTTGTGTAACAACTAACACAATCATGTTCAATAGAGAAGAACTGCAACATCAGGCAGTTCGCACCAGACCTTTTAATTAACCTGGAAAGTATTTTTTTAGGGGTCTTAGCTGGAGGAGCTCTTTGTTGGACATGGAGGAGACGCAGATGTGGGGAAGCTCTCCACTGAACTAGTTAAGCTCCTAGCGATTCATCCGGTGAATCTCTGCTCTTTCCCGAACAAAATGGAAGAGCCGCTGCTTCTCAACGAGACAAACAAAGACTTGGCACATTCCACCGCCCTCTGTTTCACTGAAACCTGGCTCAATGATTCATTCCCCAGCAATGAATTACATCTTCCACTTACCATGAGTGTATCTTGTAACAGAGCTATTGGGGAAAACAAAAGGCGGTGGCATCTGCTTCTACATAAATGTAGGTTGATGTACAGACATCACAGTGCTGGATAAGTACTGCAGTACTACAGTTAATTTGTTCTTAAACTTTAAACCTTTTGATGAAATGTTCCACCTTCCTACTGGCCGGGGTTTCCATCACATTTCATGCTATTGAGAATGGTGTCCTGCAACACCTTGCAGGCCAAACATTAAGCCTTGGAAGGAAAGAATTTGGATTCACTTTTCTTAATTCTCCAGGACTTCAAAAGATCTCCAAAAATATGGGCAGTGTATTAATTGTTCCACCAGGGATAATAACTTTCTCCTTCGTCTTTAAGGATGAATATCGCTCTGTACCCTGGGCAACATTGGGGCACTTCTGATCACTGCTTGGTTCATCTTATTGGTTCAAGTGGCCAAAATCTTACATTGTTTTTTTGTGAAGACATGTGTGTACCAACCAAGACCTTGTGCTCATATAACAACAACAAGCCATGGTTCACAGCCAGATTACCTTTGTCAGGCCAAGGAAGATGCCTACAAGTGGAGACAGCGGCCCTGTATAAGCAGGACAGAAACTCACTGGCAAAAGAGATCACACTAGTGAAAAAAGCTGCATTGAAAAATCAAAAAACAGGTTTGTCAGTTTGAAGAGGGCTGCATGACACCACTAACTACAGGAGACCACCCTCACTGCTGAGGCAAACAAAAGTGGTTGACAACCTCAATTCCTTCTACTCAAGGTTTGAAAAGGCTATCCTCACACCTCTTACCCACCCTAGTACACTGACTACCACATGATACCTCTGTCAGCCCCCTTGACAACTCCCACCTATGCTCATGCTCCACTCACAATGAGAAGGATATGAGGTGAGACGAAGGCATTTGGTCCAGATGGTGTTTCCCTTCTTTTCTCAAAGCAATGGCTGTGATTTCTACCCAGATCTTTGAAGTTGTATGAAGCCTCCTCCTGCTTTAAAGTAGTCCTCCACCATCATCTTAAAGTAGTAAGTAAAGCTTTCATTTGTCACATATACATCATAGCACAGTGAAATTCCTTCTTCGCATATCCCAGCGTAACTGGGGTCAGCCATGATCCAGCGCCCCTGGAGCAGATAGGGTTAAGGGCCTTTGCTCAAGGGCCCAACAATGGCAACCTGGCTGAGCTGGGAATCGAACCGCCGATCTTCCGATCAGTAACTCAGTGCCTTAGCCCTCTGAGCCACCACTGCTCCTTGGTTCCTAAGAAACCCTCCATCACAGGCCTCAGTGACTACAGGTCATGAAACCTTTTGGATGACTGGTGATGACTGGTGCCTACCTGAAGACTATCACAGGACAGCCATTACACTCCATGCAGTTTGCCTACGGTACAAACAGGTCAATATATGAAACGGTCAATCAATGGATGAAACACACTACAGGGCAATCCTGCACAACCTTGACTGCCCAGAAACATATGCACACATCGTGTTTGTGGACTTCAGTTTGGCATTTATTATGATAATTCCATATCATCAGATATTCTCTCCTCCAATATCCTGCAACTGATTGTATCTACCAGATTCCTGACAGTCAGGAAACAACAGGTGAGACAGAATAGAGTCACATTTAGCATACATACGGTTGGCACTGGCGTTCCCCTGGGATGTGTCCTATCCCCACTGCTGTTCTTCCTTTACGCCAATGACTGCACATCCAAGGGCTCAGCTGTTCTACTTCTGAAGTTTGCAGATGACACTACTGTCACTGGACTCTTCCAAGATTGCAACAAGTCTGTATATTAGCAGGAAGTTGAGCAGCTGGTGCTCTAGTGCAGAATCAGTCACAACACCCTGGAGCTGTACACACTCAAAAATGTGGATATGACATGGGCTTTAGGAGACACTTAGCAGTGCGCCCCCTCACAGTATCCCAACAGCACCGTGTTATCCGTGGACTCCTTTAGGTTTCTGGGGACTATCATTTCCCAAGACCTGGGAGACCAATATAAAGACGAACATCCTCAAAACAGCAGGGGATGTACATCTTGTGCCACCTGAGGAAGTTGGTCCATTTCTATGCTTCAGTCCTCAAATCCGTCCTATGCACATCTACACATCCACCTGGTTTGGATCAGCCACTAAACAGGACAGGAACCATCTGAGGCAAGCAGTAAGAATGGCAGCAAAAATCACCCCTCACACGCTGGGCATAACCTTTTTGTCACTCATGCCGTTCTTGCAGTTGCTACAGAACCCTGTACATGACTATTACCATGCTGTACCACGAACTCCAACATTTTTTAGGATGGACAAGAGAGTCTCGTGAAATGTGAACGAGTCAAGCAATGCTGAAAGGTTGATGACAGGGGTACTAAGTGTTATTTTTTTTGCAATAGTTTACCATCCAGCAGTTAGATACGATGTCCAGAGGCTGAATAGAAGATGATTTGATGAATCACCAACCAAGTGTCATGATATGTACAGTAGCACCGTGTAGGTTGAAACTGCTGGACACTTTTTTTTATATACCAACCGGGATTACCAGCAACAGTGAAATACAGTATGCAATGATTGATTTAATGAAAGACAAGCTGGAGCTGCAACCTGGCCATGCAATGTGGTGCCATTAATCCAGAATTGTTGGAGAAGAGGTGGACTTGGAACCCCATAGAGAACCTCTGGGACAAAGTTACAGATAAACAACCAAAGAACTGGAAACAGCAGTCAGGTTTGTTGGGATGAAGGAAATTTCAGTTCAGTGTTGCTTTGTTGCTTGTGGAAAGCATGCTGAGATGTTTGGAGAAGGTTCTATCAATGGAATGGAGGACACCTTTAACACCGATTGTTCTGTAAAGCATGTGCTTAAAGTCTAGAAACCATTGGTGTTGGATTATTCAAACAAACCATTAAGTCCTAAAATCAATACTAAGGCATGTTCTTAAACTTTTGGCTGTTAGCGTGTTACTGTCAGATGTTGGGGATGTGGATAAGGTGAGGAGCAACACTCGGCCACGCCCCCTAACCGCGACCTTTACATAATGTATTTTTCAGAGAGATCGTAAAAGTTCGCTGGACTTACTATCTGATATGGCGCTGGGATGCCAAGATTTCCCAGAGAAGATTCTTCTTTTTAATAACGATAAAGAACAACGGAAAGCGGAGATGTTCTGCCCTGCGTGGTCTGCGTGGGCTTCATGGAGCAACCGCGCTATTAATAGAAGCGTGGAATTTTCGGGATGTGGTACAACTCTGTTTATTTTGGATCTCAGGAAGGCAGGGTTTAGGTCGGGCTTCTGGTCCAAACCACTGCAGATGATATAAAAAATAATACTTTTAAACCGTACTGCGTTCGTGTCAGATTATTAGGAACAGTGCATTCGTACTCAGGGTAAAACAGGTGACGCAGCGTGCTCCTCGGTCTCTCCCTCATTTATAACGTTGGTCTTGACGAGCTCCTTTTACAGCTATTCCCAAACCTCAACTTTAACTTGCTGTACATCAGGGTAAGGACATCCCAAGTTCATGGGAATGATCAGTATTACTTTTAAAACAAAATATATTCTTGCTCATGAAAGTCAATCATACAGTATTCATAAAACATAAGCGTGTGATATAAAGCATAAACACCGGGATAATGACCATGTGGAATCCTCTCTGTTAGCATAATCCTGCTGCACTTTCATGGAGTTTTAGCAGCTATAAAAAAAGATGAGAGCACTCACACACCCACACACACACACACGCACACACACACGCACACGCACACACACACGCACGCACACACACACAGTTTGGCAGAGGTACAGTTCCGTGTCGCATCGCTGATCTTGGCACAAACTCGAGCTCAATCTGCTTTAGTGTCTCGAGGCCATTTTCTCCCACTCTTTCTA
>QMIH01000835.1:91820-103934 GCA_003987875.1 Clarias batrachus | reverse complement strand
ATTATTATTATTATCATTATTATTATTATTATTATCATTATTATTATTATCATTATTATTATTATTATTGTGGAAACATTTGATCACAGCTTTATTGATATGATTGTATTTATTATATTATCAGATATTATATTCCTCAGACTTTTTAAAATGGAGCTCTGCGTTTCCACGGTAACATCCATGACGTCATCACCACCATAACAGCATCCTACATAGAATCTCACACACACAGAGCCGTTTACTATTATTATTAGTAGTAGTAGTAGTATTATTAGTATTATTATTATGAGTGTCGGTGTTTTTCCGGATGATGATGATGATGATGATCTCAGACACGCAGTAAGGATGAGGAGACATGGAGGTAAATAAATAAAGAAAGAAAGAAATAACCGGATGTCCGGTGTGTTACCCAGGCCAGGAGCCGTAAGATGGTCTGCGGTCTCTTGGCGAAGCTGATGGGGTCGAATTCCGCCCCGGTTCTGCCCGCTCCATACGAGCCGGTCCCGTTCATCTTCATCATCGTCATATCCTCCTCCTCCTGGCTCCGCTCGCGCGCGCGCTCAGGGTGTCAGCTCTGCCCCGTGCGCGTGCACGACAGAACGCGCGCGACCTGCCAGGGGAGGGACGGTTGGGGGGGCGGGTGCACGCCTTCAAAGAACTGCGACGTCATATTATTGGTATTATTATTTATTTATTTATTTATTTCATTTAAGAAAATAGTCTTTTTTTTTAATGAATACATTTCATACGTATTTATTTTAATAGTTCTTAGACATGTATTTTTGTTTATATTTTATTATATTTTATATTTTATTATTAATATATTTATAATAAATAAATTGGAATGAAGACATAACATTTTAATGTGTACAGAAATTATGGAACTATTAGGTTTGTTAAAGAATTCCTCAGTGTATGAAACCTCTTTTAAAATTTTCAGAATAAAACATTAAAAAGTAAAATAACATAAATTTAAATAAAAAAAATGATAAAACAATGAAAAGCATTATGATCAGTTTCATTTTTTATTTAGATTTATTATTATTATTATTATTATTATTACAATACTTAAAAATAACTGCATATTATTTGTCATTTAAACTCCAAGCCAAATTGGTTTTCTGTCATATTCAGCAGATTATTTCATAATAAAAGACAAACTACAAGTCCATTACTGTATGAGCTTAATTTTTATACAGAAAGATTTTCCTCAGATATTTTTGTTGTTGTTGTTTTGTCTTGTTTTGTTTTGTTGTTTTTATCCAGTTTTATTTTTCTTTCAACAAATGATTTTGTTTGTTTTTTTCATTACATGGAGGAGGATAAATATTTTATAATACATTTTTTATAATTTATAAGGTTTTATTCATAAATGTAAATATAATAATAGTACATCTTCCGTTCTTGTATTTTAAAATGACGTTGTAAAATATTGGGATAGATTTTCATTTTTATTTTTTACAGTATTTTTCCCCAGATGTGATATTTATTTATGTTTAATCTTTTATGTTATGTTATTTACTCTTCATTTTATCCTCCCTACTGTATCTAATAAAAACATTAACTAAATAAATAAACAGTGAATCTATTAACATACAACTTTGAAAACATCTGCATGTAGCAAATGATTGTCGTTATTAATTTTTTATTTTTATTATTATTATTATTATTATTATTTGTAAGGTTGTTTTGGTGTTTTGTAATGAAATTTCATTTAACAGAAATTTACCTTTTTTTTTTATCCCTGCTTTTGCCCTAAAAGGAAATTATGAGCTCTACAGTGCTGTGTATAAAACAACCTTGCCCCAATACCTGTCCCGTCATACTCGTCATACTTTTATATTTAAAACCCCAAATAGGAAAGATAAACATGAGCATCTCCTTTTTTGTGCTGAAATCCTGTAAAGTCTGTGTGTGGGGGGGGGAGATAATAATAATTATTATTATTATTATTATTATTATTATTATTATTATTATGTTTATTAAAACCTTCCATAAGGAGAAAATCTAGTTACAAAAACAAACAAATACATTAGATTCAAGATTTTATATACGTTTTTAAAAAAAACTATTCCACACAGCAGGTGGCGTCATGGGACAATTTACAATCCACTTACAGTCTCTTAAAGTGAGTGGGTTACAGATATTCAGGTGCAGGAAGAGTGATCACAGTGTTTGGTGAAAATATTCTGTTTCTGAGCCAAAGGTTTCGTTGGCTGAATCGAATAATGCAGAGATTCTTTGCTGCTGTGTTACATCACCATCATTAACACGCTATCATTATCACTTTCAGAGCATGCAGTTGTAGGAAAATAATCAGTGAAGCAGATTTATTGTTACGGAATTAACAAAAAAAAATATCTTTAATAACAACCCAATCTAAAGTACTTAATTCCCCTAGAATCCTGAAATTCACTCACATGCATGTTTGACTCTTTTTGCTCATTATCACTAAGTCGCTTTCAGTCTTTTTAGTTCCACTTGATAATCACACGTCTATCGGTTCATCCTCTGCCTATTCTGGGTTGAGTTTACCTCTAAAAAGAAATTAACTCTGGCCACTGGACCCTGTTAGCCTTATCAGAGGTCAAAAGGTTATATTCCATGATTACCTGTGACACGGCAGCCGCTTCCCACACGTGCGTTACGCATACTAATCGACTTGGGGTTGACTTACACGCAGGAGAAGTCCGATGAGGATCCGGCAACCGGATATCTGCACCCTTACAGGTAGAAATGACCGAGGTCTCGCGTCTTACACACACTCAGGACAAAATACAGGACAAGTGATTGCGTTACGTATGTTCCAGCGCAGTTCTCCAATTTTGACGATTGGAAAAAGAAATCTCAAAGAGCAGTTTCTACCACAGTTTCTATGGCAACGTCTCATTCATAGATCTTACCCTAATAATAGACATGTTGTTAGACAGACATATGATGGTCAGTTTGGTGACGGGAAGGGATTTTGTTATGTTTATGGAAGGAGTCTCCAGTTTCAGTGCTTTGTAACAGAGGGCTGTCTTTTGAATGTAAGGAGTTTAAGCTTTATGGTGTGACATGGATCACATACGCACGCTTTAGAACAAATCGCAAAGCTCAGGTTTACTCTCAGACCCACTGGAGAATAAACTGGTGCGAGCCTTAGTGCAGTTCCTGGTCTGAAGTGGCTCTTATTGATATGACATCAAGCCCTGGTTTCTATAGTTACATTCTTACAATGCTATTTTTAATTACCTCTGACACTTTCATGGTTAGATTCCATAATATGTAACATTCCATTAACGTCAGAAGTAAACCGTTCCCCATGTTACATCAGAAAGACGTAATTCAGAAGGAAGATTGCATTCAGAACTTAGAAACATGATTTTTCCTTCATAGTCTATTCGTATTTACATTCAACCTTCATGTTTTGTCATGAGCACTCAGCAACATGTTAAAAGTAGTCGAGTTTTGAGATTGATCTGAATCCATCTGTCTCTCTCTCTCTCTCTCTCTCTCTCTCTCTCTTTCTTTGCCTCTCACGCTTTCTCTGTCTCTCTGCGTCTACATTATTCATGTTGGAATGAGACCTGAGCTAAAGTTACATCAAGGCAAGGAGACCTGACAAATTAATGCTCCTTCTACAGTCCCACAAACATGGAACAAACACCAACACAGATCCTCTGACACAGTTACTTCACCCCTCACTCATGAACGGTCCAGCCAAGCCTAGCCGATACGGTCAGATCCAGGAACTAGAGTAGTCATGACCTGTTTATGCGCTTTGCAACTGAGCCTTTGTCTCTCCAGTGATAGGTTGAAGAAAGGAGAGTCTGGATGAGTGTGGGAAAACAGGGTTATTTCAACAGAGGAACTCGCTTCACCCATGGAACTGACGAGAGAGATCATGAGGGCAGACGTTTATCCAGTTACAATCCAGACAGTCCACATCACGCCACCTTAAAGATTGTGAGTGCATCCTAAGGTAAGCAAAGTTGTTTAGCAAAATGTGAATATCATAGCTTTTTTTTAAATTTACTATAAAATGTAATTGCCCTTTTTCAGAACGGGGCTCATTTGTCATTTGCCAGAGTTACAAATGTTTCAGTGATGCTAATTTTCTATGTGCTAATTTTAAGTTACCATGCGCATTCATAAATGGCATAGCTAACCATGCTAAAAATGACACAAAACAACCATCCTACTATGCCCTCTGCTAAATCTTCCTAAATCTGGCCAGTTTAATCTGTCGCAATTTTTGGATTCGTTTTGGACATCATATGAGTTCAGTAAGTTAAAACTGAAAAATTATATGAAATCACTTGATTTTTATAGACGCTTTGTTATTAAACAGAGTAAGATTTTGTTAAATATATTTATATTTATTGGTCATAATTCTAAAATGAAGTTTTAATTGATCTCTTTGTTTGTGAAGCTGCAAAATTGGAAAAGACAAAATGCCGGCCAAAAAGGGTGACTCAAAATCAGCGGCGAAAAAAGGAGGAAAGGCAGAGCCTGAAAAAAGTAAAGGCAAAGAGGAAGAAAAAAAAGGGAAAGATGACAAAAAGGGGGCTAAAGATGACAAGAAGGGAGGAAAGGACGATAAGAAAAAAGGAAAAGAAGAACCCAAAGGTAAAGGAAAAGATACTGGAAAGAAAGGAAAGGGGGCAAAAGTGGTCAGTGAGTCAGAAGAGGGTTCAGATGCAGAGCCTATTGAGGATGAGGAAGATTTAAGTGATGAAGATAGGGAGGAAGACTCAGAAGAGGATGGACGCAAGCGTGGAAAGGGTGGCGCTAAAGGCAAAGCGGCAAAGGGAAAGGCCAAACCAAAGCACGCTGCATCGGATGAGGAAGATGAAGAAGACCAAGAGGATGAGGAAGATGAGGAAAATGAAGAAAGCGAAGAAGATAGGAAAGGAAAAAAGAAATCAAAAGATGCCCATAAATCAAAGGCCAAACCTGAGGCAGAAGGAACAAAGAAAAAGCAGAAGAAGAAGGAAGAGGTTCCACCTGAGCCAGCACCAGAACCTACAAAGAAACTATTTGGGTTCCCTGGAATTGGGAAGAGCTCAAAGAGGCGACTAAAAAATACATCTAGGCTGTTTCTAGGACTTGGCAAGCAAAAGAGTTTTGTGGTTAAAAAAAAGAGAAGGAAGTCTGTTTTGAGAAATGCCCCAAGGTTTCTGATGCGCTTCAAAGCCAGTAAGAAAAGGAAAAAAGAAAAAGAGCAGAATGAGCAGTCTGGACGCAAACCATCCTACATGTTACTTAGAATTGGTGGCAACAAACCGGCAGAGAAGAAGACAGGTTTTTTTAAAGGACTTTTCTCGAAAAAGAAGGCAGGAGATGGGACATTTTTTAAACTCCATAGTCAGATATTGGGTAAAGTTGCTGGAGCAACAAACTGGCTAACTAAGAAGTTCCTCTCAACAAAATTGAAACAGAAACAATATAACAGAAACCATGGCCGCTGGGGACAGTCAAGCACTAAACGATTTCCAGGGGGTAGCCGACAAACAAGTATGCAAGGACCTCACGGCCATCACAACTACGCGTATGAACACGATTTTGATGAATATGACTATAATAATCACAGCAGAATGAGATCTGGTGCATTTAACAGACACTCATTCCAGAGAAACCAGGACTGGTATGACGATCCTGTAGACTACTACGAGACCCAGGCATATGATCAAGACTACTATGATACTGAGGATGAGTACTACAACCCACACATGGAAATACAGAATGGAGGAGAATATTATGATGATGGTTTGGACTATTATAACACATATTCTGCACAACCTCAAATGGGCTACTACCCAGAGGAGATGGAGTACTATGGCCAACAGCACCTCATGGATCCACATTACACTGATAATATGGAATATTATGATGAGAACGAGTATCTTATAGGCGAAGGTTATGATCCTTATGGAGATGAAATTGAGTTTTATGACCAGGGTCAGGTTGATTACTTTGAAGACCCTCAGGAATTCTATGACAATCCGTATGGTGACGTTGGAGCAGCTGATCCGTACATGAATTTATATGGAGCTTATGAAGACCCATACCTCCAGGACTACCAGTTAAATTACAGTGAATCAGGGGTCTCTCCATATCTTGAATCTTCCTACAACATGTACCAGCCATATGGTTACACTATGCATGATGTCATGGAGGGTGATGAGTTTAATGATATAGATCCAATGATTCTTCAAGAAGAGATGTTCAGAGTTCCAAGGCCTCAAGTAAAACTTTTTGGTAAAGAAAGGATAGCAGTTGAACTTCCTCCATTGCCACAACAATATGATCCTGTAAATGTACCATTCATGTCTGATTCACTCATGGGTGGTGGGTTTCCAGTACCTGTACAAACACAAGAGCTGCTGCATCCAGGTATACCCCAGGTTCCCACACCAACTGCAATGTTAATTAGGCAAGCTAATAGTCCTCAGGGGTTTGTGAGCCCTAACATTCAGACTCCACATATGCCACCCATGGCCCAAGGTGGTATGTTCCCTCCATCACCTACACCAAGCAGGAGGTCCATGGAGCTGCTGCATCCAGGGATACCCCAGGTTCCCACACCAACTGCAATGTTAATTAAGCAAGCTAATAATCCTCAGGGGTTTGTGAGCCCTAACATTCAGAGTCCACATATGACACCCATGGCCCAAGGTGGTATGTTCCCTCCATCACCTACACCAAGCAGGAGGTCCATGGGAATGATGACTTCCCCTGTACAAAGACCCATGTCCCCAATGTTAGCAAGGGAAAGATTTACAGAGCCACTAATGGATGTGGGGCCTCCCCAAGTTCCCATGCAGAGACAAAGCTTTCACTCTTCTCCTCAGCCCTCCATACGGAGAAGACAGAGTCCCTCTCCACAGCCCTCCATACGGAGATTTGGGGCTAGGGATCTGCCTCCATCTCCATTAAGAGGAATGTCATCTCCACATGTTCAACGTCCACCTTCTCCATTTGGACAAAGGAAAGTCAGCCCGCCTGCTTCTCCAGCAGCCTTTCATCGTTTCCAGCCTCAGGCCTCATTCATCGAAGCCAGGTCTTCCCCGATTCCTATGGCCCGACAAATGCCTAGTCGAATGCCTTCATTTCACACAAGCCATCCAGCTCCTGCTCATGGTTCCATCCGCAAGCAAAGCCCACCCCATTCTCCCCGTGCCTCAGTAAGGAGACAGAGTCCAGTTCCTTCCCCATCAATAACTCATCGTCCATTTGGTGTAAGAAAGCTTCATGGTTCCGCATCACCTCCTAGGCAAATAAGCCCTCCAGCCTCTCCACAAATGGGCAGGCATCCTATGGGTAGGGTTCAGCAGTTGGACTCCAATAGACCACGTTCCCCATTTGCAGCTCAAAGATCATCACCTACACCTTCACGGAGAAGTTTTGCAGTTGGTCCAGAATCTCCTCAACCTCCAATGCCAGCTGGACAAAGATCACCATCACCGAGCTTTTCTCGTAGGTCAACCCGTCTTATGAGGAACCCACCCCCATTTGGAACACCTGGTGGTCAAATGCGTGGAATGGGACGTCCAAATATTCCCATGGGAACAGTAAGACCATCTGTGGGTCAAATGGGTCGTTTCGGCACATCAACCAAAAAAATGGCTCCGTCTCGAGCATCCATACGTAGCAACAGATCGGTCATGGCACAGAATATCAGAGCTTCACCAAAGCTTCCAGGTCAGCATCCTGGAATGGAGATTCCCACAGGACGAGCAGGTCCCACACGAAATACACAAAGACCTGTTGGTCTTGGCCGTCCTCTGATGGCCAGGCAGTCTCTGAGACGAGGACCCCCTTCACCACAGCCTTCTGTAAAGCACATTGGTCCTAAATCACCCCAACCTTCCATTAGGCACATGCCGAGACCAACCTCCCCTCACCCCTCTATCAGACATTCTTCACCGTTACCAATGCGTACGCCTTCCCCTCACACATCACCCATACCTATTATCTCAAGTCCCTTTCAAAATGTTCAGATGTCTGAAGCATATCCTTATCCTACTGCAGTAGAACCAGTCCCTGTGGAATTTGATCAAATGATAAATGTGCCTCAGGCACCCATGGTTGCTAGTGCTTTACAAAATCAAAGTATTTACAATGCCTCTTTTAACTCACCATTCCAACAACCTATGCAACCTTATGTCCCTGAAGTCACTGGTATAGAACAATTTCTTGAGCAACCATCTTCACCCCACCTATCAAATACATTACAAAATCCAAATTTGCTTAGCACTACTTACACACCAGTGCCTCAAGTAGCTCCAGTGCCACAACCTGTTCTACAGCATTACCCTGAGACACTAGCATCACCTGTTATATCAAATGCTTTACAAAATACTCAAGTTCGTGAAGCATCATTTGTCTCACCACTGCAAAGGCCAGGCTCTCCATATGCTCCTGAAATGGCACAGCTTCCTGGCTCACCATCATTACAGCCATCAATGTCACCGTATGCTGCTGAAGCAGAAGTTCTTGGACAGGGTATAGGTCTGTCTGCATCTCCAACACTGTCTAGTGCGATTCAAAATCCTTACCTTCATAATGCCTCTTACAAAACAGTTCTACCAATGCCTTCTTCCCCTTACTCTCCTGTTGTGTCACAGTATGACTACATAGAAGGGCCAGGCTCTGGCCCTCTCCTTACTAATGCTCTTCAAAATCCCAATGTTCGGAATGCTTCTTATCGAACACATTTACAAAGGAGAGGATCCAGATATGGCCAAAGTCCAAGCAGATCACCAGTTCTCTCAAACGCTATGCAAAACCAACAAATCCGGAATGCTTCTTACCAAACACAACTGTCTCAATCAAGGAAAACCCATTCTTATGTTCCCATGGGTGGTTATACCCAGAGCCCTATTTTGTCAAATGCACTGCATAATCCTCAAGTCCGTGGTGCCAGCTACAATCTGCCAGGTGGAGCACTGGTACATGGTAGTCAAATGGTAGCTCCAGCTACCTCTCCAATGCTCACTAATGCGTTACAAAATCAACAAGTTCGGAGCGCTTCCTACAGGCTTTCCGATGGGACCATAATAAATATGGAGCCCCAGCTACAACAGCCCTTTTCCCCAAACATCTCTAATGCCTTAAATAATGCAAACCTAAGATATGCTTCTTATAGACTTCCAGATGGTACTATTATCACTACAGACCCGCTTCAACAACAGCATCAACAAGCCACTTCTCCAAATCTGTCCAGCGCTTTGCGAAATCCAAACATTAAAAATGCTTCCTACAGACTTCCAGACAATTCCATTATTGGAGATTACCACCAAAGGCCAGTTTCTCCCAATCTGTCCCGCGCACTTAGAAACAATAACATTCGAAACGCATCCTATAGACTGCCAGACGGAACGGTTGTTTTTACAGAGCCGCAAATGCAACCAACTTCTCCAGCTCTGTCAAGTGCACTTCAGAACACGACTATTCGAAAAGCATCCTATAGATTAAGTGATGGCACAATTATTTTTCCTGAGTCAAAGCCTACCTCCCCAAATTTATCACGTGCACTTCAGAACACACAGATGCGGAACGCTAGATACAGATTACCAGATGGGTCTATTATAACCACACAGCTTACCACCCCTTCCCCTAATCTGGCAAGTGCTTTGCAAAATCCAAACATGCGTCATGCTAGCTATAGGCTACCTGATGGCAGTATAATCAGTGCTAATCCAGTACACCAACCAAGCCTGACGAGTGCCCTTAAAAATGCAAACATCAAAAAGGCCTCCTTTAGGCTTCCAGATGAATCAATATTTTTAACTAACAAACCCATCAGTCCAAACCTGGCAGAGGCCTTGAAAAATCCAAATCTTCGCAAAGCCACATACCGACTACCAGATGATTCTATTTTATATGCGGATCCTCATAGTTATGCCACCAATCCAAAACTTTCACAAGCCCTTTTAAACCAAAATCTTCGCAGTGCCCGTTACCGATTGCCTAATGAATCCATTCTCTTGCAAGGTTTTGCAGTTGCATCGTCACCCCAACTGCAAGACATTCTAAAACGCACTGCCCTAAAAAATGCCTCCTATCAGCTGCCTTCAGCCCTATCTACTGTTACGACATCTGGATTTATTATTGGACCGGACGGTAGATACGCAATTGTATCCCCGCAAAGAAAAGGTGCTGAAGAGCACTGGGCTATGAATGCAAGGGAGGGACAAAGTGCAGAGGATGTGTGGGCTGCAGAGAAGGTTTTACCTCATGGAACTGTACAAAATCTTACCAAGTGGTCTATGTACCGTGACGAAAATATGATTGACCACCTTCCTCTGCCATCTTTTGGTGCTGGGCCCAGGGAAGGTGAGGTTCAGTGGGTACCAGATCGGGAAGGGGAGCCCACAGGCCACTGGTATGATAAGGTAACTCAGTTTACTTTTATTTTAACAAGTGACTGATTATGAATTCCCCGGCGAGCATTCTTTATTTTAACATTTAAGAAATCTGACACTACATATTCTGCTTTCGGGGTAGGATTTAGCTCATGTCAGATATATTTATACAGTAGATAATGAATTTAATTCACCCAAAGCTGGTATAGTTTTACCAGTTGGTAATGATGGAAAGGTCACTGCTGAAAGTCTGTGTGGCTTTGAGGTTGCACAAAGGGCCTAGCCAAGCTTAACTATCTCTAGCAGGGTTTAGCTCTGTGAATACATGGGATATCAGATGAGATTTACACGACTGATTATATCCTTGCTCAGGTTACTTCCTTGACAGCTGGTATCTCTGCTTTGACTTGACTCACTGACCTAATTTGTTAGAGAGAACTTTAAAAGTCTGAACGGGTTAGGGTTACAATTAATATAATTGTAATCAGGTTATTTTAGCACTAGAAGAAATAATAGAACTGTAAGGATCTGTGTTGTACGACTCATTTCTGTTTTGTAAACAGATGTACTCTATAAGAAGTCTGCCTACCATGAGTTACAGAGAGAAAAGAGAAGCTGATGGACTTGAGGACATGACACAGTTAGAGTAAGAACATCAGAATAAGCATACGTACAAATGCAGAAAGAAATACTCACAAAGCATGTATTTAATTAAATGACATTGATCGACTTTATCTTCTTCATAGGGAATTAACAGAAGCAGCAGTTTTAATGAACTTACACAGCCGTTTTGACCGGGAGCTCATATACGTGAGTTTTTATTGGTCGGAAGGTTAAAATGTTTTCCATAACACCAGCTCAGACCCAGTCATTCTATATCCTAAATTTCTAGTATAACTAATTCACAAGGATTTTGTACTTTATGTAGCAGTGAAGAACACGTCATCACTGATATGGTATTATACTAGAAATACTGAATTTTTTCAGCACTGATGGAAGGAGTCTCCAGTGTCAGTGCTGTATATCAGTCAGAACATCTCATCCTTTTATGGAATAAAACTGCTCTGGGCTCGTTTCCTACTCTCTTTATATTTTCCCAGACTTATATCGGCTGCATTCTGCTATCGGTGAATCCGTACAAGTTGTTGAACATCTATGGAACAGACAAGGTGATACAGTATAACGGCCATGGCTTAGGAGAAAACCCACCGTGAGTGTAAACCTGAATCACACAGCTTCATTTACACAAAACTGTCACACAACTACACTGCTGTCTAAATACTGTACATAACACTCACTCATCATCTATACCGCTTAATCCTGTATTCAGGGTCACAGGGGCCTGGAGCCTATCCCAGGAGACTTGGGGCACATGGCAGGGTACACCCTGGACAGGGTGCCAATCCATCCACAGACACTCACTCATTCACACACTACGGACAATTTGGGAACGCCAATTAGCTTAACTTACATGTCTCTGGACTGTGGGAGGAAACCGGAGAATCCGGAGGAAACCCACCAAGCACGGGTAGAACATGCAAACTCCATGCACACAGAGCCAGCAATCGAGCCTGGCCGGGGATCGAACCCTGACCGTAGTGGTGCGAGGCGACAGTGCTAATCACTACACCACCGTGCCGCCCTATACATAACACTATACAAAAAAATGTTATTCAGTTACAAGCAGGAATTTGTGCTCTGTTAACTAATTAATGGGGTAAAAGATAATAAAATGACTGGATGATGTGGAATGAGCATATAT
>QMIH01000835.1:58701-69682 GCA_003987875.1 Clarias batrachus | reverse complement strand
AGACGGAGAGACTAGACAGAGAGAGTGATAGTGAGAGAGACTGGAGATGGAGAGACTAGAGAGAGAGAGACATTGTGAGAGAGACATGAGACGGAGAGACTAGACAGAGACGGTGATAGTGAGAGAGACTGGAGATGGAGAGACTAGAGAGAGAGAGACATAGTGGGAGAGACTGGAGATGGAGAGACTAGAGAGAGAGAGACATAGTGGGAGAGACAGGGGACCTAGAGAGAGAGAGCGATAGTGAGAGAGACTGAAGAGTCAGGCAGACAGAAAGAAAATGATGGGCAGAAAGTGAGACAAACAGTAGAGAGAGAAAAAAAGGTTGAGGACAATGCGAGAGTGAGACAGCCATAAAACAGAAAGTAAGACAGAAAGACAGGAGATAGCGAGAGTAGAAAGTGACGAACAGAAATTCAATTCAATTAAAGCTTATTGTCATTGTTAAAAATAACAAGTATAAATAACAATGAGACATCATTTGGCAACGTCTCCCAGCATGTAATAAAGTGCAACCAGAGTGGAGCATAGCAATAACCATAACGGCTATGTGAGGTCGGATATAGAGTAGAGGATATAGAATATATATAAGTCCAGTTCACAGTTATTGTAATGATGTGTGACATGCAGGACTAGATGGGTGCAAGGTCCGAGAGGGAGGTGTCTAATCATTCAGCAGCCTCACAGCAGTAGGAACCAGGCTGTGGGACAGTCTGGTGGTTCTGGCCCGTATGGACCTGTACCTCCTACCTGAGAGCAGTAGCTGGAACAGGTGATGTGCAGGGTCATGCTGATCCCGCAGGATGTTGTGCACTCGACGAAGGCAGCGTGTAGTGTACTGTGGATGGTACTTATCTCCGGAAGACCAGTCCCGATGATTTCTCCTGCCGCTTTCACCACCCGCTGTCGTGCCTGTTGTTCCGCCCTAGTGCAGCTGGAAAACCACACCAAGAGTCCATATGCAAGCACACGCTCTATAAAAGTTCACCATAAGCTGCTGAGAAAGATTAGTTCTTCTCAGTTTCCTGAGGTAGAAGAAGCGCTGCTGGGCCTTCCCTCTGGCAGAGGTGATGTTATTGTCCCACGTTAGGTCCTCTGTCACAGTTAGGCCAAGACATTTAAAGCTGGTAACCCTCTCAACCATCCCATTTCCAATAGTAAGTGGTAAGTGGATGGTCTTTGTGCCCTTATGAAAATCCACAATCACTTCCCTGACACAAAACAAATGGTTCCCTGGTTTTCTTGATGTTGAGGGCCAGGTTGTGGGCGTCACACAAACCTGCCATATGTTCCACCTCCCTTCATTGTCAGTGATCAGGCCTAACACTGTGATGTCATCAGCAAATTGATGATGTAATTAGAAGGAAGGGCGGCGCAGCAGTGAGGCATGTTTAGCGTATACAGTAGCGGGCTAAGTACACATCCCTGAGGGACCCCGGTGTTGATGAGCACTGTGGCTGATGTACATTTATCCACTCGCACACAATGTAAAACGATCTGTTAATAAGTCCATAGTCCAGTTACGCAATACAGTGCTTAGTCCGAGCTCACAGAGCTTAATTTGGAGCTTAATTGGCAAAATGGTGTTCAAAGAGAAGCCTAGCATAAGTATTTTTGTGTTCCAGATGTTCCAACATGTGATGGAGCACAATCGCCACTGCATCCTCTGTGGATCTGTTGGCTCTGTATGCAAACTGGTGATGGTCCAGTGTGTGTGTGTGGTATAACATCCTTGATGCGCTCAATCACCAACCTCTCCAAAACAGAAAGAAACAGCAACACAGAGACACAGCAAAGGAGACAGGTGGAGAGTGAGGACACAGGTGTATCTGCAGTGTCTAAAGCTTTTTGTCCCACCCTGTGCCTCCCTCTGTCTTTAGGACATGGACCCGTCTGCTCTGTCTGGAAGAATCAAAGGAGGTGGAGGCGTCGGTGTTGGACACGGGGACGATGTTCCGTCCACAGTCAGGGTTCCTTTCTCAGCAGCTCAGCAACCAGGAGGTGACACACACACACACACACACACACACACACACAAATACAGCATCAGTATGTTCACTGTATTAACTAACCTGTGTGTGTGTGTGTGTGTGTGTGATCACTGCAGCGGTGCGAGTCCTGCCAGCTGTTCCAGCTGTTCCCATCGTGTCTGCTCAGGGTAAAGCTACACAGCTCACACTGACATCTGAACTCCACTCCGGAGGCGTTTCTGTTTCTCACGTGTCACCTGGTGTTCCTCAGATCCACACGCTGTGGTGGCGCAGCAGCAGCAGGCTCTGATCAACCAGCAGGCCGTCATCATGGTACACACTCTACACTTTCACACTACACTACAGACTACGCTTTAAATACACAGCGAGCGCGTCAGCGTCTCATGGTTTCTCTTCAGGCCCAGCAGATGACGATGCAGGCCATGGCCATGGTGACCACCAGCCCCATCTCCAGCCCTCCCACCAGTCCTCCCCCCACCCCCTACATCCCCTACACCCCCTACACCACCCTCCCCTCCAGCCCGTACTCCGTGTTACCCCCGAGCCCGTACGCCAACTTCCCACCCAGTCCCTACGCACAGGTCACGCCTTCATCCTACACCGTCAGCTCCAGCGTCACCTCGACCTCCGGCTCGAACCATCAGCCGAAGACGACGCAGATATCCGGAAAAACGGCAGAAAAGGTTACGTTCAGGCTTTGAAAAAAAAACACTTTGTCATTTTCTGCTTGAAATGATTAGAAACATCTATCTTAAGATTGAGAAGATCGTGACTAGTTAGCAACAGCCAATTTACAGAAGAGTTAAAGAAAGTCAATAAAAATATTCCAGAAATATATTTACGCATTCTTAAAGCAGAACCTGAAATGTTTCTTATTTAAACTGATTATTATTTATATTCGTTATTTAGTCTCCTTTAACATAGACAGGTAACCATACAGACTCCAACTAATTAGCATAATTAGCATTACCTCCACCTTCTTCTGTCCTCGTCCAGCACGTCCACTGTCCATGATCAGTAAGTAAAAGCATGCGGTACTTTTCAGCTGAGTAAAAGTACAAAAATATCCTCTAATAAAACTACTCAAGTACATGTACTCAGTTTCCTCCAACCTCTGGTCGTGATACTAATCACGTTAAATTTTAAAGTTCCAGTTTTTGAGCTTGATGGATGATTATGATTTTTTTTTTTTTTAACTACATGTTAAATCTTGCTTCGTCTCCAGGATAAAGACCTGAAAGAAAGTTCAGAGAAGAAACAGAATCCTGCTCCGGTCAAAGTTATAATAGACAAAAAGCCGGCTAAAAGACATGGTATGTAACGTGTGCTCATGTCATGTCTTGTGTGGCTCAAAAGAATTGAATCGTCACAGACGGGGGATTTCAGTGGCGTCTAGACGAGAAGCACTCACATTTAAACCTAAAACAAAGTGAAAACTGGAAAACTGAAGAAGTAGATTATAGCGGTATTTCTTTATTGTCATAGTACAGTAGTACTAGCGTTAGTAGCACTCATTGATGGTTAAAGAGTTTGTAGAAATAGGTGAAAGGTTCAAGCTGATCAGCATAACGTAAAAAATATGACTGCTCATAACTTCATTCTACTCAACATTTGAATTTAATTTATGATTCAGGATCAGTTTTAATTCACGGTGCAGGTTAAAGTTCTGGCCGATATCTAAGTGCTGCAAAAGTTTCATTCAATTCTGTCCAGACAATTTTGTCTGATACTGTCACAAAATCTGTCTGGACAGACATACAGACATACAGATATACAGAAAATTCCAGACTGGTTTCTGGTCCTCCAGTGTATAAAACATAAAGATATCATTGAAAGAGCGAGTTCTGACCAAAGTACAGACAATACCTGTCTTTTATTTATACAGTATAGACATTGTCCCTGGACTGGTTATATATTTTTGTTTTGTTTTTTTTCACACACACACAAAAAAAAAAAACAGAAATGAAGGAATTTATTAAAACAACCAAACAAATTAGAAATGAATATGCTGTGTCAATGCCTGGGTTTCATAAAATGTGATGTTCTAAGCAAGAAATAATTAATAATTAATAAAAATTCTCTGATGGTTACAGTTTTATGCAAAAGTTTAGGCACCCCTTTTTAAATAACATATTTGGGGAATTTTTTTTTTTGAAAAGATGTGAACACAGTCTGTCTTGGAAATGGAAAATATTTTCAGCAAACATTGCTGCATAGTTACTTCTTATGTCACAAATTGAACAAATAAAAAATAAAAACATTATTATGGTGCTGTGCAAAAGTTTGTGCACCCTACATAATCAGTACTTACTGTAGTAACGCCTCCTCTGGCAGTTATCACAGCTTGCAAACGCTTTTTATAGCCGCTAAAAGTCTTTCAGTTCTTGTACTTGGGATTTTCTCCCATTCTTCCTTGCAAAAAGCTTCTAGTTCTGTAATATTCTCTGGTCATCTTGCATGCACAGCTCTTTTAAGATCTACACACAAATGTTCAATGATGTTTAAATCAGGGGACTGTGATGGCCGTTCCAAAACCTTCAGCTTGCGTCTCTTGAGGTTTTCCATAGTGGATTTCGAGGTGTGTTTGGGATCATTGTCCTGTTGTAGAAGCCGTCCTCTTTTCAACTTCAGCTTTTTTACAGATGGTGTGATGTTTGCTTCCAGAATTTGCTGGTATTTAGTGGAATCCATTCTTCCCTCCACCCGTGCAGTGTTTCCTGTGCCACTGGCTGCAACACAACCCCAAAGCATGATAGATCCACCACCATGCTTAATAGTTGGCGAGGTGTTCTTTTCATGAAATGCTGCTCTTGTTTTTCTCTAAACATGCCTTTGCTGATTTTGGACAAAGAGTTCTATTGTAACTTCATCAGTCCACAGCACTTGTTTCCAAAACGCATCAGGCTTCTGTAGATGTTCTGTTACATACTTTTGATGTTTGACATTTTATTCTGCTGACTCTTCCATGAAGGTCTTATGGGACGCTGCACCACCACTCCTGAGTCTGCTGAATCTTCCTGCAGGTTTTTTACAGTCAAATGGGGGTTTTGATTTGTTCTTCTGACCAGCATACGAGCAGTTCTCTCTCAGAGTTTTCCTGGTCTTCCAGATCTCATTCTGACCTCCACAGTTCCCCTGAACTGCCGTCTCTTAATGACATTTCTCACTGTGGAAACTGCAATCTGACGACGCTTTGCTATCTTCTTGTAGCTTCTCCTGCATTGTGGGCATCAATAACTTTCATTTGCAGAGTCTTAAACAGCTGCTTAGAGGAACCCATGGCTGTTGAGTGTCCGCAAGTGTGTGCACAAGGTTTGAAGAGTCAAAGTATTTGTAAAGCTTTGAAATTGGCATTTACTACTGACGGCTGTTGCCATGCATCAGATCTAACCAGCTGATTAAGGTCTGAAACCTTGTAAAAAAAGAATCGGAGAATCTGGAACACTTAGGGTGCCCAAACTTTTACACAGTGCCATAATAATGTTTTTATTTTTGTTCAATTTATGGCGTAAGAAGTAATCATGCATCAATGTTTGATGGAAATATTAAACTTTTTCATAAGACTGTATGTCTGCGAAATAAAAAAAAATTAAAAAGCCACAAGATACTAAATCGAGAAGCATTAATCAGACTTTGGATGATCTGTTTTGTCTGTGTCGCAGCTCCAGTTGCAGTCTTGGGTCCGATGCGATCGGCTCCTGATGCCGAGGTGGTGAAATACTCCGTCTCCAACTCGGAGCACATCGTTCCCAGCCACAACATAAAGGACATCATTAAACATTATCAAACTCTGCCTGAGCCTCCACAACCCGAGAGCAGGAGGTGTGTGAGTGTCTACAGTACAATAACACCCAGGACACCTTGAACTGTTTCTCGGTTTAAAGCCCACCACCTGTAACAGCACAACCATGTGTGTTTTCTTATGTTACTTTCACTGTTTCAGCTTCATAGGATTTCTCTTACTGCTGAAACAACTTAAATGATAGATTTTACATAAAATTATCAAATGTAAACTGTTAATATAAACTATTGTGCATTACAGACGAGAGGGCAAAGTTTTTGCGAAAAAGGTTAATCCACACGACGAGGCCTTACACATTTTGAAGACTCAGACGTACGTTCCTCCTCCTCCTCCGCAGGTAATCAACTCCGTCTGTCTGATTCTGGAAATCATTTACCTTTCTGTATTTAGTATTCACACTAGTGACGAGACTCATAAATAAACGTCGTCTAGACAAAACATTCACATAATCGGGTCCTTAACTAATGAAATTTACCGTACATGTGCAAGCTTCTGGCCTGGAAAACTTCTGTATGGTTGAGGTACAAAAAGGAGAAAAAGCACATGTGCCTCCATGATTGTCTTTTAGCAACATGCTAGTCAGCTAACTGTATCATGTATGTTTTACCTCTTAAAAACTCAAGTGTAGTCAGTGTTATAAATTTAACAAAAGAATATATCTGTACTTTGACTGATCTAATACTAGAGGTGCGCGATTTAATCAATCTTTTGTACATCGATTGGATGCCATTAGTATTTTCATTAGGTTTTTAATTCATAATTGATTTACTTTGTTTTATTATTATTATTATTTACATAAATTTGCTTCAAAGGAATTGACAAATTCCTTTAAAATAATACCCAAGCATTTGGAGAAAATGCAATTCCATGTTTTAAATGCTCTCATTTTGGGAGATTCCACTTTTTGTGAGTTTATGCACAGATGGTGCAATACTGCCACCTGCTGGACTGTAGTGTGGAGCAAAAGATTGGCAGGGAAAAAAGATTATTGTTTTGTACAAGATGCAATGTTTTGCAAAAGTTCCAAAACATTTCAGTGTTTATTAGATAATTTTTGTAGTTTTTAATCCATACAAGAAATACAGCTGAAAATCAGATTATAATCAATAAAAGTGGTGTTGAGTTCACATATAATTCACAGCTCAAGCCAATAAAGGTTAGAAATGCAGTTTACTGCTGATGCTCTGAGCGGCCATTCTGAATTGCAATCACTTCCCTTGATTGCAGAGAAGAGCTCCAGCTTCTGCAACTGGATCCAGAAAAACTGATCTCAAACCAACACTGAGCGCTAAAAAGAGGGCACCAGAACCACCGTTACAAATACCACCAGGTACCAAAAGCACTACACATAGGAATGCTAAAGCAAGTTAGTTTTTTTTGTTAAATAAAAGTCACATCAGTCCCATCACATCAGAAATATTGGTGTGTGGATGAGTTAAAATTAGTCGAAATGTCTCATACTTGCTTCATCTTTTTATATCTTAGTGGGGACCAAATGTCCCGGCAAACATATCGATATCTGCCTGTTTTCTGCCTCAATGAATAAAAAACTTGACTTTTTTTTTCTAAAAAAAACCTAACCTAACCTAAATCTAACCTTCAGATAACATTGTATTCATTAATTAACTACATTAACAATGACCTCAGTGGAATGTCCCCACAAGGACAGTAAACCAGAATGTGTGTGAACGCAGTGTCCCGAGATCTGCCTGTAGAATCAGAAAGCATTCAGACGTCGCTCCGTCTCAGCAGCGTGGACGAATACTACACGTACACCAACGTCCCGTGGAAGCTCTACGTCAGGAAAGAGGTGCGTGTTTTCATTTATTTCAACTAGTAAAAACTTTTAAAACTAACACACATTTGGTTTAACTGTTTCAATCCTGAAATAAATGTTTCTGCAAACCATTAGTCTTATTTTTTCCATTTTGTTTATATCTAAAATGAGTGTCAATCACGGTCGTCTTACCTCCAGACAATTCCAGTAATTTCATCAGATGAAATGAAATTACAAAAAAAAATTACAAATTACAAAAAAAAAAAATTGTAATTTTTTGGTATTATTATTACAAAAAAATAAATAATAATAATAATCATCAATAAAATTTTACCATTGAAACAAAACACTATTTTGTATCAATTATTTAACTCTTAGAACATCTATAATTATTCCTGGACTCTTATTATTTACTATAAAGTAGAATATAGCCAGCATATTTACAGTAATACTCAGGAATACTCCAGAACAGCGACGGTGTAACATCTGTGTGTTCTTTGAAAAATATATTGTGACAGAATTTTGCACATTTGTAAACCTTTGTTTTAGGTGTTTTACCCCAAGGACAACTGGACTCACCCACTTGTGTTGGACATCATATTCAAGCAGGTTAGAACAACACTGCCCCCTAGTGTTAGTCCGGCTTGTACCGATCAGGGACTTTTACCAAACCTCTAATGTTCACTAATGTGCGCTGCAGTTCTGTTGATGAATGTCTCCAGACATTGATTATTATGTGGGGAAAAGTACACGTATTCAGATTCAGGACTCTGTGTTCAGATTGTTAAAATCACCTCCGTATAATTCATATAATTCATGCTTCTGAGAAATGGCTCAAATGTGGTTTCATGATGAGGTTGAAACAAAAGTGCTCAGCTTTATATCCAAAAAAAGGGGAAGTTAAGTATTTGCTGTCAAATGTAACCTGATTTTTTGATGATGGTGATATGGGAATAATAATAATAATAATAATAATAATTTAAAAAAACAAACAATAGGAGTCTAATATACTGGCTATATAATGTATCGAATAGTCGTAGAAAACAAAATAGTTTCCGCAATTATAATTCATCAGACTAAAAAGAAAAAAACAATTTTGATTCGGCACAGCTAATTATTTATCATTTTATTTGATAACGTGGCCCTTAAAGCTCAGAGCATTTCAGCCATTTGCTGTTTTTTGCTGTGTAACAATATAATATAGTATTCTACAGTATATAGAATATTATATTATGATAATATTATTTATTAATATTTAATCGTATATATTCATTTTAACCAACTATACAAACATGACTGAGCAAAAAAAAAAATTAATGGGTCACACAGGCAAAGATACACATGATCACATGTTTTTATTGTTGTTTTTGTTTGTTTCTTAGACCAAATAATAATAATAATAATAATAATAATAATAATAATAATATGCTCATAATATGCTCACTAACGTTTGTTCTAGTCTGAAGCCTCCCTGTTAACACACACCGGCAAGGCTTCCATACACAAACACACACACACACACACACACACACACATATATATATATATATATATATATATATATATATGCCTCTTTGGTTTTTAAGGGTTAAACAGTTATAAAGACAAAGAGGGTTGAATAATACGCTCAACTGCGTCTCTCACAGTAAAACCTTTACATTCTTTTTGTTGTTGTTTATTATATTGGCCGCATGTTTGTACATTAAGAACTGAAATGTCTGTGTGGTTTACTGGACATGTGGACATTCTCCCTTTCCGTGTCCTGCGTTTTCAGATCGTTAGCGACATGTTTTCCGAGGCCTGCGTGCGCATCACTAAGGAGGAGCGGCTGAAGATGAAGGCCTTGTTCAGTACGTCAGCTTAAATCCTAACGTTTGGACGCTTTAACCCGAAGTGTCGTCTGTAATATTAATATTAATGTGAAGCGTGTGTGTGTGTGTGTGTGAGACAGCGCAGCACAAGATAGAGCAGAGCGCACACGTTCAGGACGAAGGCGTGAAGAACGCCGTGGTCTCGGCGGCGCGCGACTCGTGGGAGATTTACTTCTCGCGCCTTTTCCCCGCATCGGTGAGTCGTACAGATCCAAAAAAAGACATTCCATTCATCATTAAGTTATTACGTTAAAACGTTAACATTTCAGGGACGTGATATTCTTGGAAAATAATTAATGTGGGTGTGGTTTAATGATTGAGTTATTATTTATTGTATTATTAAGGACAACACGGTACTTGTTTATATCTGTTTCTAGTTACATTTAATGCAAACTCCACTTTAGGCCTTCAAGAGTGAAGATATTTCAGAAATCAAAGTGTGACGAACTCCTTGCTAACTTTCTTAGGCCTTCGACTGGCCCACATGGCTTTTAGGCAACATGGGTTAGGGTTATATCGCCACCTGCTGGTTCGGTATGCACTGACAGTCTGGGTTTGTGTTTTTATATGGACAAATATATATATATATATAAAAATGTGCTTATGCATAGACTCGGCTTTAATGACTGTAACAGAGCACTGGCACTGGAGACTCCTTCCATACATAAATGTTTCTTTCACGCCTTCCAAACCCTTCATATGTATTAGAGGTTTGAACTGTAAGTGTCATGATATTTGGGAGAAAAAAACGAGAGCGACTCTGTAGAGCTGCTGGAACGTAAGCGATTACAGGACAGGAAGTCACTGAGTTTAGTTGAACTGTACAGCGTAAATACCATACATGCTAAATCCTGTTGTTTTCCGTTGTATTTCCCGACCCGCATGTTTCCGATGGCGTGTGTCACAGGGCAGTGTAGGTACAGGGGTCCAGGTGCTGGCCGTCTCACACTCCGGGATCAAACTCCTGAAAACCGTGCACAGCAGCGCCAGAGTTCCAGACTACTTCAGAGTCCTGAGATCATACAGGTACGTGTTCACTACAACCCTGTGAGTTTCATCTGTACGAGAGCGAGAGAGAGAGAGAGGTTTTTTTTCTGTACGTCAGGTTAGAGCTCGCGCGTTCAATGATCTTTACGTTTTGTACACTGGAGGAGCAGAAAAAGGTCTCAGAAACGTTATGTCCATCTGTCTGTATGTCTGTCCAGCCAGTCTGTGTCGCAGCATCACACAAAACTGTCTGTAGAGAATTTACTGAATCTCCTGCAGCACTTAGATCTCAGTCTGAAGTTTAATCTGCAGCATCAGTGAATCTACATGTGGAGTAAAAGTGACGTTATGAACAGTTATGTGTGGGATTTAATCATCTACTGTAAAATAATCTACTAATGCGCTACTGTCTCAATGTAAACAAACACCTGCAGCAATAGATATTAATGAGAAAAGATAAAGTGAATATTTTGACTGGGATTAGTTCATATTTTCACTTTGGCTGAAATAACAGCGCTGAAGTGGTAGAAGTGAATTTGAACACGCTGGAGTG
>QMIH01000835.1:28524-58107 GCA_003987875.1 Clarias batrachus | reverse complement strand
AATAATAATAATAATAACAATAATAATAATATCACTGATTACATTAAAGATCAGCAGATTGGTATTAGATTATATTAATTTATAATAATTGTTTATATTAATATCACAGATTTGCCTCGTCCTGATCAGGGTGAGCTTTACACATCTGGTTTATTTATCTCTGCTTATCTTGTATGTTTCTTTCCCTCAGATACGCCGACATCCTCTTCGTCACCATCCCGTCTCCACACATGCTGGAGTTTAATTTGCTGAACGAGAAGCTGATCCTGTTCTCTGCGAAAGCTCCACACATCAAGCACATGGTCGATCTCTTCATCTCTCAGCTGAAGGAGGTTCTGCACGCGCTCTCTTCCTTCTTGCCTCTCCACCCGGCGTGGTGCGCAGTATTCCTGAAGCTCTCGCCTCTGTTCCTCTCTGCAGGACTCGCAGTACGCCGTAGCCGAGAGGAACTACATCACCGAGGACCTGTCCCTCCTCAGCCTCCATAAAGGAGACATCATCCGCCTGCAGCCCAGGGACGGCCTGGACGAGGGTGAGACTCGCAGTGTTACACACATTGATAATATAAAGAACGCCGTCCTGTTTAACGGGCTGAATGTGCACCTTCAGGTCAGCTGTACGGATGTGTGGCGAAGAAGAAGGTCGTCTACCTGGAGGAGGTGAACAGGGACGCACCGGACTTCGGTACGACCTGGACACATGGGATTTATCATATTCATCAGATTTGTTTCGTGTACTCACTGCGGATTTGTTTCTATTCCAGGCTGGAGGTTCGAGCCCGTGATGAGTCGCAGCGGCGCGTTTCCCGCGGACTGCGTCATTCCGGCTTCGGCTCCGGATTTCCTGAATCTGCCCTCGGACAAGCGGGGAGACGCGAGGACCGGAAAGACTCAGGTGATTTTATTTAACGGGTGCTGCAGATGAGCGTGAAGTACAGTTATAATGTCAAATTATCATCTCTTTGTTGGACTTATTATATGTACAAGAAGGGTTTGCGCTAAATACGTCTCGTCTTTTAGGAGCATTTTGGTGATTCTAACGCCAACGCCAGCGTCTTCCTGGACAGTCAGTACAACATGGTGGAATTTGCCCGCAAATACTTCAGGCAGTGGGGCGCTGGAAAAAGGTTACGCACACACACACACACACACACATGTGCACGAGCTTGTGTCTGAAATGACACCATTAATGTAGTTTTCATGTCACTAGTGAGAAATCCAAGAAAGAGAAAGGAGGCGGAGACATCGCGGAAATGATCAGATTCAGCAAGGTACAGATTCAGCGCGTGTGCAGTATGCTAATGAACACAAGTCATGTTAAAGAATATCTTCTGACCTAATTTTACAAAAAACAATACTTTTATACAGTACATAAAGAGGGTCGCTATACCAGTGTTTAATCGTTAGGTCACATGACCATACGCCTGGGTTAGGATCAAAGCTAAAGGTTCATGTTTAACAGCAACACTGCTAAACCTCATCCTGTCCTCAGAACCCCATCCAGGAGTCGCTGATCGAGTTCACCGAGCCGAACATGAACCGCGTCGCCTCGGAAACGTTCCTGGGTGAGAAATCTCACACAGTGTTGCTGGTCTGGATCAGAGTTTATAGCTGTGCAGCATGGTGTGTGTGTGTGTGTGTGTGCTCCGTGTTCTCCGGTTTCCTCCCAGAGACATGCAGACTTGTATACACACCACCCTGTACTGGTAGAGAGAAGGAACGAGAGAGAGAGAGATTTTATAGCTTGTAGGTAGCTGATCGTTTTTGTAAAGGGTTAATGTGTTTCATTTATTTGTTTGTGTGTGTGTGTGTGTGTGTGTGTGTGTGTTTTTAGCCATCATGAAGTTCATGGGTGACCATCCACTCCGAGGCCAATCTGAGCATTTTGTCCTCTGCACCTTTCTAAAGGTAACATCAAGGTTTTACTGAGATATTTCCAGCCAGTATGTCATGAACGCCATTTTCTCTCCCCATATTAATCGTATACGATTTAAAGTACGTGTCCCTTCTTTGTCTCTCAAATCCCGCCCGCCAGCCAGCTCATCCTAATCATACTCGGGTAGAGTTGAGAGGTTAACACACGTCTGCTGGGAAACGTGAAACCTGAATCGACTTCTTATCCACACAGTTTAAAGCGCTATCCGCCCGCTTCTACATGCATGATCTCACAGATGCGTACGTGCTGCTGTGATTGACAGGGGAGAGCGAACACACCCCTCCCACTCAATATGCATGCTTCCTAGGCAAGATCGTACAGAAAACATCACCACATCAACAATTACACACACGTTTAAAGCTGTAACACGTCACGTCCACCTTCCACCCTGTGATTTCCCCCAAACTTGCTGACCAATCAGATTACAGAATTAAACATTGCTCTGGTGTAATATGAAACACTTTATTTTCTGGAGTTACTGATGACATAAAAGTGTAATCTAATTTTTTTTTTTTTTTGTCCTCATTTAACAGTTAATTAGCGAGCACGGTCTGATGAGGGATGAAGCGTACTGTCAACTACTCAAACAGATCACCGCTAACACCAGCCCGAAACCGTAAGATGTTAATGTTGTGTTAATGGTAATATTAATGTCCATTTGTGGGGGTAACTATCGTTTTGTTGTTGATAGCATGTTACTCATTAACAGCCATGCAGGTCTTTATATCAGTGTTTTAAGTATGAAAAGTCAATCTCTGGTTCTGAAAAATGAGTCCAACACAGAAGGGCTAAAATGTGCAGTTCCTCAAATGACCACTAGGTGAGTCAGTCCCATAGAGCCCCATGTTAAAATGCTCAACAGAAATAATCGTATTTGCAGCCTAATAAAAAAAAAGAAAAAACAGTTTTGGTCTCCATAGCTAGACTTTTATTTAACTCATTAGTGAAAATTATATTACATTAAACCATAAAATAAATCATAATTAAAGGTGTGAGTCTGAATTCAGAGACCGCTACGTCACAGGTGTTAAACCGCTAGCTGTCTGCTATGTATCATTTTAGCTAAACTGCTAACTGGAGTCCTTGCAGAGCGTTCATATTGACGGGGCGATTGAACAGGGTTCAATCAACTGCAAAGTCACTTTAGCATGCAAGTTATTATTAGCCATTATAGCATTTTAGCTAAACTAATGTTTTCAACTAACTAGCTTGTTGTAACTGAGGTAAGTAGGCATACTGCAACAAATAGCCAGGTTCGGTTCGCCCCGCCCATTTATTGATTAATCAAGGGTTATTTGGAGTCTGCTCATGCCAAGATGGCGGCAACCAAAGCTTTCACAGTTTAGCTTCAAATCCGCTATTCAGAAAACCTGTAGGTGGCGTCACCGAGGGTTTGCCAAGTCCTGTGTTTAGTATGTTATAATGTCAAAAAGTTGAGCACAAACAATTGATAAATGCATCAGAATATAAACAAATAATTTAAACAAAGCAGAAATATTGGGATGTGCTGGATCAAGTGCTACTTTATAACCCGAATGTTGCAGGTTCAAGGCCAACTTAAGCTTTGGCACTTAAGTGAGGCCTTTAACCCCTTTTGCTCCAGGGGGCGCTGTATCATGGCTGGAATGGGCAAAGAAAAGAACTTTACATACTCATATACAGTACATTTCACATGCAGGCATGACTCACAGCGCCCCCTAGTGCATGAAACATGTTACAGTTTATAAAATAGTGATGACTATTCTCAAATACCAAGCTATTAATTGAATAAGTGTGTGTTTGTGTGTTGTGTAGAGAGAGCTGTCAGAGAGGCTGGCGTCTGCTCTACATTCTCACTGCATACTCGCCGTGTTCCGACATCCTCCGTCCGTTCCTGCTTAAATTCTTACAGGATGCATGCTCGGGCTCGGGCTCGCCGTTTCAGGGTACGAATAAACATATACGCGTATACGGCTGCCGTGGGAGCTTTGGTTTTAGAGAGGAAGGTTTTATGTGTAAGTGTAAGTTTTCACGCGGTTCATTCCCAGGCATTGCTAAAGCGTGTGAGCAGAACCTGATGAAGACGCTGCAGTGTGGTGGGAGGAGTGTGTTTCCCAGCAGCATGGAGCTCAAAGCCATAGTGGTCAGAACACGCAAACGTATCACTCAACGATTGACTAATATTACTATAAAATACTAGCATGCTAACAATGATGCTAGCTGATGTAATGCCGCTAAAGTTTTGTCTAATGATGTGAGATGTTCTTTCAGGCTGGACGAAGCTCGAAAAGACAACTCTTCCTGTTTGCTGGAGGAATTGAGCGCCACCTAAAGATTAAAACCTGCACTGTACGTCCTGTCTCTCTCTTCTCCCCGAGCGAGCTCACACCTCGGCTTCTGCGAGTTTTGATTAATAAACATTGTGTGTGTTTGCAGGTGGCTTTGGACGTCATCGAGGAGTTGTGTTACGAGTTGGCGTTGCAGAGGCTGGAAGCCATGAGCGAGTACACCGTGTTCTTAGTAACACACAGAGGTACGGGTGCAGACGTCTCGAGGTTTCTCGCTGAATTTCAACACGACTGAAGTAAGTCGGACTGTTTTCGTTTTCATGCGTCACAGGTCAGAACGTGAGGCCGCTGAATAAGCGGGAATACATCTTAGACGTCAGCACGGAGGCCGAGATGATCGACAGCAGCTACAGCTTCTGGTTCAGACGCGTCATCTGGGCTCAGGCGCTCAAGTTCGACAACGAGCTCAGCGTCACCGTTCACTACAGCCAAGTACGAGAAGTCTGCAGCTGAGCTGGCGTATGGTTTATAGCAGCATAAAGAGCAGCTGAAATAGATATAAGCTTCTTCTCTTAGCTTCGCTAAGCTTCATAGCTGGACTGCTCAACAGCGCCGCTCTAGTGTCAGTTAATTTATTTATACTGAAATTATTTATTAGCTAAGCTTCCTTAGCATTAAAAATAAAAAACACACACCTAACAAGCCAAATACAGTCGAACCTTAGATTGCGAGTGTAATAACGTATAATCGCTTTGATGTATGAGTGTTTTTCATACATCAAAACACTCATAAATAGCGAGCTTGTCACATGACTAGGGCTTGCTATAATGTTTAAGTACTAAGTCACATGACCAGAGCTCATTATAAAATTCAAGTACTTAGTCACTTGACTAGAGCATGTTGTAATTAAGTCACGTGATTAGAACTCATTATAATATCTATGTACCTACTCACATGACTAGAGCTTGTTATAATTAAGTACTTAGTCACATGACAAGAATTCATTATAATGTGTAAGTACTTAGTCACATGACTAGAGCTCATCATAAAATTCAAGGACTTAGTCACGTGATTAGAACTCATTATAATATTTAAGTACTTAGTCACATGACTAGAGCTTGTTATAATTAAATATTTAGTCACATGACTAGAGCTCATTATAATATTTAAGTACTTAGTCACATGACTAGAGCTTGTTGTAATTAAATATTTAGTCACATGACTAGAGCTCATTATAATATTTAAGTACTTAGTTACATCGTCTTCTTCTTGGTGTGTTCTGGCGGTTGCCGTCCACTATGTGTCAATACCGCCACCTTCTGGTCTTTATCTTTATCCTGCTTACAGTTTAAATCCACTTTTCTAGACCCGTCACCCTTAACAAACCTGATAAATACTTCCTTCTACTCTTTCTCAATTTTCTAAAATACTTCTCACAGTTCACTCAAACTTTCCAAATTCTGATTCCCAGGAAAGCTACAGGTCTTAGACCTTTAAGTAGCCTACACTGTGGCTGTTTCCTGTTTCTTATTACGTATGAACCATGAACATGATTACTTAAGAATGCTTATTAAGCTGACGAGAGCTCGTTCTAATATTTAAGCACTTAGTCATGTGACCAGAGCTCATTTTAATATTTAAGCACTTAGTCATGTGACTAGGGCTCATTTGAATATTTAAGCACTTAGTCATGTGACTAGGGCTCATTATTACAATAATAACTGAACCAGAAACATGGCTGACACGGAGCTGAAAAGAAAGAGACGAAAGCAAACATTATGAGCTTCTGCAAAGAAGAGACACTGAATGTCACTGATCACTGTTTAATCAGAGACTGTGTGCAGCTCAGCAGTCTGCACTTTGCATAAATGCACTTTTTCAGCAGTTCTTGTCCCGTTTCATGCAGCGTTGCAGATCATCACGTACATTTCAAAACACGAGGTTAACTTCTGTACGTCTGCATAAACTCATAAGATAATCTAGACCAAGTCTTAATACGGCCTTCAGTCTTCACTTCCTGCAGTAACCCTGATGTTTGGCTTGTGTGTACAGGTTCTCCCTGACTACCTGAAAGGGTTACTGAGCGTTCTCCCGGCTGATAAAGTCAGCGATCAGCAGTTTCATCAGATCGCTAAACTCGCTGCGCTGCAGCACAGAGCGAAGGACGTCATGGGCGCTCCCACCATGTACGCTTTTTACACACACACCGCCTTTTTACTCATAACACCGTACAGTTCGGGGAAAATGTTTCAAACGAGCTCAAGTTAGAATCGACGAGGGTGTTCGAGTCAAACTGGGACTTTTGATAACATTGCAGAATAACAGAACACAGTAAACACTCCCTTTATGTCTCTATATAATCCCCTGATACACTGATGCACTTATCACAGAGTCTCACTAGAGCCTGGACACCATCAAGGTAGAAACTGTTCTCTCAGTACGCCGGAGTCGTGATCAGACTGTCTGTTATTTATTTATTCATAAATGATTATTGATTATGTTTCAATGACTAATGGCATAATAAGACCATTCTGTAACATGCTCTGATTCTGAGTGTGTGTGTGTGTGTGTGTCTAGTCACGAGCTGGTGGAATATATTCCAGCCCAGGTGTTTAGCAGACAGGGACCTCAGCAGTGGATGCACCTGCTTACACAACACACACACGCCGTGCAGAGCCTCAGCCCTCATCAGGCCAGATCTCAGTTCCTAGGTATTTCCACATGCATGCGAACACACACACACACACACACACACACATTTTAATTCCGAACATTATGTTTAAGTTGTAGTACTATTACACCACGGCACTGTTTAATTCCGGATCCCAGTTGGTCAGAAGGTCTTAAAGAGCATGTGTTACAGAATTCAAGAAAAGGATTTGATTAAATTTGGATTGCTGTGTAGGGCGATGTTTGTGTAATTATTTTTTTTACCACTGTTGAAGGAGTCTCCAGTTTCAGACACACTTCCAGAGGTTTCAGGAATCAGTTATGAGAAGAGCTTGCATTGTGTGTGTGTGTGTGTGTTGCATTGCAGGATTGGTGTGTGCGTTCCCCATGTTCGGATCGTCGTTCTTTTACATCCTGAGCAGTAACGACAGCACCATCTCCACCCCCTGTATCCTGGCTGTCAATCAAAACGGCCTCCACTTCCTGCACAGAGACACTCATGTACGTGATTCTGCAAAATAAAGTGAAATTAAAGCAAATCGAAAACCTGTACGAGCGTAGAGAGAGATAAACAAGCCATGGGTTATAGAGTATCTTTAAAGAAGTACACTGTTGGTTGCGTCTTGTAGAACTTAATCACTAGATTTACATTTCTCCGTCCTTTCCAGGCGGTGCTGGTGAAGTTCCCGCTGAAGCTGGTGCAGTCGGCGTACACGCAGCGGCCGAGCGCGGGAAAGAGTTACCCGTACGTGGACATCTTACTGGGGGACACGAGCAACCACAGAACTACACAGTTACAACTGGAACAGGTCTTGCACAAACACACACACACACACACACACACACAATTTAACAAGGTCATGCTGCGTTCCCTGTTGATTCCCATCCCTCATACAGCAAGTGAAAATGTATGATGTATTTCCTTATATAATATATTTTGCTCATTTCAGCATTCAAATCCGATACATATTGGCAGATCATTTTTCTCACGTCTAAAAATTGACTTATTTGTCTTATTTACAACCTCATGAATGAAAAACTATTAAACAATTTATTTTTTAATTAAAAAATGATTTATTTCCACATTAACAAAAAGTTCCTATCTAATAATGGAGCAAATAAAACCCACAGTTTTATTATAGGTAGCATTTTCTGACACACTGGTAGCAGTTTCTGATGAGTCGTTTACAAGTTAAATTAAGAATGCAAATTAAATTAAATGTACAATGAAACCACACAAATGATGATTTTTTAAAAACAGTCATCCCAAAAGTCGCTAGCAGCAGTAGCATGGCTTTATGGGCAGCGAAATTTGAGGTATGTTTTGGTATCCGTATGTGCGATAAGCTTGGGCAAGACAGATTTTTAGGTAGAACGAATTTATAAAACATCAAGCAGACGAGGGTAAAAACCCCTTGACGAGACTCTATGATGGAAGGTGGCAGTAAAGGAAAAAGGTTTGGAAACGAACTCAAACTGAACAAGACTTTATAATGAACAGAACAGAAAATATAAAGCGGACTAATCACGCTGATAAATGTAATCAGTGCAGGTGATTACATTCTTTAAGTGACCAATCACAATCACACGATGTGGGCGGAGTCAGTGGATATACAGTACACACAGATTTACTTTATGATTTCCTGTTCTACCGTATGCGTTGTGTTTGTCGGCAGGGGCTGGAGCTGTGTCGTGTCATCGCCATGCACGTCGAGAATCTGCTGCTACGGCAAGAGAAACGGCTCACTCTTCCACCGAGCGAAATCACACTCCTATGATGGGCGTAACGCCATCCCATAATGCATGCAGTCGCTATAGCAACACTGTACAAGACAACAAGAGCAAGTCAACTGTAACCGCGACTGGAGCTGAACGTCATCCTGCTCCATGCTGACTCTTAACTCCGAACACTCATGATGAAGGTTTAAATAAACAGGACACGACTGGTTCGATGTGCTGTATATAACGTAGAACTATGCAAACTGTGTATGAATTATGTAAATATCCAGTATATTTACACCATTCTGTGACGCCATGTGTGTGATTGTGTATGGTGCATTGTGTTTACGCGCGCACTGTTACTCAGGAGAATAGAAAACTCAAAATTATTATTATTTATATGAAATCTCTGAAATTTTCTACAGAGTTGTGAATTATTTATATGAATAAATATCTGACAGCTCGGTGGTTATGTATTTATGTGAACGGTAAAGGAATTACGACCAATCAACTCACACGTACAAAAACATTTTATATATATACACATAATAAATTAATAATATTTTTTTTATTTGTTTCCATTTTTTGTTGTTGGTGTTGTTTCTTACATTCCAAAAATATTGCAGAAGTCCCCACTATCAGAATCTGTTACGAAACTGAGACGAAGTGCTACTGCGAGACAAAATGGCGTCTGTGTCATGCTAATGATTTTCCAGGACTAAGAAAGAGCACACAAGTCCTTTTGATGATTATTATTATTATTATTATTATGAAAAAAATGCACTTTTAAAGTTTGCATGCTAAAACTACCCAGTAAACCTGTTGAAATATTAGCATGAAGAGGAATCCAAGATGGAGGAAACGTAGTGTGCATGAACAGCGGTACCCCAGCTTGCAAATTTAATCCTTAAGGCGAGTTCTTGCGGTGAAATTTTGTATTGTGAAACACATTGTCCCTTAGGAAATAATGTAAATGCAGATAATCTGTTGTAGCCGCCCAAAAATATTACCAATATTACTCATTTCCAAAACTATAAACATATTTTGCCAAATAAAAACATTTAGAAAAGACATGTACATGAAATAAAATATGAAATAAATAGACATTAAACCTCACTTAACCTTAATTTATGCTTTCTGATTATTTAAATTTCTTGCAAAATTTCTTTCTTTTTTTTTTCATGAGGCGTGACATTTGCAGAATGGCGAGTCAAGAGGACTGGCATGCATTCGTTTTATTATTATTAGCAAACTTAATCTAACCATAGGGCTCTAACACCTAGCATCCTCATCCAGCTAATCGTAGCAGGGCGTGGCATGCTCCGCAGTGTCCCAGCCCAATAACACCTGGTCAGTCAGCAGGAGGCTGAAACATGATGGAAAAAGGTGACTTCAACCTGGAGCACTTTGTGTTCACAACACACAGGTTAATTCACCAAACTGACATTTAGCTGAAAGATCCAGTTAGTTTTGTGCAAAAAATAAATAAATAAATAAATAAAATGAAAAAATTATAATGGTCGTGTCACTTCCCATTACACTATACAGACATTAATAAGTCAAATAAAGCTTGCAGAGATTTTTATTGGACGTAACGATTACAGTGAGCATGTTCTAACTACTGACAACACCGATGAGAATCACCAGTCCCCTTCCAATACGATATAATCACAATACCGCGGTGCTGATTCGGTTAAAATTGCGATTCTATCATGAAGTATCATGATTTTATTAATATCCCAATCCATATTAAGTTTACATTAAGGTTTAGATTTTTATTAGGATATGGAGTGATTAAAGTAGCTCGTTCCTTATAACGTTGGTTTTCTCACTTAAAACCGAGCGCAGCATTCAAACACTACAAACTAACTTACGTACTAAATACAAGAATTTAACCTTAAATGAAATGAAACGCAAAGCTACATTGTTACTGAGCAGCGCGTATCTCTGCCATAATTCTAATTGATTAACAAACTTTGTAAATAATTCACTTCACCACATGGGATGAGAATGTGTGACTAGTTCAGAGTGCGCAGGGATATAAAGAAACTGTGAAGTTTTACCGCCTCGAAAGGCTCCAAAGTCTCAAAACTCAACTCGACAGTGAGCGCGCGGATTGAGACTGATCGACCACTTCATCTCTATTATTAATGTAAAAATTGTTTTTTTTTTAAATAGATTTAAGTCAGAGTGGAGATACAGCACACAAATCAGCACACAAAATAATCACAATATATAACTGAAGTAATATTGTCACCATCTCTACTGATTAGTACATTATTTCTTTCCTGTTTAATTAGTTAGCTTTAGGTGGGTTCACACACTTCTGGCCGCTCGAGGCGTTGAGAATGTAGCATTAAGCTAGGCGCTGATCATGCTGCGCACATCGGTGTCAAAACGAACACACCTTTCACCGCGCATTCACGTGCTTGTTCGGCGCACGCGCAGTGCACAAAACAGTTTACGGTAAGCGAGTTGTGCACCGTTTTACGGCACCCCGTTACACACCGGAATGCAACACTCTGGCTCCAGGACTCAACCTGATCAACGGGGATTTGATTTCATTACTGCACTGAAACACGGATTAGCGGCGCCGCTTTAATCAGAGCCGCTCTTTAGTTAGCTGTAGCCGAGTTAGCACGCTAGTCAGGGTTGCAGTCTGTGTAAATGTACTGGAAGCCCAGTTACAAATAAATATCTCGCTAGCGACAAACCGTAACTTTGTATTTCTTAGAGAGTAACATTGAGCCAAAAGCGTTTTAAATGCAAGCATGTCAGTTTAAGACCAAACAAACAAACGCCAGAGTTATGTTTTTTATTTCTCTTCAGGTTGCTAAGCTAGCCACTAGCGCGCGCAGCTGACCCGCACCGTGCCTTCAGTCACGTCGTTCATGCTGCGTTCAAGTGCTCACGGAATGATGGTTCATTACGGATTCCCCACTTAGAGTTCATTAATAACCCAGCTTAATATTTTCAGTCAAAGAAGTTGTAGTACAGTGTTAGTTTCAGGTTCAGAGTCGCTGATTGGTAGGTAAAGTGTGTTTTTTTTATATAGATAAATATAGATATATTTTTATGTCCGGGAAAAAAAAGTTTGGGTATTTTTATATCTTTATATAGGATACGTAACGGTTTGGATGTTTTTTGTCAAATAAATCCGATTGAAATGCTTATTATATGTTAATGTACATAAATTATATTGGTTGTTATTATTAGATTATAAAATATTTAGACTGGGGAGGGGAAAAGGCTACTCCTTATTACAGGTATTGAAGGAGCGCCTGAATGCTGCATTAGTGTCGCTAATTAACTAACTAACATGGGCACGTGAATTCGCTTTACCAAAACATTCAACTTAATATTTAAAAAAAAAAAAAAAAAACCGCAGCGCAAACACAACGAGACCGCAAAACCACCGGACATGTCTGCGGGTGGTGGCTTCACGGATCTGCGGGACAAGCTGAAGTCCATGACCCCGCACCGGGAGAACCACAGCGCGCCTCAGAAAGTCTCCTCGGAGCGCGGAGACGCGAAGAAGCGCGCGCGCCGCCACTCCGGGGACGCGCAGCAGGAGGGGGGGGACGAGGACGCGGACTCGCGCGCGTCGCAGGCGCGCAAGGTGCGCAGCGGCATCACGCAGACGCGCGTGTTCACGCCCGACGAGTGCGCGCGCATCGAGGCGCGCATCGACGAGGTGGTGGCGCGCGGCGCGCGCGGGCTGTACCGCGAGCACACGGTGGACCGCGCGCCGCTGCGCAACAAGTACTTCTTCGGCGAGGGCTACACGTACGGCGCGCAGCTGGAGAAGCGCGGGCCCGGCCAGGAGCGGCTGTACTCCAAGGGCGAGGTGGACGAGATCCCGGGCTGGGTGCACGAGCTCGTCATCGAGCCCCTGGTGGCGCGCGGCATCATCCGCGAGGGCTTCGTCAACAGCGCCGTGATCAACGACTACCAGCCCGGCGGCTGCATCGTGTCCCACGTCGACCCCATCCACATCTTCGAGCGGCCCATCGTGTCCGTGTCGTTCTTCAGCGACAGCGCGCTCTGCTTCGGCTGCAAGTTCCAGTTCAAACCCATCCGCGTGTCCGAGCCCGTGCTGTGTCTCCCGGTGCGCCGCGGCAGCGTCACCTTACTCAGGTCAGACTCCGCCCACTCACACCTGGACACACCTGGAGTAGTAGAGTAATTATAAAAGCATGTCTGTGTGCACTTTAACACCTCCATGATGAGAATCTTGAGTTTTCTCTAGTGGAGATGTTGATGTAAACACAGAACTCAAAGTCTCAGAATACAGTTCAGCTAGACTAAAAAAAAAATTCAATAACACCGCTGCATCATTCCCTTTAAGTTGAACTGAAACAACAGAGAAATCGTGTTAACGTACGTTAATATTTATCCTGCCCCGATCTCCCGTTACAGTGGATACGCGGCTGATGACATCACACACTGCATCCGGCCGCAGGACATCAAGCAGCGCCGAGCCGTCATCATCCTCAGGAAGTGAGTAGATAACCAGCTCTGTCCTGCTGTTCGGTCAGCGAGCACGATCGTCTGGTTTTCAGTGTGATTTGTTGTGACCGGGTGATCAGCTTCAGATAGAAACCACTCTGTACGGAGCGCAGGAGCTTCCGAGTGATGCAACAGAAATGCATTTTATGCGGGTGTGTTTGAAAATGCACTGTTCAGGGAAATATTTATGGACGTGATAATCATCTCTGAAAAGAGACATGAAGAAGAAAAACCTAGATACTATAACACTAGAGTTTGAGATAGATTGAGGTCGTTAGTATAAACCAAAAAGTTTTCTGCGCATTTCCTTTCTTCATATATTATATAATTACTTATTAAGTTTTTTTTTTTTAGATTTAGAAATGTAACAAAATCAAGGGAAATGTAGTATCTGGATATTTATGAAATAGTGATTCGTATAATATCGTATCAGGAGGACACTGGTGATTCACATCTGTATATCGAAAAAGAAGCAAAAAAAAAAAAGAAAATGTTTAAAAATATCTGAGACTTAATCAAGTGTGTTTTACAGGTTTAAAAAATCTAAATCTATAAATCAGTGCTTATCAATTTTCCATGTTGTTTTTCTTTAATTTCCTTCATGTTCTTTGTCTAATTTTTTTCTTCTTTTTTTGATCTCACAATTTATGATGTTCTATTGAACTCTCGTTGCTATTAACAATGGCGAAGTACAGAACTATAAAGTGTTGTGTGTTTAGTGCACACCGGATAAATAAAACTAATGTTTTGTTTATTTATTTGTTTATCTATTTATAGAGCCGTGCTTAATACACACACACACACGGTAGCTGAAATGCCTTTAAACTCCAGTTCAAATCAATGATCTAAAACATTGTGATGAAACTGATAAAAGTGAAAGTCGACATGGAATCAGACTAAAGATGTTCTGAGCTCCTAATCACGAGCGAAGGTGAATTCATGATCTAAAGACGCATAAGGATTTTTTTTTTATAAATGTGTGTATTTTATTGATTGATTGACTTCAGGACGAGACCGAACGCACCTCGTCTGGACACGGCTTCTCTCGGCCTGTTCTCCAGTCAGACGTCTGAGAGACGACACGTCCTGAAGGCAAAGCGCTCGCACCGTAAAGCCGACCCGGATGCTGCACACAGGTAGGTGTGCGTGTGTGTGTGTGTGTGTGTGTGTGCATTAATAACTGAAACAAAACTGAAATAACTAAAGAGCTCCAGATGATGTAAGAGGAGTAAAACACTTCAGGATGTGCTGTTAGAGAAAAGTAATCAGCGTGTGGACTGTAACTCTCTCTCTCTCTCTCTGTGTTTCAGACCTCGTATATTAGAGATGGATAAAGAACAGCAGAGGCGTTCTCTCCTCCTCCAGCAGAGTCGTGATGATGATGATGAGGACGAGGACGACGGCGTCTCCTCAGAGAACACGTGGAGGAGAGTCGTGAACGCCCCGTCACACTCTGAACACACGCCGTCGTCTCGCCGCGTGAAGATGAGACGCCACTGAAGAATAATCAACAACAATCGACTGTTAGTTTAATAACAAAAACCATCGCATAGTCACGTCAGGCTCGTGGTAAACGCCGGCGTGTGTAAGGTTCCCGGTGAGGAACGGGCGCTGCTGCGGGCGTGCTCGCTCTTATTTATACCATTTTGTAAGAACGGAGCGAGTTTTTAGTCGAACGTCTCGTCGCAGTGTTCAGATCGAACCTCTGCAGCAACACAATCAGATAAAAATACAAACTGGTTTAATGTTTTTTTTTTTTGTTGTTTTTTGCGTCAGGCTGTTGATCAATTTCCGGCACCTTAATGCTCGACCTGGAGCTCAGTGTTTTGAAGGAACTGTACATTTTTTGGAGATTTTCTCTGTGTGTGTGCATGTGTGTGACGGGGTGCGTCGATCCCGAGATCATTCATGATATTTCTCAGTCTCAGAAAGAAAAAAAAATCCCATTGATAATAAAATGATGCAGAGTGGCGCGTTTTTACGATTTATGATCCAAACAATCACGAGTGGGAGGAGTTTCAGCATCCTCTTACAGGTCACATGACCCATTGATGGCGTTTAAACTGAGCACAACTTCAGCGAGCGCCGAGACACGCCCACTTCTTCTTTTAAAACTTCATTAATCTGAAGTACAGAGTGCTGATTTCCAGTTGATCACGAGTCCCAAAGGAAGGTACTTGATCTAATAATAATAAAAATAAACAAAGAGATTTAATGAAGAAGACCGAGAACAGGAAACTTTCAGGTTTGATTAGGAATGATTCTTTAGTATGATCACTACAGATGTGCAAAAAAAGAAATTAAATATGGTATTTTGAGACAATGTTTTGTGTTCTTTTTTTTCTTTAATAAAGACGAAGGACTTTTTCTATTTTGTGAGATTTTGGAAGAAATAAACGAGACGTGTCGGTTCAGACGGAGCTGAAACTAAGTTCAAGTATTTAATTTGCGTGAAGCTATCGCGGACTTTAAAGCCATGAGTCTGATTAAAATTTAGGTTTTTTTTTTTTCTTTCTGTTCACGCCTGTAAGTACTGATCTGTTTTGTTTGTTTTTTTGGGTGAAAAAAAAAAAAAAAAAAAGATTTGAGAGGTTGTGCTGTGGCTTGAATGATGATAAATGTGTATTTTTGCATCACAGATGTACAGACCTGCAAGGAAATTAAAGGAGATGAGTGAGATTTTTTAAAAAGAAATGCTGTGTTGTACGTGCAGTTTTTGTGTGTGTGTGTGTGTGTGTTGTGAAGTCACAGGAATGAAACGACGCTTCTTTATTTAAGAAAATAGTCTGAGCCACTGATACTCTTGTGGCTAAAATCAACAGACAGCTAAACAATCCAGAGGGCGCTATTGAGCTCTGCATTCAACTTTCATCAACTATTTTACATTAAAATTCTTTAGTTTAATTTTACAGATATCTAGCTGTGATGAGTTTTTATACAGCAGCTTTAGGTTTTTATACAGTAGATAGAAACATTGATGATATTCCGGGTTTAGGGTTCATGGCTGAGTGAGAACAGTAACGCTTTGCATACATCTAAATTGTACAGGTTGTTTAATAAATATGTTGTAAACACCGATGAATAATCAGATGAACAGGAGAGATGAAGCGAATAAAATCTAGCTTTCAACAAACGACCTGGCGGCGCTACAGCAGTGCTTCTGTCTAAATATAACTAGCGATAAACGAGCACACGCGCATGTCAGTGTTTATAACACAGGGCTATGAGGCACTTTAAAAAGGTGATCACATGCACGAGAAGATTAAAATATGGAAGCAGATCAGTCTCAAGAATAATTAACGCAAAAGACACGATGCACACATGCGTATCCCAATTCACCAGTGAACCAATCGCAGCCCTCCAGGAGCGCCGCGCTCGCGTAGCTCAGCTTTGCAAATCTTAAGTGTTTATTATAAAGATGATAAAGTGGTTAACTCTGCTATTTTCGTCGCAGTTAATTAATGAAACATTATGAAATAAAGTAATAACCTAGACGAGCATCCTGTTCTTGGCTAAAGAGAACGGGTGATGCACGTTACTGCCACCAAAGTCTCAAAAATACACACACACACACAAATCCAGTGATATTCAAACACGAAAGACGTTTTTTACATGCACAGTCCGTGATGCGCTCGTGAATTTTAAACATTTGCATTTGTGAAACGTATATTATGATTCTATATACAGTATATTTTGTGCGCAAGTGTTTTTTTTTTGGTGATTTTTTTTTTTTCGTGCACGTGAAAAAAAATTTTTCGCACGTGAATTGGGATACGCATGTGTGCATTGTGTCTTTTACATGAATTATTTTTGAGACAGATTTGCTTCCATACAAAAAGCTTTCATCAGAGGATCGTAGCGAACACGAGTCACCATGGCAACAGGAGGAGACTATGTCCCATACTGCCCCCTATTGGTGTTAGAAATATCATTGCATGTAAAAGAATATTGTGGAAGAGTGACAAGTGAAATTCTGATAAATTCTAGATTCCTGACGTAAACCGAACTGTTCCAAGTTTTCTTTTTAATCTTCAGTTGCTCAGGTAACGTTATGTGGCAATAAAATGAAGTCAGCTGACGACCTGCAGGTACTGAATCACCAGGTTATCACATCTATGGAGTTCTTATTCTTCCCTGATGGCACGGACATGTTCCAGTGTGTGTGTGTGTGTGTGTGTGTGTGTGTGTGTGTAATCCAAGCTAAATGTGACCAGCCCTTAGCTACACTGCTGGATGTTGCTCGTTCTCTCCAGTTGCTTGATCAGCTTCTCGCTCACACACACACACACACACACACACACACACACCTACACACACACACACACTTAGGCACATAAAGGAACACTGAGTCTGTACTAACAAGAGCATGGTTTACTTACTGGTTTACTTTTTACACAGCTGGACCGGGGCGAGGGTGTGTGTCAGGCGACCGATCGACCTCCAGCTCTCACATTCCCTACATACAGTTTCAGGCCCTTTTATGTTTCCGGAACTTTTTTGAATTCAAAATTAAACGGTCAACGAAATCTTTCAACGGTCTTAACTGTCATTCAGATGAAACTCTAAATTTGGATTTCACACGAAAAGACATAAAGCTGAAAAAGTGCTTTATTCTAAAATGCTACATTGCTAAGACTTTGCTAAATGAATCTGACATGGTTACGGACACTACAGATCTTTTGCTTTTTAATCAACAACTTAAGCAAAAAATTTTATATACTTCTAGAAGCTTCCATTAATTGTAGTATCAATACTCATACAGTAATAGGAATAATTAGCATTTTGAATGATTAACGTTTGAAGTGAGAGATTATAACAAATAACGTCCAATTTGGGGGGCGAATATAAAATCATCTTTACAAAACGGCTGAAGTTAGAAACCTGAAGTCTTTATGGAATCGAGATCGGTCACTTCCATGTTGCGTAAATTTCAGAAGTAGCTTCTTTGGCTTAACACACATTTTCTGTATTATTTGTACAACATAAAAAAAATATAATAAAATCAGCACCATACTGTGTTTCTGCCTGTTTATTATTCTTATTGTTCATAAATTAAACAATTAGCTGTAAAATATCCCTGCTCACGTTCCTGTCCAATACTCGCTTAAATAAGTGAAATAAGTCACAACACAGCTTTTGTTTTTCGCTTCCTGCTGTCTAATTCGATTCAGACTCGTTTCCCTTTTCTCTGATCGCTCTGTGATCCTTTGACACTGACCTCACAAACACTGCGCCGCGCGGTGACGGTCAGGAAGGCGCTCGTACACTGATGTAAATGTGTTTTATATGTACTGTATGTGTGTATGAGCTGTGCAGCACAATCCTCAGCCGCTCATCTGCCACTATGTGCTGATTTTTATGTCTTTTTGAGCATGTTAAGACCCACAAAGGGCCCGGATGCTGGGAAAAAAAAAATCACTGGAAGAACAAAACGGTCCTTTGCACGCTATGGCATCGTTAACTAAAAGAATAAGACACAGCTACAGTATATGCATCAGGTGGCCTCACCTGATAATGTTCTTGTATGTGCAGGATTATCAGGTGTGTTTTGATGTTGTGAGGGAAAATCGGTGAGCCCTAGTCTAGGACCCAGGGGGGAAGACAGGGTATTCCCTTGATGATCCATTGTATATACACACACAATTTGGAAATGGTGATTAACTTAATCTGCATGACAATGGGAAAGGAAACCGGAGTATCAGTATCAGATGAAACCCAGGAAAAAAATGCAAAATTTTCACACGTTGACCCACGCCATCATGAAGCCCCATCTGGGACCTATACGAGATCTCTATATCGATTCTCTGGACGATCTGGTTAGGATGCAGTAACTCACCGTAATCGCACTTTTTCTCCAGGTAGTTGACACACATTCTACAGAGCTGACGCGTCTCCGTCATCAGCCGTCAATAAGTAACTCCCTCAAGTGATCACTGCAGAAGAACACAAACTGGCACGTCCACATGCAAGGCCGTCTGTGAGAAAGACACAGAGAGAGAGAGAGAGAGAGAGAGAGAGAGAGGCTTAAACTCCTTCATTGTCAAGGATTATATATACAGTATAAAGCCTCCAACTGGCATTAGAAAGATTTTCGATCTTTTTTTAACATTTAAAATGTTAGTGTGGGTGAGAAAATACACTCATGACCTCTGACCTCTGCTGTTACTGGCCTTGCTGTTACAGATGAGCACTGACCCAATGATCACCATAATCATGATAATGAATTGGCTTTTAAACAGTGTCTATTTGCACCCTGGTCAGGATAGCCAACTTGCAACTATGAGCTATTAACACCCGCCTGCCTCGTTCAAAAAGGAAAAACTCTCGTGTCATGACAGAGGTTGATGCTATCTTCCTTTGAAGACAGGCGCAAAAACTTAACTTTTTAGGGGCAATGGTGGTTTGAACATGAAAGTCAATAACGTATAGGTAATGTACAGTGATAACTGATAAAAAATCCAGCATTTTTTGCTGCTGTCCAAGGTGCTGAACCACACCCATGCAATAAATGAGCATTTCCCCCCACTATAATGTGCAGCCTACTTTACAGCTCTCAATGTTGTAAAAAGTGACGTCACACGCTTTCCTTGGCGCACTTCTACTCCTCACTGAAAACAAGAGTAGGAAGCTTCATAATTAACTTTTATGTCCTACTCTGAGCTAATAATATTTTCAGTCCTAAAGTAACTTTGAGCATGATTCCTAGGAGTGATTTTGAGATACTTAATTATAAGTATACGGGCCCTGATAACTAAGTACTGCAAAATTTGCATTAAATTCTGTTTGGTGGTCGATTTAAGACGCTCCCACAATTTGACGCCTGCACAGGACGCTGTCAAAACATCTGGTTTGTAATCTGGAACAAAACTGTTCATGACATCGCTTTTCTCAATATTTTGGATTCACTTATTGTTAGGGAATTATTTTATATAAAAGAGGTTAATTCTACTCTCACTCTCTTCCTTATAGATCTGATATTAACGTGTTAAATCTTCCTTCCTGCTCCCTTCCTGTCTCCTCTTACATCTGCTCTTAAGGTGTTAATTTTCTCACGCTGACCTTTTCATTCTCTCTTAAGTCGCTCGCTCTCTCTCCCCCCCCCCCCCCCCCCCCCCAACTCGGGCAGGCACCTACCAGTTAGTCTCTGGACGAACACCTGTCTAAATTCCACTGCTTTGTTCTTTAGGATTTCACCAGGACATTTACAATGGTTTATGTTATTAGTAGTAATTGAGGGCAAAGATGTTTCGTCAAACATAAAAACTCAACAGAGAACTTTCTGACAGACGTGTGTGTGTTTGTGTGTGTGTGACTGATTCTCTCCGGGTGCCAGAAAAGCTTATCGAAGCACAGCGGACAGACCGAGCAACTCGCTTATTCAACTACTCAACTTGAAAACTTTACACTTATAGTGCAGGTTTAACTTCAGACAGACATCAAGTACTGCAACAGTTTCATTAAATTCTGTCCAGACAGATTTGTGTGATGCTGTGTCTATTCGGACCGACAGACAGACAGACTGTTTCTGATTTTGGTTCCTCCAGTGCATGAAACGTAAACATATCATTGATGACGCGAATTCTGGCAAACAGACAAAACCTTTCTTTTTTTTTTAGAGAGATCTCCACCTAATGCCAGCTTAAACTGATCTTTACACTGGACTGCATGTACAGTTAGTAAATCCAAACCCATGATTTTAAAAGTTTAGATTTTTTTTTTTAAGTTTTACAAATGTCTGCTGCAGTCATTTTATACATTTTATGAATAAAAAGTACAATAACTGCACACAAATACATAAATAATTTATACACATTATACACATTTTCATTGTTAATTTAAAATATGAGAAAATAACAGAAATTAATTTAGGTCGCCTTTTGTCCGTGATGGCGGACACACAGTAAAGTAAGCTCTTTAATGTAACTGTCAGGACAATTATCAGTTATTCAACTTTTAATAAATAACTGTAATCAATTTTAAGTTAACTATCAAACCTTGGGCGCGTGAAATAAATCATCAGTGTGCTTTTATTAATCTGTGCTCTTATTGTATTCATTTCCCCCTTTTTTACCTCTCTCGGCCTCCGTAGTTCTAACGCACAGGGCGGAAATGGCGGAAGGATGAGCGCGCTCGCTTTAAGAGGAGGATCCGCACGTAGTTCACGTCCTGATACGTCACAACTAAAACAGCAAAGACTGCGCGGTGATTGGGTTAAACAGGTAGGACGTCATACCAGCTTTGGTTCCTATTGGTGGAAACCCACGCCCGTCAAATCTTCTCATCCAATTAGCGGTGCGGTTTGATGTATTATTTTTTTGGCAAAGGCTGCGTTTGTGGACGAAGAGATTAAGTGAAATGACCTCGAGTCATGAAACCCTGTTTAATGTCTGAGGTGTTCGGGTAAGAGATGAATCGGAGGAGTTTATAAAAAGGTGAGTGACAGAAATAAAATAAAGATTAAACACCCGAGAATAGGATGTGTATAGAGCACGCGAGTCAGCGCGCGACGACAACAACAGCGTCAAGCTTACCGAGAACTCGAGACTGACTAACTAAATAACTATAGAATCAACTAACGAGTGCTGTGGGTTTCAACAGATATTAGGTCATTAATTAAAGACCTGTGACGATCTTTTATTTTTAAATGATATTTAGTCAGATGTCAGGCCCGCGTGCAGCACGCAGGCGCTTCTGCGCTCGTGACGTTTAAAGGTGCAGTATTGAGATTTTATACCATTTAATTGTACAAATAATGTCAAAAATGTCTAAAACACAATTTTAAAAAATATTAGCTTCGACTTTCAGGGGTAACTTGTACACAGCTGGGAAAATGCGTTTGGAAAACTGACTTCCGGGCCAGAGTAACTCTAACTAATTAACTAACTAATTAACTAACCAGCACTAACTAACTAAATACACGAGTAGATCAATTAATAAAGCTGTAGGTAGGCTTTCATATACGTATGAGGAATAAATTTATTATATGGTTACAATAAGCATAAATATTATAGTAATATTATAATTTCATTGTTTTAAAATAAAGGAAAAAAATTGAGATTGGGGAAAATCAGTTCAGTTATGATTTATGGTTCTTTGTGAGATAATTCACAAATCGCAGCACTGAATCAAATAGTAACACAATCTGGGGGAGTTGAATCGGTATGTTTATGAAATCGTAATACTTATTGAATCGACACTGAAGTGTAGTGATGATATTGAATCAGGAGGTGACTGGTGAGGCCTGTTTCTATTAAACATACATGATTATAACTTTAGTTAGTTAGGGCCCAAGCACTATAAGGTGCGCAGGACCCTCTTGTTTTCCTAAGGATTATTTATTTATTTATTTTTCCACTCTCTTGGACATTTAGAGGGTCATAACATGCTCAAAAACTCATGAAACCTGGCAGACCGGTTGGAATCTGCTGCCATTCGGATGCCAGGGTGTCTGGGCCATTAGCGCTGGGAGCTCAACTCAACAGGAGGCCGGTTATTTTGGGTCGTTCGCAAAAACACACCCGATGGATTATGATATACTCCTCCTAGAGTATTTATACGATCTTCACCAAACCAGGCCGATGTGATCTAAAGACATTGCGGACGCAAAATTGCGGAGGGATTTTTGTTATCTCAAATGGGTCAGCCGTGATAATGTCTTAAACATCCGCTGAAACCTTCTGTGTGGCATTATATTGAGTGACGCCTTCTGTGACATCACGTTCAGTGACATCATAGGGTCATGCTTTTCTTCCAGCATCTGCGGCCTGTTATACACACATACACATCACAAATGTTAACGCTCACACACAAACACATCACACACACACAAACAAGCACATTTACTCGTCACACACAGACTGACACATCACACACTTCTCTCCCTCACTCTCACACATGCACACACAAACACACTCATACATCACACACATACACTAATATTACAAATGTTTACACTCACGCGCACACACACTAACGCACTCGACAAGTATTTAGGGCCCAAACTGACATTAGCCCTGTATAGTGTGTGACGTGTGCAGGTTGTGCGGTGCAACCGAGTGGCGATGGCTTTTTCGAGGTCTTAACACACTCAAATAACACACTGGTTGTGCGGTGCGCCCGTGGTGGAGATGGCGCAGGGTGCTTGGGCCCGTCATCGTTGCTTAGAACTATATTCATGTTTTTATGATTCTATGATAAACCTGTGAAGATAAAAAAAAAAATGGCGGCAGGAAGGAAAAGCAGTTTAAATGTAAATTAAAAAATCTGCAAATACAAGTCTATTAACAAAAACAGGAATATATATACATATAAATATTATGTATAGTATAAATTTAATAATCAAATCTTGGAACAGGACACATTTCAGAAATATCAGTATTGTAATATTTTAAAGATAATTAAAAATCATTTAAAAAGTAAGTAGAAATAACAGATTTTATTTAAAAAATATCTAATTATTTAATATTAAAATGCTGTACAATTTACTGTATATAGAATGTTTTTTTAAATGTGTCCATAATGTATATAAAACTATAATTATGTGCTTATATTTTAAATCATAAAAAAAACTTTTCTCTGCGTCCAAGGTATTATAATTATTATTATTACTGTTATTATTATTTTTATTATTTTATTTGTTTTTCCCCACTAAGCCGTATGATGTCATGTATCATGTTGTGTATCAGGCCGATGTCCTGCGTCTCGTCATATTGCTCGTCTCCTCCACCAGGAATAACAGCTCATGATAAGTTTATCACCATCTGAAATTCAATATGTATCATGTTTGTTGACTTCGTCAGATATATTATCTGAATAGTTGTGTGATTGTGTGTTGGTGTGTGTTTGGTTCACACCCAGGCGTCTGATTATGTCGAGTTCCTGTAGCGTGATGTCATGCTTTTTGTGGAATTGTCCCGAGCTGTTGAAAAACTTGTGGGACGAGATCTTAACAACACGAAGGTGTGTGTGTGTGTGTTTTTGTTTCATTCTAAATGAAGATGTAATGTTTACACGCACACACACGTGTACATGTTGTGGTTTTTGGTAGATGTGGTAATGAAGTTGTACTTTGTGGTGTGTGTGTGTGTGTGCGCGCTCCTCTCTGACACAGAGGCGAGGGGGGCGGGGCACTCAATTTGAATGTGACGTCGCTCAATTTGAATGTGACGTCACTTGTCATGGACACGTTTATGGCGTGTGTTTATTTCACCCGCTGGAGCGTCTCCACATTCTCATGGAAACAAAGTCTTTATTTATACTTTTTATTAGTTTATGGTTATGAAGATGATGATGATGTCGTCACCGGAACTGGGTTTTGATGTTTGCTTTGGTCCGTTGCAGGCGGAGAGACATGATCTATACGAGTAAAAGACGGGGTGAGGATGGAATCGGCGCCATCATCGACTTCCTGCTCGCCAACGCCCGATTGGTGCTCGGAGTGGGCGGAGTCGCCGTCCTGGGCATCGCTACGTTAGCTGTGAAAAAGGTTTGTTGCACTTTGTACGTTAATGTGAGGTGAAGTTGCTAGCGAGGCGCGGTTTATTCAGCAGCCATGTGACAGTTCATCAGTTACTGAGCTTCTGAATCACGACGCCTGGTGATTAATAATGAGCTTAATAACTTTTATCCCGCGCTTGTTTATTTCTGCTTCACCTAAACCCCGCCTCCTGGTCCTCCATCAGCTGATCGAGCGCGCCGGACGTCCTCCCGACGACACCGACCCTGATAAAAAGATGACGGACAGCTGGGAGGAGCTTAACCTGGTCAGCTCCTCCCCCAAAGTGCTTCAGAAAGGTATTGAGGGCGTGGTCATGAACCAGATCACCGCAGCCACCAAGAAAGGTGACGCACACAGAGTCTCTCGACACCAAAGTTTTCGCTTTGATCCTGAAAATAAGACAAAAAATCGTTCTTCTGTTTTATTTTTAATGTTTTTTTTTTTTACTTCCTGTAGCGGACTTGTCCGAGCCCGCGCCTCAGATCCGACCGCAGACTCGGCAGGACGGATCGGACCCGGCTCAGCCTCTCAGACGGCTGGATCTGTGCGTGCAGACGTTCTCGGACAGACTGGAGCAGTATTACTGCACGCGCGTGTGTCTGCCCGCGGCCGAGGTGTCGCGGGCTCAGCAGAGGGCGCTGGAGATCGCCACGGAGATCCAAGGCTTCCTGCGCTCCAAACACCCCGACATGCCCCTGGGGGAGATGACCTTAGCGGGGTCGCTGCTCGACGACCTGCAGGTGGTGAGGGCTGATCACGCCTGTCTGCTCGTACCGCTGCAGGTAAAGGGAGCAGACACACACACACACACACCTGATACTGGAGACTCCTTAAATACATATGACAGAAGGTGCTCAAATTGCTGTTACCATAGAAACAAGAACATTTAAAAAAAATAAATAAACGTATGTGTAGTTTAAACTACTTTGCTACAACTACTTGTTGTGTGTGTGTGTGTGTGTGTGTGTGTGCGCGCAGCTGGACCCCGGCCTGTGGACGCCGATCGCCGGAGAGGACACGTTCCTCGGACATCCTCAGTACTGCATGGTGCGCCGCAGTAACCTGGAGTATTTCCCGCGGGGGCGGAGCTACTGGGACCGACACCTCCTTGGCGGCTACCTGTCGTCTCAGCTGGTCGCCGAGCAGCTACGCAAATCCATAACCGAAACCATGAACTGGCCGCGTCTGAGCGGGAGCCTGGAGTGCGAGGTGCGGCCGGTGCTCGGGTCGCCGGCGCTGAAGCTCGAGATCAGATCTCCGAGCGAAAGCGGAAGCCTCGACGAAGAGCCGCTGTTCGTCAGCATCCTGCCGACGGTGCGCTCGGGCGACCTGACGCTCACGGCGCAGCCCGAGATCACCGGGTCGTTCGACTACGTCTGGTACCGGAGTCTGTACGCGAGCGAGACGGCGAGGCTAGCCGCACTCGACGAGGACGCGGGCGTCAGGAGGAAGTGCCTGAAGACGCTGAAGGCCGCGTGTCGGAACTGCCCCGCCCTGCACAAGCTGAGCGGCGCGCAGCTCAGCAACGTCATCCTGCACATGAGCGAGAAGGAGCGCGACTGGTCGGACGCGGCGTACGCCGACAGGTTCCGGGACGCCGTCGCCGAGCTGATCGGTTACCTGGAGACGGGGTTCCTGCCCAGCTACTTCAAACCGGCCGTGAACCTGCTGCAGGGATTCACCGAGGACGACATCGACGAGATGGGCTTCATGCTGTACTGCGCCGTGAGCGAGCCCGAGATACTGCTCATATAACCGCTGCTCGTCAACACGCACGTCTACACACGCAATAAACACACACACACACACTCTATCCTGTAGGTTGTGTTCCCGAGTATTAGGTTTGCTTTAAACTCTAAAGAAACCGCGGCGGAAACATTAACGGATTCCAGCTTGTCGTTCTGTAAAGAACACTAAAGACGTGGACGTTACATCACCGAGCGCTCTGACTACAATCTGACACTTAATTTATTATCCGTTGCACTTTATCTAACCAACTGTGTCAGCTCTCTCTCTCTCACACACACACACACACACACACACACACATACCCAGAGTGTTTGAGTCGTGCAGGGTTTTAATAAATAGGTCGTGCAGGGAGTGTACGCTTTAATATTTTATTATTATTAGTGTTATTATTATTATTATTATTATTATTGTACACTGGATGGAATTGAGATCACAAACCTGACTCAGTTTTAGTGAACATCAGAGCAGGACGCTCGAGTTTGATCCTACTTTGTGCGAATGCAATAAAGCGAGCTCCGAGTGATGCCTGTAGTTCTGATGTTTTTACTTACTCTCTACCCTGGGTGTGTCTCATGAGGTTTGAAATGTTTGTCTTCTTCCTGAACGCGCATCATAATGGAAGTCGTCTTTTAAGCCAATAAAAATTATTTTTTGAAAATCATTTCCTGAGTGATTCATTAATAATTGTATGTGAATAGCTTAGAAAATAAAATGACAGATTCTTTAAGTGTTGTTTTTTCCCCCAAGTGGTGTTTTTTTTTTTTTTTAAATTAAACTGTCCAATTAGAAATAAAAATAAATCTGAGCGCGCGTGTGTGTTTTGTAAACGGCCATTTTGCTCCTAAAGAGTCGCCAAATAAATCAAGGCTTGTTTAAAAACCTGTTAGTTACTAGACAAATAATAATTTAATGATGTTCTTAGAATAATTCCAGAGGTTTACTCGTGGTTCTGTATATATGGAACCTTGCGTAAGTATTCAAACCCTTTTCTACATTTTGTCATGCTACAACCAAAAATGTATTTTATTGGGATTTAATTTGACAGATCAACACTAAGTTGAAGGAAAATAAAAATGAGTTTTTTGCAAACAAGAATCTGAACAGTGTGACATGTGATTGTATTCAACCCCTTTTACTCAAATACCCCAAACCAACATCCAGTGGAATCAATTCTCTCTCTCTCCCTCTCTCTCTCTCTGTCTCTCTCCCTCTCTGTCTGTCTGTCTGTCTGTCTCTCTCTCTCTCTTTCTCTCTCTCTCTCTCTCTCTCAGTATATACACTACAGTAGGTGTCCTGTGACTTCATTTATATGGAAGACCCCAAAAAGCCAAATTGTGTGTCAAACTGAAATCGGAACTTAAAATCTGTATTTGCAAGTCAAATGATAAGTAGGAACAGTACAATGAACGTCCAAGTCACAAAGCAAATACCTGAAAACCTGAAAATCTGTATTTCAAGCCGAGTTAAATAAGAGCAGCAAAGCTTTCCAAGCAGCAACATCATCCAAATCACAAAGCAAAGTCTGTAGATCTGAATTTTGCCTGTATTCACAAAGCTTCTTAGAATTCTCTCAGAGAGCTCCTATCTTAGCCTAAAAGTTCCTAGCTGGGAGTCTTAGAATAAAAGTTATTTAGGAAACTTCTTAGAGCAACTCTGAGGAAGGAAAGTAGAAAAACCTTTATCTTAGTGAGGGGGCGTGGTCGACCCCATTCCTAGGGATGATGCAGCAGTTCAAGGACTGTGATTGGTTGATAAAAAATAACCTCTGACCTTATTTTGTCCTCTTAAGCCTCTTACTCTGAACTATTTTTACCTTAGGAGCTGTTTTTAGGGCCGAGATGTTTTGTGAATCATTTTTATCTCACCTAAGATTTAATCCTAAATTTAAGGAGAAATTCTAAGAAAATGTCATAATTCTTAAGAATTTTCTTAGAATTCCGTCACTAGGAGCAACTTTTAGGCTTAAGACGCTTTGTGAATACGGACCCTGATCACTACATGATGCTGCTGAAGGAAAACATATTTCCTCCAAAAACCCCAAAGTGTCTCAATAATTAAATTAAATCTGGTGAGTGTGAGGCCATGGGAGATGTTCAACTTCACTTTCATGTTCATCAAACCACTCTGTCTCCAGTCTCGCTGTGTGTATTGGTTGCACCATTGAAACCGACGTTTGTCCCTGGCACGAGTGACCAGAGGTTTGTCTATAGCAGCCCGGCCGTGTCCATCGACCCTGTGGAGCTCCAGACCATCGGTTTTGGTGCAAACAGGAGAGTTGAGCTGCACATTTAATTCTGCACTGAGTCGGGCAGCAGTATGTGGTTTTATGTTTTTTGGACACAATGCAGGTTCGCACCCGGACATCCCTTTCAGACGGCTTCCTCTCGCGTCCACAGTCACTCCTGTTGGATGAGGTTGGTCTTTCTTGGTGGTGAGCTGATGTTACCGTGGATACCGCAGCTCTTGATGCATCACAAAGTCTCAGTCACAGATGCGGCAGCGAGACGCACACCAACAATTTGTCCTCTGATATGTCACACAAAATATTGTAATGCACACAACATTCTAAGCAAAACTGTGCCGTAATGAAACCGTCACACTCTGCTCTAACTGGTGGAATGTGCAGGCAGTGAAGATCGGACACCAGGCTGCTCAGTCATGAGACCTCCAACACTTTATCGTCTCCAGTGTTGCAGTTTCATTGTCCAACCCCTGTATACACACACACACACACACACACACACACACACACACACACACACACACAAGTGTAACGTAATATTTATGTGACCAGGCTCCATTACTGTAATATTATATAAATCATTATTCTGATGCTTTTGGTGTTCAGAAATTGTCAGAGTGTCAAAGTCATTTATTCTAATTTATTGCATTTATTTGAAACATCATGACCTGGTCTTCGCTTCGTCCTGTTTAGTGATCCAGAAAAAAAAAGTGTAGTGTAAATAATATGTAAAAAATGAAAAATCCTGCTCAACCTGTTTCATTCAGAGCAATGAGTTTATTATTATTAGTAGCAGTATTTTATTTTTGTCACTTTATTATATTCTTTTTCTATTTGTTTTGTTATTATTATTATTATTATTATTATATTGTTTTATTTTAGTATATTCTTTTTTATTATTATTATTATTATTATTTTATAGTTGTTTTATTATATGTTTTTATTGTTGTTTTGCTGTTATTGTTATCATTATTATTATTATTATTATTATTATT
>QMIH01000835.1:16511-28095 GCA_003987875.1 Clarias batrachus | reverse complement strand
TATTTTATAGTTGTTTTATTATATGTTTTTATTGTTGTTTTGCTGTTATTATTATTATTATTATTATAAACATATTAATGTGGAAGTTTGACAAACAGAAAGTAAACGCTCTCTCTCTCTCTCTCTCTTCTGCAATCTGTTGCAAAACTTCCACTGATGGAGGAACTGGAAGCTGCGTTTATAATCAACAGCTTGCGCTGATCAAAAGTAAGTGCACCCAGCTGCCGATGAGTAAATGTGATTAAATGGAAGTGCGCGTTCATGCGGTGTGTGCGCGCGCGCGGCGAGTTAACGGGGTCAGGACGTTTCCGGAAATAAATCCGCGCTGCAGGTCCGGTCCGGTCCGGTGCTGACTCCGGGCCGGGATTCGGCTGACGGAAGTGTGTGTTGAAGTGTGTAAGAATTCCGTCCTAAAGGTCAGTAACACACACACACACACACACACACACACTCACTCACACACTCTCTCTCCTCCCCCCCTTTCCTCTGGCGCGGTCACGTGCTCTGCGGCAGCGCCAGTTCGTGTTCCCGGACGGCTCGCGCGCTGTTTACGGAGTTCTAAAGTTACCGCGCGAGACGGAGTGGCCTCGCGCTGTCTGTCTGATCTGAGTGACTTTCAAGTTCGGAGGTTTGACGGATTGTTTATGTTTACGTGGATACGTCATTGTCTCCGCATGCAGCAGACTGAACCGAGGAGAGAGAGAGTGTGTGAGTGAGTGTGTGTGTGTGAGTGTGTGTGTGTAGAGTACAGTATACAGTACTGCAGAAATTGAATAATAATAATAATAATAAGAGGTAACATCATCATCATGATTGGATCTCCAGACCTGCTGGCTTTCACGACAGACACAGATTTCCTGGAGGAATCCACAGAGTCATTCGGACTTCCATCCGATCTCTCCGATCCTCTTTACCAGAACACGGACGACACCTCGCCGTGGTCGAAGCCCAATGCCGTCAGCTTCACTAAGGATTTCATTCTCATATCGGAGTTCTCCGAGCAAGTGGGTCCCCAGCCCATCTTAACCGTCCCGGACCAAACCGCGGCGTGCGGATCGTTCGATCTGAACCAGTTCGCGCTCAGGATGATGTCCGTGGACTACCAGACGACGTTCGCCAGCCCGGCCGGGAGCGCGCATCCTAAGCTAAGCTTTGTGGAAGACTCGAAAGTGGTGCTGGGGGATTCTCGAGAAGGCGCGTACGCTTACGTGCACCACTTAACGCTGTACGACCTGGAGGCTCGCGGCTTCGTGCGGCCGTTCTGCCTGGCCTACGTGTCCTCCGAGGAGGAGAAAATTATGCAGTGTTTCAGACAACTCTCAGCGGAGTTCTCCAAAGCGTCAGAGTGTCTGAAAACCGGGAACAGGAAGAACTTTGCCAACGAGGTGGACAAAAAGCTTTCAGACTTGGAGTATACTAGATTAATACTGCTGAAGGTGATGACCAGGGACAGATTGGGCAGATTAAAAGTTGGCGAGAGGAGCGGAACAGAAACGGAAATGGAAAAGAACAATAGCGGGAATGGAGAACTACCGCTGAACGTAAAAGAAGAGGAATTGAAAGAGAAACAAAGCTTGTCGTTTATGGAAGTTGACCTGAACAACAGTGCGAGAGCGTTTGGTAAAAGGAGAAATGAAGCAAAGTGTGACTCGCTTGTTGTGAGCAATCAAGATCAAAATAATAGATCGGAAACAGATCAAAAGGTTGAGCAGCTTAATAATGAAACCAAAGAAGGTCAAAGTGCAACTGTCGCATGGGCTAATAAAGAATACGAGCTGGCTCGCGTGGAAAAAGCCATCCAGGAACACAGAAGTCTTTTAAAACAAATCACCTCCTACCCAAACAGGAAGCTCAGAGACCCAGAGTTTTTACCCTACGAGCCAGACGACACCTTTCATTCTCTGGAGTCTGACCTAGACCCCGGCGCGCTGTACTCACGGAGCCCGGAGTCAATGGAGGAAAGCTGCGATTACTTACGTGATCCATCACACACTCCTCAACTAGTGAGTCCGAGTGCGTGTCGACAGTTTGACAAGTGTCTTAAGACTCTGGATGAGCTGTGCGACACATACTTCATGCAGCAGGCCAGGGAGCAGCTCTACTCCATCGAGAAGAGTTTCCGTGGAGACAATAGCTCCTTCGTCTCCAAGCAACGGACTCAAAATTTGCTTCGTCACCTCAAATCCACCAACTTCCTGTTTGAAGATCTGTGTGATGTCGAGGAAGAGACAAGGCAGCAGATAACCAGACAACACCCGCGGCTGGCACTGCTACAGAGTGACCCCGTAAGTCTGGACTCTTACACATCGTGTGTGGAAATGGTCCCGATCCGGCTTGAGCTCCAAAGAAACGGACCTGACTCGGTACCGACCTCGCCATGTGATGAGTTGCCTTCAACACCAAACTTCCCAAACGAAGGAAACTGCAAGAATGAGGAGGTTCCTGTACCGATGAAGGACAGCATAAGCAGTGGAGAGAGTATCGAGGTGCTAGGAACGGAGAAGTCCTTTAAACCTCCAAGTGCTCTTGATACCACGGAAACTGTTCCTCAGAAACCGACATCTATCCTGTTTGAAGGACGGAAAAGGAGAGTGGTGACCCGACGGGAGAACAGCGAGGACAGCATTGAGGTGCTAAGCACTACGGATTCTATCATACCGGATGATTTGCGGGCGTCGTACCCTTCAGCTATTTGTGAGGAGACCCCGGAGTACGAAAGAGAACAGAATGACTGCGTGAACAGCTCTGAAGAAGTTTTGGTTCCGTGCAAAGACAAACGTCGGAGCTCCCCTAGCTCCCCTAGTACCCCTACAATAGTCATAAACCCACCAGGTCCCCTCATGACCCTAGACTTGTGTACTTTTGGTGGCCTTATTCCTCTAAGTGAGCCGGGTTCTTTCCGGGACAGGCCGTTCCTGTTTCCACCGGATGATTTCTCGGACTGCACCAGTTTTCGAAGCCTTGGCTCCACAGGCTCTACAGCATCTCTCGACCTCTATGGGGATAAAAGTTCACCCGGGAGTCGGAGAAAGCGAGGCAAGTCAGGACGTGCTGCTGTGAATTTCCTACGCCAGTTTCCGTTCGCCGTGCACGCCGTGTACAGCCTGCTGAGCGGCCGGACTTTGGTGGTGCTGGGCAGTGAGGAGAGAGTGGTCAGACGCCTGGTCACCGCACTGACCATGTACACTCCTCACCTGGGGAGGAGCCGAGGAAACATTCAGCCCTGGATATCAAGTCCTTTACAGATTACTGACCTGCTGACCTGGAAACTCGTCGGCTATAACCGGTATGTTCGCCAGTTCATTTCTAAACCTGCTCATTTGCATTTTTTCAAATTCTCTATATTATTATAACCCTGTTTTTCCAGATCGGCGTTTCCTCCGTCTCCCAGCATGCAACCTTGCCTAGCTCGCTTCAGCCGCTACCTCAGCGTACTCGACGTGGACCAGAAGACGTTACGCTGCCCGGCTTATAAAGGAACTTTGATTTGTCCGTTGGTGGAGGCGAGGATTCAGAGCATGCATGGCACCGCCTACTTCCTGTACGCGCAGAGTTTAATCAGTCAGCTCGTCTCCAGGGCGTTCCTCCTCACGTTCTCTCTGAAGGGCAGACACGAGCTCGTCCATAACGACGATCTGAAGATACTCTGGTACCTTTCAGAGCTGATCACGGAACACGTGACGGGAACCTCGCAGACGGTCCTGCGATTCAGCTACACCGCGAGCACGGTTTTCAAACTCTGACACTGAAACTGATGCGGGTTATATTGCTGCTAGCCTCGGGAGGTGGGAGGTCTGGGAGATCAGTTACACTGGTGGAAGTCACAGTCCACCATTATTAAAGTTATTTTAAGAATAGTTATTTATTGAATTTAAGCCGGCTCTCAATAATGCAAAAACAAGACGTCAACTTGGAATTGGCCTTAATCATTGAGTTGGTTGATTCTACATGTGTAGTATTTATTTCAATGTTAGCAAAGATTAGCGATCATCCGCTTTCATTGTTCACTGCTTTTAAGTGATCGTTTTTCATTTAAAAAAATACTCATTATATTATTGTTATACGCCTGGACTGTATTCTGTGCCACTTTCCCCGCCCACTGGGGAAACGGTTTAAATATCAGGGCACGCTGAAAACGCTAAACACTGTGATCAGAGTAATCCTAAATCCCCAAATCCACGTCTCCTTGTGATTATTTTATTAACTGCCAAACCACATGGACTTGCGCTTGTGTTGTCAAGGAAGGCTCATATTGCACGCTACTTGAGATACTCGACACCCTTCAGAGTTTGTAACTTATTTAGCACTGAGATAATTCACTGGACACAGCTCAGGGGAAGTCAGATACTACTCATTAGGAATATGTGTACACCTTCGTCCAAACATCCAGCCAGCCATTCACATGGCAGCAGAACAATGCATTTCATCTCAGCATGGCTGTTAGGAGCGGCTATGCAAGTTACCATTGACTTCCTGTCAGTTCAAACCTGTTGCTCTGTTCTCTTGTACACTGTCTTTATATCACTACATGAAACGTCCAGCAGATCAGCAGTTTCTGAAATGCTCACATTAGCCCTTCTGGCTCCAACAAACCATGCAAACTCACTGACATCACACTTTGTTTTCCCACATAACCCATCAACCCATCTGTACCTGCATGATGTGCTGCTGATACATGATTGGATGCATGAGTAGGCAGGTGTACAAAAGTAAAGAATTTCACACTAATGTGTTCGAGTATAAATCATATATGATATGATTTTGAACGGTTCATTTAGTTGTGTGTATAATGAAAATGATGAGTATGGTTTAACCCTTCAGTGTTCTGCTCAACCATTTGGTAGAGCACATTTTGAGTCAGTATATTTTATTTGAAAACAAAACAAAAAAAGTGTTAAAAACCCAGTTGGTGCTTCTCTACTGGGCAGTTGAGTGATGTTATTCATAACTTGCATACTTTTAAGATCAACATGCAATTATTTGCCACAAGTTCCTCACAGCACACGTAAATCAGTTCGAAAGCTGGGGTCAAAGTGCAGGGTCAGTCAGGATACAGCGCCCTTCTAGAGCAGATACTGTAGGGTTACGGGCCTACATGGCAGTGCTGGGGCTCGAACCCCCACCCTTCTGATCAGTAACTCACAGCTTTATCCATTTGAGCCAACACTGCCCATGAAGCAACATCTCAACCAATTGGAAGAGGCCAATCCTGGTGTATTTTTAAAAACAAAATAACGGATGGATGGATTAATAAACAAACATTGATTGATTGAGGAATTGATGTTTATTTCCATTGTAATAATAAATCAAATAAAAACAAGGCAATGAGGATATTAAAGAGTTAAACTGCAGATCAGTGCAAGAATACTGTTGTAATATTGAAAAGCCCTGATGGTTCGAAGGTCAGTTCAAAGTAAATACTGGTGTGTTAAAGTATCGCTGAGGTTACACTGCTTTGAGAACAGTTCAGTGTGAATGACAATGTATTTTGTCAGAGGTTTTAATAATAAAATGAACAGATTTAAATAAAGTGTCTCATTTTTAATGCTGTTTTTTTAACTGACATCAAAATGCACTTCAGAATTATGAAACTTCTCAGGACTGATTTAGTTTTCTCGGTTTTTATTACCTCACAGCGGTTAATCTTAAGTATAAAAATCTACAAAACTGAAGAATGTCAACGTTATTCTAGAGGTCAGATTTTTTTTTTTAAGGCCCTAAGACCGAGACTTGTGAATCCACAGGTCAAAGTTCACCTGGATAGACACGATCAGCTCGAAGAGAATGTAACAAACGCTTAATTTCATGTAGCACGACCTTTAACCTCCCGTCAATGAGCTTTACTGCTGAAATGTTGAACCTCCAGACGTCTCCTGTGTGACGGTGCGGTTTAACTAAAACCGATCCTAAGCAATCTTATTATAATAATTCAATAATAATAATCTATATATTATATAATAAAACTGTACGACAAAGTTGGTTTGTCTGCACATTGAAGATATTTGTGAAAAAATTATTTGGTAAGACAAATGATGAGTAACAGAACGCATCAAGATGGTGTACATGATAAAAAAAAATCCAACAGATGGCGCTGTACATTGTTTAATATGCGCTTAGGAGTGTGCAATTAAATTCCTTGCGAACAAAGTCAAGGCACTTCTAGTCATGATAATAAATCCACCTAAACCAAAAGTATTTATACAAACTTTAATGTAATTTCTTTTACATTTTTACTTCAAAAAGAAACATAAAAAAAGGGGAAGAAATGTGCACTCGCTGCGTCTGCTCTACACAGTCCGGGTTTTTATTTACATCGTATTTAAATCCTCATTTAGTTTTGTCTTTTGAGATGCAATGCTAAACTGATGCAGGTTTTTTTTTTTTTTTGTGCCCGATTCATTTCTAAGTGACGTCACATCACACACAAGCGGTGAGACGTCGTTCCTAACTCACACAGACGGACAGACAGACAGACGTTAGTGTTGCAGACTCCAGTGATTCATCTGCATGAGGATTTGCCGTTTCTCCGCACTCAGGCTCGACTCCTACACAGAAGAGAAAACACGAAGTCTATGATAGCTGTGGCATCGAATCAAAAACTCAAACTCTACAATGAATAACTCACATTAAGAAAGTCCTGAGGATTGTTATGTAACACGGAGCTTTCTGCACAAAAAATGTGCTTCAATGTGCTGAAGATGTGATTTGTGAACACACAATTTTGTGAACACACAATTTCTTTATTGAGGTTGGCCTCAAGTTGTGCTACACTGCCCCCCTCTGGTTATGGCAGTATTGCACCAGGTTCATTTTTGACGATGTATCCACACACACGGACGATAATCCAGGCTTCACCCTTAAACCTGCACCTGGACCCACCTGAGTTCTAGAAATGAGTAAAGTGTGAACATGAGAAGATTCCTTACACTGACTTCAAGCATTCGTCTGAGGTGATACTGCCACGGGTGCTCGAACCTGCGTTAGGACACAAGACAGAGAGACAGAGACAGATGGACAGAGAGGGATGAGGTTACAAGTACAAAATGAATGTCTTTAACAACGCGCGTGTAACTCTAATCTATCGTCTTCTCTTCTTTATTTTTTAACGGCTTTAAGGTGCATTAGTGACGCTCAGTAGAGACTGGATTGGTTACACTCCACTTCCTGTTGAAGGATCAAGTTTTGAAATCACGGCTACCTACTATATCTGTAAATCAAAATGGCTGAAGAGTCAAGTTTCGCGAGATCTTGAAATATGTTCGCAAGATCTCGCAAAACTTTTTCTCCTCTCCATTTTTTTAAAAAATTTGTGTCCCATGTCCCCCCTATTTTTTATTCCTCAGAATTTTTCCCCTCCACTCATGAGCTATGTCCTGTTTAATTTTTATTCCTGAGATTTTTGTTTTTCAATAACTTGTTTCCCACCCATGTACCTTAACAAGCGAGGTTACAAGCAAAGGAAAGTTTCCAGGCATGCTGTAATCTTTACAAAAACAAAACAAAACAAAAAAAAGACAGTAAAATCTATTAAAGTGAACTTGTAAATAATTTAGAAGGAAGAAAAAGAAAAGTGTTTCAGTGATTTAGGAAGTGTGAGGAGTGTGAGGAGCGCTCACTCGTTCCACTGAGACAGCATCTCCATGACGGACGCCGTGTTGAGATGCAGAGACACGCTGGGCTCCAGGAAGAACAGACACAGGAAACTGGCGATGAAGAAATGCTCAGCTGTGTCCTGAACTCTGGAGGGAGCAAAAAACAAAGCGGAACAGATTTAACATAAACAGTGTATAAAAGTCTTCGGCTGTGGAAACTGTGTGTTTAAACAGAAGTTAAACGTACTGTAAGATGGATTTACACTGTCTGTCCACGAGCTCGTCCAGGATCACACGGAATAAATCCTGAACCGTCTGTGGTTGGATCATGAGACTGCTGAACAGCCAGCGCATCACCCAGGGGTTTGACTACACACACACACACACACACACACACAGTCAGCAGTAGAATACACCAGGATACTGTGATATATAGACTGTGGAAATGTAGCGAGATAGAAGGAGAGACACAGAGACGTTGAATGTAGACAGTGAGGCGGAGTTACTTTGAATGCCAGGACGACGGCGAGGACGCGTTTGAGTCGTGAGTGCAGGAGACGCCACGCGAGCGCCTGAGTGGCCAAGAGCAGTAACGCCTGGTCCGGATGTCCCTAAAGAGAGGAGACACGAAGAGACTCACACTTCTGCACGACTCAACAACAACAACAACAACACATCACAAAACTCCACTTACACTCTGAAAGCTCTTCGGGATCTGGATGCGTGAGGTGCGATTGAGCTCGGTGAGGATTCCCGAGGCCATGTCCCTGGTCCTCTGAAACACACACACACACGCCATCAGTCTCAATGTTTCTACAGCGTCGACGGTGCGTTAATCAGCTCGATGATACTCACAATCAGGAAGTTGTAGTCGGGTTCTGGGAAACACGAGCCGGATGGAGCGGAAGAGGACGACGCGTTGGCGAATCTCAGCACTTTAATCCAGCTTTCGGCCTGCAAGAGAAAACAAAAAGGGAAAAACAATAACAATAAGAACATAATCGAGAACTTATCCGGCACCAATGAATTCTGTATTTATTTATCTGTATTTTCTCAATCTGTTTCCCACAACGCCGTCCTGTTTCGAGCACAAGTGTCACGTCCTCCTAAAGAGAGATGCAGCGGCGCTTTAATGTTTTAGTGTGTACACGCTGCTCTGGTTACTATAACTACTCGAGTCCTCCTGGCTGGCTCGCCTTAGTAGTTGTAACACATAAAGCTAGAACTCGCTAACGATGCTAAATCACCCAGTAACGTCAGAAGGATTTCAGATTATATTTCTATCAAATTAACCTTATTACAGCTATTTATTTTATCGATTTAATAATAAATAGTATCTGTTACTCACATGTGCAAATACTGCATTATTACAGTTCAGGACTCGGAGCGCAAACTTCAGCACCTCAATCCTTTTCGGCAGGTTGGATCCTCCTGAAAACACACAACATGAGGCGAACATCTGAAAGCTACACTGCAAACTGATCAGGTTTAAAGCAGGGCAGGTTCTTCAACATATGATCGCACTCCGGATCGGAACACATTTCCTTCACATATAGTTTGATGAGAATTTATGTATTTATTGTGTTTAGTTTTATTGGGTTTATTTACCTTCAACAGGAGTCCATGTGTTACTCAGTAAAGGGTCTGACGGGAGCGTGATGAGGGTTTGGGAATAAGGACTGAACTCGACCTGCGGTGGCGACGGTAACCCTTGGGGGGCGTGGCCAGATGTGAATATTCTAAGATAGGCACAGAACTGGGCGGGACTGAGTTTAGAGGCGGGGCATGAGGATCCGTACGTGGGGTTGAGCAACGCGTTGGTCGCGCCGGTATAATCACCAACCTACACACACACACACACACAATTAATTCTTCACCACGTTAAGTTTGTAAACAAAAATCTCTTTTTAAATAACATTTTGTTAAGCTGGACATTATATTAGAAATCATGAAGACCTTGCACAAATAAAAAGGAATCCAGTCCCTCATCGTCTGCAGCCTGTAACACAGGAAAGAGAAAACGAGGAGGTGAACGGCGCTCTAACTGATGATCAGTGAACGTTACTGTGGGAAGACGCGACTCACTTGGGAGAGCTGTCACTCTTCACCACTTTCAGGTAGCGCGTCAGTTCACGAAACCTGAAGGAACCGGAAAAAACCTTTCGTCAGTTCGAGTCCGTAAGCGAAGTGTGAAGGAGCACAGGACAGGAAATTCACACGCTTATTTCAGAAATCTCGCTCTCTTGATCCAACCTGCTCTCCTGCTGGAGTCTGACGACCCGGGTTCTGACCACCACCGCCGCTTCATGCAGCGTCTCCGTACGCCGACCTTTGACCTGCCTGACCCCGGTGACGTTCTGACCCTTCAGGACCGCGGAGAGCAAATGATCGTCCCAGGGAAGCACGTTCAGACTACAGACAGACAGACAGACAGACAGACAGACAGACAGACAGACAGACAGACGTGTTTCAGTGTCAGTGAGGGTGCTGCTGGGCTTTTGGTTGCTGCTCTCGTTCTTAAAGTTTCAGGAGGTAGATCAGGTGCACTTTTTTTTTTTTTACCAGTTTCTGAACTTCCTGAAGTCAGGAGGAAGAGGAAGAATCCCGAAGAAGTCTTGCAGGTGCTTGACGAAGGCGGCGGGAAAGTCAGCGTCGACTAACAAAATCTGCACCGCTGACATCGCTCTAAAAACAAACAAACAAAACCATTGTAAACAAACTAAACCTCACACAACAGAAGAAAAAAATAAAATGTGAATTATTTATTTTTTGTTGTCTTCTAGCAAAACGTTAAACCCCTCCCCCAAACATGTTTTTAAATGAAACATAATATGTTTAAAAAATCATGTAAAATTAAGTACTTTAGGTTTTTTTTTTTGCTTTTAAATCAAGATTTTTTTTATTAATGGGCGTCTTAGAATATTTGTACTCGTTCTCTTCACTAGTAATGATAATTTTGGCAGCTATTTTCAGTTTTAATGCTGAAATAAATGTCCCTGTTAGTTATTATCATATTTAGTCAATCTTATCCTATTTTTGTTTAGTCAAGTTTTAGTCAACTAAAGATCCGGATATTTTAGTCTAGTTTTAGTAAAAGGAACCTTAAAAACTTAATTGTCAATGAGATTATTATTATTATTTCTGTCAATCTAGTCAAACCAAAAACCCTTTTTTTCACAAAATAACGATCTTATAAAACTTCTGTTTAGCTGAAAACATCAGATAAAAAGATGCATTTAAAATGTTATAAGTTAAAAAAAAATAACACACATTTTAATCTCGCTTTTTTCAAGAACATTGCATTAAGATCCGCGATGTCTCGTCACAGGAAAAAAAGTCGTCAACCAATATTTTTCGTCTTTATGTTCATTGACGAAATTAACACTATTCACTAGGTAAAATGAAAACATTGATATTTAACACTGCTTATCTGTGTTTATTAGCAAAATGTCAAATCTAACACTTTACATACAACGTTGATGAGGACGTGATTAAACACACGTGGACGTGCACGCAGCGCTTCCTGTATCCTCACACTGTTTATGGTGCGTCACTGCAGAATCCACAACATCACGACTCCCTCACCGTCTCTCTTACACCCAGTACTGTGAACAGGCTTTTAACTGCTGACATCCTAACTCTATCTAAAAGTTTATGCACCCAGTGGGCTTCATCTGGCGAAAATTTACAGGCTCACAGAACGGGAAGCAAGAAGACTCAGGACAGTGAACACACACACATACACACACACAGACATACACACAGACATACACACGCACACACACACGCACACACGCACACACATACGCACACACATACGCACACACATACGCACACACATACACATGCACGCACACGCGCACACACGCGCTCACGCGCGCACACACACATACACACACACACGCACACACACATACACACACACACACACACACACATACATACATACACACACACACACACACATACATACATACACACACACACACACA
>QMIH01000835.1:4298-14298 GCA_003987875.1 Clarias batrachus | reverse complement strand
GACAAAACCGTCCAAAAGGTTAGTCCCACACACACGGAGACAGAGAGAGAGAGAGAGAGAGAGAGAAGCAAGGAAAGTGGAAACAGAAATAAAGAGAATGGAGAGATAAATTAATTAAAAATCACTAGAGTAAGAAATCAAAATAAAGAGAAAGGAGGGAGAATGAGAGAGGGGCAGAGAAAGAAAAAAGGAGAGAAAGCAGGATAAACAAAACAGAGATGAGAGTTAGACTGGTGGAGAGAGAGGAAAGAGATGATTAGACAGATAAAGTGGAGAAAAGGAGGGATGAAGAGATTGGTGGATGGAGAGAAAGATAAATGTAATAAAGAAATGTAAACATAGAGAGAGTGAAGAAGAGAGAAAAACAGAGGAATTTCAGGAATTAACCCCTTATACTGAAGATTAGTGATAAGCATCGAGACTGAGAGAGAGAGAGAGAGAGAGAGAGGGGGGGGGGGGTGGAGGATGAACCAACAGATCAAAAAACAAAAAGAGAGAGAAGAGAGTAAATGAGAAATGTGAGAAATGTGATCAATAGCGTGAGAAATGATAATGGATAAAGTGAAGAGAGAGAATGAGAGGGGCAGAGAAAGAGGAAGAGAGGAGAAAAAGATGGAAGGAGGTGTATAGAAAAAATGGTAAACGAAAGGGTGGACACAGAAAGGAGGGATAAAGAGAAATATGGAGGAGATTAATAGAACATAAGATTAATAGACAGATCGAGTGGGGTGAGAGAGGCAGAGAAAGGAAAGGAGGGATGAAGACATTGGTGGATAGATGGAGGAAAAGAGAAATGGAATGAAGAAATACAAACTTGTCGAGAAAGAAGAAAGGAAAACAGAGGAATGTCAGGAACAAACAGCTCTAAAGATTAGTGACTGAGACTGAACTGTGAGGAAGATGGAGAGATGGATGAAAAGGAGGAGTTTGAGAAAGAAAAGGTAGAAGAACGGACTAAGATCAAAAAAACTCAAATAAATCAAGATGGATAAAGAGAAGAGATGGTGAACAAGCGAGGAAAAAGAGAAACTGAAAAGATGAGACGGATGGATAGAGGGAGATATACAGTGACAGAAAGAAGAGAGCGCGACAGAAAGCAGGAAAAGAGAAGGTAGGATGAAATGATGGAACAGGACAGAAAGGAGGGATAAAGAGAAATACAGAAAAGAGTTGGACTGATGGAGAGAGAGAACAGATCAAGTGGAGGAGAGAAATGAGAAGATGGATAAACAGACAGGGAGAAACATGTACAACATGGAGAGAGAGAGAGAGAGAGAGAGAGAGCATCATTAATGTAATGTGTGTGTGTGTGTGTGTGCTATACAGAAAACAGCTGTACTGTGAGGAAACCCAAAGTTTTGGCACCTTTCCTATCGTCGTTTTCTTCCACGATTAAAACGGATGAGTTGTCGAGCGCCCCCGTGTGGTCACCGCCCGCATCTTCATCTTCATCATCACTCAGCACGATCACCTCAATGTTCGGATCCATTAGCCGCTTAGCTCGCTAGCTAAATCAACGACAGGTCAGCTCTCGGTCCCTCCGAGCCGCGCTTCAGTCCGAGTGTTTAATCTGAATTAAAGCCGCTCCGCGGCGGAAACCAGTGTAAATCACGCAGCGCGCGCCGAGGGAAGCGGAAACAGCTGCGTCAGCTCGGTGTACTCATTACTGAAGCTAAGCTAAGATATATAACGGAAATAACGGCGAGCGGCGGCGGCGGCGCGGTGGAGACGGAAACGCCGTGAAAACACAATCACGCGGAAATTAAAGGCTGTTCGTAAGAACCGGCGAAGTAACGTAACTTTATAAACAGGCTGCGCGAGTGTCGCGTCTTCAAACCTCGCGCTAGACTGAACAAACCGGAAGTTCCGGGCGGAAGTGACGTGACGTCACACAGCTGTATAAGCGAACATGATTATTTCGTACTTCGTATTGATAGCTGAACCCAATAACGACTTCTTAACAATAAGATACTTACAACTTTAATCAATAATGATGTAAAATGATTGTCTCAAATCTTTGCACAGAGAATGAAGTTATGTTTAGAGACAGTTATAGATGACAGTCAGTCAGGATTTATGCAAAGTCCACACATTAGTACTAATATTAGATTAATGTAGGATTTAATGGATTACAAAGTTTACATAGCTGATAGTAGTTACATTTTATTTATAGATACTGTAACTATAGATACAAACTTTATATAGCAACTGTATTAGTTCAGTTAAACTTTCATGGGGAACAAGTCGTAGATTTAGTATATAGTTACGCAATCGATGGCATTACATATACTGTACTATATAACGACACTTCTCAAGTCATCAGAATCAGAGACAGGGAAATGAAATGTTGTCAGCTTGCTGATGATACAACTTGTTTTTTTTTTTTTTAAAAGATGTAACGTAAGTTCTGAAAATTATAGTGCTTTAAAAGCTGCCTTCCTGAAGCATCAGGTTTAGTTTTAAATATGAAGATATTCCAATTAGGGAAGAAGTAACTTATCTTGGTATCAGTATCTGCAAAGATCAGCCAAACAGAGTACAATCTAATTTCCAAGCCCTTACGTTAAAAATGAAAATGATTTTTTAAAATTATTATCGCTCAAAGGTAGGGTTCTGTTATCCAGAACTGAGGGACTGTCTCGTTTAGATTCTCCTGCTATGGTTTTAGATGTACCAAAAACTTTTTTTTTTAAATTAAACTTTATTTAATTTCATTTGGAAAAACAAACCTCACTATTTAAATAAGAATACTTTATATAATTCATATGATCAAGGAGGTTTGAATGTGATTGATTTTGACATTTCTAATATTATTTTCAAGTTAAACTGGATTAAACATTATATTAAATATAAAGATATATTAAATAAATAAAAAAAGAATAATTTTGAACTTCATACGAATAATATGATGTCATTGAAAATAGGCTTTAAGTAATAACACGAGGAAAACATGTATTATGTGGCATAATATATATATATATATATATATATATGTGTGTGTGTGTGTGTGTGTGTGTGTATACAGTATATATATATATATATATATGTGTGTGTGTGTGTGTGTGTGTGTATACAGTATATATATATATATATATATATATATATACAATATTTTCAGAATGATGTTCTGAGCTGCTATGAAATGTAGCCATAGAAGAAAGAAAACCTTTTAAGTTATGTAAAGGTGGATTGTAGGAGTTTGTAGTGGTCGAAATGTAAAAGAAATTCAAGGGTGATGGTGTGGTCAAGCTTTTTTTTTTTTTTATGCGTAAGAGTGATCGAGCCGAACCGAACCGAACGCCGGTTTGTGCAAAGTGTTAACATTCTTTGGACCCATGGTGCTCTGTTTTCACCAAATCTTACACAAAATGCAAAAATAAATAAATAAGTACATTTGCAAACTTGCTTCACTGACGCAAACAAGTTTTGAACGGCTCCTGAACGTACACACAACATAGTTCATTTGCTTGTATGCCGAAATTTCTTGCAAAAATCTGTGAGGCGAGGCAGTCGTGTGCTGAAGTATTACAGGGAGGGAAGGCGTTTCTAATCCTGTTATAGCTGAGGAAGCATCAACGTGTATCTTAGCTCAGGATGGAATTTTCCACAAAGATTACTTTGCTATATATATATATATATATACTTTTTATAACTACGGTATATACATATAGAGAGTCAGCCAACATGTATACACACTTCAGCAAAAGAGTATGACGTACATTATATTACATATTGTTAATTTACACATAATATTAACATCAATAATAGCATATTATCATACTTTATATAACAATATAGAACTCAATGAACTTAGTGTTAAAGTATTTATACAAGTTTTTCTTTTTTTCTCGAGGGTGTACATATTTTTTGGCTGACTCTGTAAATTTATCAATAAATCACTCAGGCCTTTTTCTGCTTTTTATTATTTCAATGTGTTTATTGTGCTGTAGGATTTAAATTTGTACCATGCTGTAAAGAAGTCCATAACTGTACAATTTAATGGTGTGTAGAAATAAACAAACACAGCAGACTTAAAACACTGAAATATCGACTGACGATAAAGTGCGAGTAAACTTCATGGTGAATTTATCATACAGTACATTAACTTTATCGCGGTTTGGTTCTCAGTGTAACCTCAGATCCCCCTTTTTACTTCAAACGGGTTTCGAGCTCCGATCACAAACCAGCTCTTTATTTTCAGACAGCCGAAGCACCAGACAGGAGAAAAAAGAAACGCTTCCATGATGGCAACACTTTTAAAGTTTATGACCACCATCTTTTTAAAAAAAAAAAGTTATTGTGCGGCTGATAGCAATGTTTTAGAGCAGATGTGACTTATAAACAACTCTTACATTTGTGGTATTTGGTTTTGACTCAATGCACTTTCGTTTTCCTCTCTCTCTCTCACACACACACACACACACAAATAGAAACAGCAGTTGAGTCACATGTTGTGAAGACAAGAAAAGAAACTTTTCTTCTTATTATTTTTATTTTTATTATTATTATTTCTCTACATTTAGTGAACCAGCTGATCTGACTCGGTTTATCTCTGCTCCCTGACTCGACTCGCTCCCCGACTCGTTCTCCGTCTTGGGCTGGAGATATTTCTCCCACGGGTGTGGCGTCTCCTGCGCGGGCATGAACTCCAGCCACTGCTTATAGAAACCACGGAAACCGTCGATCTTGTCCAAGTACGTGTTCTTCGACTTGTACTGGGAGAAAAATGTACGAGAGAAATAAAATAAATAAACAGAATGAACTTCCAGAATATATTTATAATGAACTGAAATTATTGTCCAGAGGAAAAGTTCAGGTCGTAATACACACAAGTATCGGAAAACACAAAACATTAAAAAGGAAGCTCTAGAATAGAGTTTAAACCCCGCCCCTGATTTACATGTCATATGCATATGCCACGCCCTCTCCCATCTAATTAGCAGGAACACAAATTAGATTGTATAAAGTATGATTCTCATTAGAATTCTGTTGCATATGTAGTAAGTGTGTGTGTGTGTGTGTGTGTGTGTGTGTGTATGTGTGAGACTGACCTTGTCGTAGTTGGGTGGGTACTGAGCGGCGAATTCCAGCTGTTTGATGATGACATCGTTGGGTGAAACCTGCATCTGGTGCATCTGTTGCAGCAGCTCGTGCAGCCAGGCGTAGTCCAGACGCCGCGCGGCCTGACCAATCAGAGCGCTGAACACGTGAGCGTTCGCCGCCACGCCGCACGTCTGAAAAAATAAACAAACATCTTACTGATCATTTACAATCATGTTTGAAATAATTTAACATCACCTGCAGTTGTTTAAACAAAATACACTCAATTAATTCCTTATTGTAACACACTTTCTATGAGACACTGTGAATAAAACAAGCATAAATTACCGTATTACAACAACTATTTATTCATATAAATATTAAAGAGTTATCTTCTACACGTCTGCATTCTGCTGTATGTTCACAGTACGATGTAACAGAATGATATTTAATAGCACTGAACAATTAATTGCATAAAAATCTAAATTGCCAAATAGAGCTGCGCCAAATTGCGAATCAAAATTCTGTCACATAATCCCCACCCCGCTTTTTTTTTTTTTTTTTTTTTAGCATTTATTGCACTCAATTAAAAAAAAAATAGTTAAAAGTAGCCCTCGTGTTAAAAAGAAAAAAAAATCATTTTAGTTGTAAATAGAATGTTAACAATAACAAATATAAATAAATAATAAAGAGCGTCTGTGCTTTTGGACACTCGGCTGACTGCAGCACCTCATCATCACGTGTGTTAGTTTACATCATTATTTTATTATAGCATGAGATAAATGTCTCACAGCGTTTGTTTGTAGTTTGCGATTAAATACATAGTTTACAGTGTAGAATTTATTGTATTGAAGGTTTTATCGTTCAGTCTTAACACACTTGCAGTGTGACTCTCTGTAGCTCTCGCTCTGATCTCAGAGTCTCTGTGTAACAGCGGTTTAATTCACTCACACACGCTCGGTTATAACACAAGTACAACAGCACACACCTGTCTCTCAGAATCAGTGGACAGTAGTATATATTTTATATTTTAGTTTTTAGTGTGTGTGAGACATTTACCTGATGAAAATAACCCCGACGCATGCGAGGGACAGAGAGCAACAACAGGGCGCAAAAAAGTCTCAGTTTGGCGGAACAAGTGAGCATTAACGCGATAATAAAACCAGAGCGCAGAGCAGAGAGTTTTACACTCAGGGTTTCTGGCACGAAAATGACGTCGCACTGCTCCAACTCCACCACGTGAACTGATTAGCTTGTTTAGCTCCGCCTCCTTGTTTACATGAGCGACAGAGAAGGGAGAGAGATTAGAGAAGTGATGAAGGTACGTGACTGAATCAGTCGCTAATCTCCAAACGCGAACACGTGAACGCAGCGTGATCTGGACGCAGGAACACACGCACGTGAAACACCATCATTCACAAAAGAGATTGAGATTTTTTCTTTTCCTCTGTGAATCGCGCCGCTCTAACGCCGTACAGACCCGAGTGATTATTTAAACGTGAAAGGCTGCTATTGATAAGTAATAAACAGATGATGAGGAATGTATGAGGAGTTTGTCGATCATTGCGGTATTTGTTTGTGTTCAGACCTCCATGTCGGTGAGGAGCTGCAGTGCGTCCTCGTGTGAGCGACAGGCCAGAGCCAAGCAGCAGAACGTCTGAGCGTTTACACGCAACTTCCTGTCCAGCATCAGCGTCCTCACCACCTGAGACAAGGACAGAAAACAAGTGTTTACACTATAATAACTGTGTACATCTGTCTGTCTTCATGATGTTTATATTTATATATAATTTAATAAAGTCGCGTCCCGACCTTGACTCCGTCCACGTCTCCGGCTCTAGCCGCTCTCCTGATCAGCGTATTAAAGAAACCCACGTCCAGCTTGACTCCGCCCTCTTCTGCCGCACCGATCAGGCTGCGTGCCGATTGGACGCCGGGCTCCGTCACATCCGCCAACAGCGTGAGGGTCTTGACGCTGGGCTTCAATCCGTCGCCGGACATTTTACTCAGGAAGCCGTCCAGGTCTCCGATCAGCGCCAGCCTGTCGGACGCCGTGCTCACCGTCGCCAAGGCGACCACGTCTGACTGACAGGTGCTCGGGTCCAGGAGGTTCGGGACCGGCGGTGATTTTAACGTGGTAGACAGACAGGATGGTGAGGATGTGTCGGTTTGTGGCAGAGTCGCGTCGGAGGTGAGGGTCAGGTGTGTGTCGGGCAGCACGCGGCTCTCGAACAAGTCCACGTCTAACGGCCGCGGGTGACACGCCCCCTCCTCCTCGCTCCGCCTCGACCTCTGCCCTCTCGTCAGAGCAGGGAGCGTCGGGACAGACTCGTCCCGCCCCCTCAGGAGTAATCGAGACGCTAAGGCGGGATCGCCGATCCCACAATCCCTTGCAGCACGCAGGAGGATGTTGTAGTTCTGGACGTCTGGTTTAATACCGGCGCTTAGCATCTGGTGCCAAACCTGCAGGATAGAACCGGTTTAGTCAGAGAGAGAGAGAGAGAGAGAGAGAGAGAGTGTGTGTGTGTGTGTGTGTGTACCTGCAGTGCCAGCCTGAAGCCCTGCTCCTTGTCCTCCACGCAACACATCAGCAAGTAATGAAACGTCTCCTGTGTGACGGCCTGTCCGCTTTGTAGCATCTCCTACACACACACACACACACACACACACACACACACAGTGTGATTTGTCCATATTCGGTGGAATAAAACCCTGAGCATCATCTCTCACACACACACACACAGAACTCGGCCACGTTACCCGCAGCACTTGCAGACACGCCCTCAGGTCTCCGGCCCGCGCCAGCGTTTTCAGCAGTGCATGATGGGTAATGGCGTTGAGAGGGATGTTCTTGCTGCGCAGCTCCTGACGTAGCTTCAGCGCCTGCTCCAGGCCCGACTGTTTCCACGGCGACTGCGCGCAGGCGTTGAACAGCGCCGTGTACGCCGCGGCCGACGGCTCCAAACCGCGCTTCTTCATCTGAGCACAAACAGTTCAGAGTTTCCACACACACACATTACGAGATACACACTCATCACTGACATCATCAGCACATCTCACTGTGTGTGTGTGTGTCTCACATCGTTGTAGAGTTTAAAGGCTTTCTTGATATATCCGGCTCGTCCACATCCTCCGATCAGTACGGTGTAGTTATACTCCTCCGGCTGCAGACGCTCCTCCCTCAGCATCTCGTCCTCAAACAGAGACAACGCCTCGGATAACTGAGGGAGAGAATAAGGGAAATACTTGTTTTTTTTTTTTTTACTTTTGTATATTATGAAAACAGTATTGAAAAGGAAAACTCAACAAGAGAGATTAAGAATGATAGATAGACAGACAGAGATGGAGAAAGAAAGAATAAGGATGAGTATTGTGAGAATGAGGGGAAAAGAGAGACTGAGGATTGGACCGATGAGACGAGTGTTGGATAGACAGATATTCGATGACAGATGGATATTTAAAGAGAAAGACAGACAGACCAGGTGTTCCAGACACATATCCAGTCAGTAGTAAAGTTTATTATATTTATCTGTCTCTCTCTCTCACTTTTTCTCTCTTCAGCAGTTTCCTGCACTGCAGTAAGTACCAGTACGGGGTGTTCCGCTTCCGGCGTTTGGGTCTGGACCGGAAGTTGTCCGGTTCGTCCTGCTCCACTTCCGGTTCTGAGTGTTTGGCGTCGCGCTGCTCCGGAGAAGACTTCTGGAAACTCATCCTGGAGGAGAATGTTCTGGAATAATCCCCGAACTGTACCTCATCACCTCCCCCTCCCCCTCCTGTAGTGTCTGGGACGTTCGAGAACTTTCTCACAGCGATGTGACAGAAATAGCGCTGAGGTTTCCTCACAGGAACAGCGCTCCCGGTTCGCGCGGAGTTTAACAACAACAAGACCGAGCGGAACATCACTGATTTACATACAGTATATAACACACTAATGCTCAAGGTCAGGCTTCACACGCCCGCTCTCTCGCGCACATGTGTTTGTTGTTGCTCGTGCAATGCAGATAGAGCAGACATGTCAAATCGATACATAAACTTTCGTCAAATAAATTCTACTTTTACATAATTATTTAAAACACGAAGTTAAATTTACTATTATGTTTACATTACAAACTTCCGTATAATATTATATATTTATAATGCATTAAATGTCATTTTAGGGCTAAACTGTTTTAAAATCTCCCAATCGATGTGGCAAAAATCAACTTGTAAGACTGTTTAGTTTTTTCTTTGTTGCTGTTACAGCGCCGCTTTACTGTGCGTATACACAGCCTGCTGCCACCTAGCGGCAAGGAGTTGCGTTTTTGTTTCCCCTTTTTAATAAAATAATTTTAGGAAAGAAATATAGATATTCCCTACTTCTGTATTTTTTCCATTTTTTTTTTATCAGTGCAGCAAATCTCCAGTCTTATTTTTGTTTATTTGTTTTTACCAGACTCCTCCAATTGACTTTCACTAAAAAACATACATGTACTATATTATGTTTTTTTGTTTGTTTGTTTTTGTTTTTTAGGAAATGACATTGTCTGTGAATGTAAATCAGTGTTCTTTACAAACCAATTACAATAGTTAAACAATTTCATTTACAAGTTACTCATGATCGGTATAAAGTGATGTTTAGGAAAATGTCAGAATTTATATCTATATAAATGTAACAGTTATATGTGGGATTTAATAATCTACTTTAAAAGAAGCTACCAATGCGCTACTGTCTCAATGTAAACAAACATCTGCACCAATAGATACCTGTGTACCCGACCACAGTGCAGCTTTTGACACCATTGATCATAGTATTCTCCTTCACAGATTAGAAAAGGTAGTAGGAATTAAGGGAACTGCCCTCTTGTGGCTCAGATCCTATTTGACTGATCGTTATCAGTTTGTAGATTTAGATGGTGACCATTCCTCATGTTCTCAAGTGGAGTTTGGTGTTCCACAGGGCTCAGTTTTAGGCCCACTGCTT
>QMIH01000834.1:251296-264129 GCA_003987875.1 Clarias batrachus | reverse complement strand
TGCACCTTATTCGGTGACGTCATGCCTGGCACAGGTTATAAGCCGAAGGTATTCGGCGGGTTTTGACATGCACAAGCTTCACAACCGGCAACAAAGAGATGTTCCCATAGCGTTTTCACGCAGCATTGAGTGTAGCTTTTGAAAGGGAACAACCTATTTATAATAAAACTAATGAGCAACTCGGTTCAGGTGAGCGCCCACGTCATCTGACCGAGACAAAATGAACTATACACAAATCTCAGGGCGCTAGGCGCCCTCTAGGGGTTACCCCTGACAGTACCCCCCCTCAAAGGGCGCAACTCCGGGGCGCCACAGGAGGTCCAGGGCATTCCCCCAGGGTCCAATGTCTGCCCCTCTCACCCAGAGGCTGGCTCTTATGTCCAGCGGGCCCGATGGCCTGATGCCCCCGTTGCAGTAGGGCGGGGGAGGCAGAGAAAGTGCGCCGTCCTCTCCGGTGCAGGGCGTCGGAGGATGAGAGAGAGACCTGTCCTCGGCGGTGCATGACGGCGGCGACGGAGGAAGATGCGGCTCGCTGTCCTCGGCGCGAGACGGCGGCGGCGGAGGAAGAGGAGGCTTGCTGTCCTCGGCAGCGCGTGACAGCAACGGCGGAGGAAGAGGAGGCTCGCATCCGAGCTGGGATGCTGCTCCTTGCTGACCGTACTGTTTGCACTCCGCTCTCATCTGACACTCGATGTGGGGTGCCTCTTCACCCTGGTCACCACCGATTCTGGACCGCCCGGTCTCTGCCCTCCGGTCGGTGCGGGGACTCATGTCACCCCGAGCTGCGCCACCACTGAACGGCGTGCGCCGTATCGCCAGCTGGCAGCCATCCCAGTTTGGCTGCTCTCTCAGCTCCTCCTGCTCTGCCATTACCTGAGCTACCCTGCCAGGTCTCCTCCTACTCCTCTTTCCGCTACGCCGCTTGGGAATCCGCTCACCCTTCGCGTCGTCCTCCCATCGCGCAAACATCGTTGCCCCCCCCCACAAAAGAATCTCCCGGGGGGGGGCTCCTCTGCTATGCCTCTGTAACGGTCTTGCATTCTGTCACATTTGGGGGTTCGAGGCATAAATGCAGAGGTCCAGGTGTTAAAGGAAACGATGTTAAAAACATCGTTCCTTTGAAAACACCTTGGACCTCTGCATCTATGCCTCGAACCTTTACTCGTGACAGCAGGAACACTTTTACTCCCTTAACACCCAGCCATGAACGGCTGTAGCTTGTAACTCACATCTAAAACCTTAAATAGGACAAAATGCTGTAAATAAAAGTATAATGACATTCTATTCTATATTCAAAAAATACCTATAAAGGCGGCAAACAGTAATTAATGACAACAAAGTTAATGACAATAACCTCAATAACAATATAGTCTCAGGTAGAATTAGTGCAGTTTTATAAGGAACTTACAGTAGCTGCTTAGTTAAGAATCAGTGTGTGTGTGTGTGTTAACCCTGTTTGTCTTTTCTCTCTCTCAGCACTGCTTACTCAAGAAGAACTTGACACGATCAAGAAGCTGACTGGCTGTGCCGCTCAAACCCTGCCACCTCTGTGCAGAATACTGCCGGATCTGAACAAATATCGCACAGCCTCCAGCGTCTGCAACAACCAGTACGAGACACACATTCAAACAAGAACACACACATAGAGCAATAGATTCAGACTTAAATGACGAATTACTGTCACTGCCACATTGTTAGTCAGGGTTCCAGGCTCTAAACGTTATAGCTCTGAGGCTTAAAGGAATATTTCTTAAAATCTTCAAATTGCTGGTCCCACTGTGCATAAACTGAATTAAAGAAGTTAAAGAAATTCTTCAGTCGATAGGTTTAATCCAATACTCATTTAATACATATTTAATGCTGTGATATTCTAATATCTGATTTTTACTTTAAATCTGTAGATTAAATCCACTTCGAGGAGCCTCAAACATAGCGTTCGCTCGCTGGCTGCCTGCTGCGTATGAAGATAACATTTCTCAACCTCAAGGATGGAACCAAGAAAAACTCTACAATGGTGTTGTACTGCCTCTGGTATGAAAACATTTTATTTTTACTCGCTTGTAATTTCATGGGTGTCCAGATTTTAGACGGTCAGGGTGTAGGGCAAGAGTACATTAAGAATATAAGTACAAAGCACAATGTATTAAAAGTAGCTTGCATGAGTGTGGAGTGGATTTTTTATGTCAAGGCATTGAACAGGTAAGAAGGCAATAATCATAGAAGCAACACAGAGGCCAGGGGTAACGTTCATGATGCTACCACCACCATGTTTCACTGTAGGAAGGGTGTGTTCTCAGAGTGATTAGTAGCGTTGGTGTTACACTGGGTACAGAACCTCGCTTTATGCAAAAACAAAATAATATCAAAAATGTATTTTTCTTGTGTCTCTGATCTGCCCCTTTGTCCTATGAACAACTTCTCTTCTGACCTGTGGATCATTCAAGCTCTATTAGGTTTACATTCTTGGTTACTTTTCTGGCTCCTGCTCTCCATACCCAGATATGAAATTTTAAACTCGTGTCATATGCTTTTTTGTTTACATTTTGAGAATAATTGTGGAAAAATATTCCCACAATGACATCACTACATTGACTGCCTACTTGTATGTTGAGCAGTTGCCAAGGCAAGGCTCATACTCTACCAAAGGAGTATCTGCCTACCTTTGCTGGTCACATGACCAGATCTGTGTATTTCCTATTTCCCTTTTAGAACAATTGAACTTTTCCTAAAGCAGAATATGAATGCAACAAGCATTTTCTCCCTGTTTTTGTTTGTTCCGGTTCAGGTGAGGGAGGTGTCAAACCGCATTTTCAGCACACAAGACCAAAATGTGGTGGGAGACAGTCAGTACACATTCTTCATCACCTTCTTTGGCCAGTGGAATGATCACGACCTGTCGTTCACCCCAATGTCACCCAGCATCCGGTCCTTCAGCAACGGCATTAGCTGTGATGACAGCTGTGAGCGCTCTGAGCCATGCTTCCCCATCCAGGTGCATATAAGGAGCTAGAGTTGAATTGGTTTTGAGGGATTATACTGTACCTAACTTACCTTAGACTAATTAATTAAATAAATAAATATTCTCCAAAATTTTACTTAGATTCCTAGTGGTGACCCGCGCCTGCCCTCTAACTCCAAAAGCTGCCTCCCTGTATTTCGTTCTGCACCCGCCTGCGGCTCAGGAAATGGTGCATACATGTTTGGAGGAGTCCCGCGGGTCAGGGAGCAGATCAACACCCTGACATCATTCCTAGATGTTGGCCAGTTGTATGGCTCTGAGGATGGGCTCGCTCGAGAACTCCGTGACCTCTCCAACGACGGGGGCCTCATGCGTGTCAACGACAGATTTCGGGACAACGGACGTGAGCTGCTGCCCTTCACCAAGGTSGTGAGCARAATGTGCGCCACACGCAATCGCATTCTGAACACCACGGGCCAGGAGGAAGTGCCGTGTTTTATTGCAGGTGGGTTCATTAATTGAATGATGGCCAATTTCCAGTTATTTTGACAGCTCTCTTGACAGCTACCAAATGGTGAGAGCGAAAGATTTCACATCCTTCCAACCAGGCATGACAAACTAGCCGAGTGCATATTAACACACTTAGAGAGAGTGGCTATCCACCCTCTTCTACTTGCTTAAGCTTACGGACACATCGGCTATAGCACATCAGGATGTGAACTTGCGATCTGTTGTGAATTGCACTCGCGATCTGCTGTGTGGCAAATACTCCTCAACATTCATCATATTCATGACAGGAATCAGACCACGACAAATGTTTACTTAACAGTAATTAAATTATTGTCTTTTAGCTGTAGCATCTGTGGTTTAATCCAGGGATATTTGTGTCTCTCCCACTGTCAATCACCATGGAAGTAGATAGATTGGCTATTTAAAATTGCCTTTAGCTTGGAACGAGTGTGTTCATGGCCACCTGCGATGGAATGTCATCCCACTGAAAGTGGATTCTCTTGTCATGCATCCATTGTTCCTGAAATATCCTTTAGATCTATAGCAACTCTAGTTGTTATTTTAGCCCCAGTTAGAAGAAAATGCATGAGAATTTGGCTATACTGTATATTAGCAGTAAACATTGTACTTGAGACAGTCGTGCACTATTTGCTAGCTGTAATATTCTTGTTATTTCAGACCCCAAACATATACGTATTGACCAACTGACTACATTCTAGAAAGATCAGTTTACTGTACATTGTTATTGTTCCTTTCATCATGTAATAAGAAAAAAAAACTAAGTTTCAAATGAATTTAAGTACTTTTATCTAAGAGCAGCTGTTGTGTGCAGGTGATGCACGTGTGGATGAGAACATCGCTCTGACTTCACTGCACACACTCTTCCTGAGAGAACACAACCGGATCGCGCGTGCTCTGCGGAGCCTGAACCCGCACTGGACCAGTGAACAGCTTTATCAGGAAACTCGCAAAATTGTTGGAGCTTTCCATCAGGTACTACACACACAAATACAAAGATTATTGCAGATTTTGTGAAACTGCTTGTTTTTTACTTCTCTGCGACAAAATAGTATAAAGGAGCGAGGCTGGGGTTAATTAAGCAGTAAAACATTTTAACAGTGCAAATTCTTTAAAGAAGGCCTCATGTCTGTGAATAAGTCAATGTTAGCTCAGTGGTTAAGTACTGTAATTTCCTCGAACGACCACCTAGTTGTCCCTTTTGGGTCCTTGAGCAAGGCCCTTAAACCCTCAAATGTATAATGAGATAAAAAACAGTTGCTCTGAATAAGGGTGTCTGTCAAATGCCTAAATGTAAATGAATAACAATGCCAGCTGAGAGGCTCGAAGCCCACATTAAAAATCTACATATTATATTGATTCACAGTAAATATATGCACTCTGTCTCACAGATCATAGTGTTCAGGGATTACCTGCCACACATCGTGGGAACAGAAGCCGCGAGAAGGCAGCTCGGCAGGTATCCCGGCTACAACCCCAACGTTGACCCGACAATCTCAAACGTCTTCGCTACCGCTGCTTACCGCTTCGCCCACGCCACTCTCCAGCCCCTCATCTTCCGTTTGGACGAAAACTTTCAAGATAATAGACAGTTCCCCAGCGTTCCCCTGCAAACAGCCTTCTTTACACCATGGAGGGTCGTATTTGAAGGTGAGTTGTTGCTAATAACCAGCAATTTTAACAGCAGCACTGAGCACTTTGTGAAAAGATGAAAATACAATATGTTGTTCAAAAGGTTAAATTTGTGGGAATAATGTTGCTAGGCAACCATGATAAACAGACATCCAGGACAGATGTTAGGTGATAACAAATGGTTTCATTTTCAATGACTAAAAGAGATAAAACTAGAAAAAAGGACATGGATAAAAACATAGCTATATCCAATCCACAGAGTTATCAAGGACCAAACCAGGAGCAAAAACTAACAAATTTTTTACCAATTGTAATGATGCTTTCACTGATCTGTGTTGATGTATTAATGTTTGCTTTATAGAATCTATATACACTGTTACAGATGTCCTGTAGTTAATTATATTTGAAAATTCTAACTCCTGTATCAAATAGCATCTCACCTAAAAGTCTCACCTGAATCCCTCTCAGGTGGAATTGATCCTCAGATTCGGGGGCTGATTAGTCGGCCAGCTAAGCTGAACAAGCAGGATGGTATCCTAGTGGACGCAGTAAGAGAAAGACTGTTTGCCTTTACCAGCAAAATCGCTCAGGACCTGGGTTCCCTCAACCTCCAGAGGGGCAGAGACCACGGCCAGCCAGGTAACAACACACACACACACACACACACACACACACACACACACACACACACACACACACACACACAGGTATGCTTACATGCTCTATACATTTAGACAGGGTGACAGCCAGATAAAAAGAGTAGGCCCATAAATTTAAATAAATAATAAATAAAAAGAATAAAAGTTACTGTAAATAAATGAAAGGGACCATCTCAGCCCTGGGAAGCTGAAGACAATCTGCTAGAACAATGAAAAAGGTAATAATTTCTTTGTATAAACATCTTAGTTTTACGAGTAAATTGTATGTCAGGATACTTATTTTCTTTATCACTTCTTTATTTAAAACATCCAGTACTTTATGATTTTTTTTATTTCTTTAGAGTTAATTAAATGAAATTAAATTGTGTAGATTCAATGAAAGAAATGAGAACAAACGTTTTTCTGCAGGTGGCACGGTTGTGTAGTGGTTAGCACTGTCGCCTTGCACCGCCAGAGTCCGGGTTCGATCCCCGGCCAGTGTGCCAGTGCCCTCTGTGTGCATAGAGTTTGCATGTTCTCCCCGTGCTTGGTGGGTTTCCTCCCACAGTCCAAAGACATGTAGGTTAGGCTAATTAGCGTTCCCAAATTGCCCGTAGTGTGTGAATGAGTGAGTGAGTGTGTGTGTCTGTGCCCTGCGATGGATTGGCACCCTGTCCAGGGTGTACCCTGCCATGTGCCCCAAGTCTCCTTGGATAGACTCCAGGCCCCCGTGACCCTGAATACAGGATTAAGCGATATGGATGATGAGTGAGTGAGTGTTTTTCTGCAACAGGCTGCAAAGTGCCTAAACAATTTTGGTTGTTTATGTAACAACCTCAGCAGCAACCTCATTTCCCCTCTCGTCTGGTCCACCCACTCAGCATTCAGCATCAGCAGTATAATAATCACCGGCCTGATTATCTATCATCATTGTTTTGCACCTGTTTCCCACTGGTTCATACCTTATGTTAAATATTTATGAAATATATACAGCACAAAACATATTGTATCATTTATTACACAACAAACAGTTACCAGAAAAAGTTCCCAAAATCGTCTGAATACTTACTGTATATCCCAAAATTAACATCTTATTTGTCACATATACAGTCATGGTATAATATGAAGTGAAATGCTTATACGCTCCAGATGACCTAAACATTTTTCAATAAGACTATGAAGTAGTAAATAAGATAATATTTTTTATTTGCCTATTAACCATACTATTACATTTTTATCTGCCCATCAGGCTATAACGCTTGGCGCAGGTTTTGCGGCCTGTCCACACCCAGGAATGTCAGTGAATTGGCAAGTGTGCTGAATAACACCGCTCTTGCAAGTAAACTCCTCCAGCTTTACGGCTCTCCTGATAACATCGACCTCTGGGCAGGAGGCATTGCTGAACCGTTTGTCACCGGAGGCCGAGTCGGGCCGGTGTTCTCCTGTATCATTGCCACCCAGTTCCAGAAGATCCGCCAAGGAGACAGGTAATTTGTCTGTGCAGTTCCTCCACTTCAATGGCTTAATCGTTAGGTGTGACCTTGCACCTCCTGGGTTGAGGGTTGTTTCCCGTCTCTGTGTGCATGGAGTTTGCATGTTCTTCTCCTGCTTGGTGGGCTTCCTCTGGGTACTCTGGTTTCCTCTCATAGTCCAAAGACATGCAGATTAGGCTAAGTGTTGCTCATAGTGTGTGTGTGTGTGTGTGTGTGTGTGTGTGTGCGTGGGTGTATGTGTGTACCCCGCCTCATACCCTAAGCCTCCTGAGATTGGATCCAGGCCACTGTAAATACAGGATAAAGTGATATAGATAATGAGTGAGTGATTGATGAAGGAAACTGCACTCTGTGATTATTATATTCCTATAACATTTTTGCTGTAGGAATCATTGAAGATTGAATTAATTGGACTTTAAAAAAGAAAATTGTAAACAGTATACTGCATATACACACAGTTTATTTGGGTCTTTGCGAATTTCTGCACTCAGGCTCTGGTGGGAGAACAGCGGTGTTTTCACCCCAGCACAGAGAGCCTCCCTGTCCAGAGTGTCTCTGTCTCGCATCGTCTGTGACAACACAGGCATCACCAGAGTTCCTAGGAACGCTTTCCTCTATAGTCCCAACCAAGCAAACTTCCTCGACTGCAGAAGTATCCAGGGGGTCAACCTCAGTCCTTGGAAGGAAACAGTCACCGGTAAGTGAGAACTACTGTATAGCAAAACCAAAAAGTCATCTTGTCCTTAAAAGTACAAGTACAGATATTTGTTGTAGGATGTAGAGGAGTAAAAATAAAAAGTATCTTAAACGTAAAACTATTCAAGTGACATCTAGTGGCAGCCTCTAGCCTTCATTTCCTTTATTACTTTTAAATGCTGTGGATTTCAAATATTGTCTGGTGTGTGGTGTTGTCCTAACCTTGGTGTTTGACCTCCTAGGGAGCAGAAGCAGTGGACGTGCTTCAGATGAAAATGAGGTCAGTTAAGTGTTTATCAACTCTTACTGTACATACTGAACCAATCAAGAAGACATTATAAAACACTTGGACTGAACAGTGGAGTGTTGAGAATTCAATGATTTGTTGTGATTCTGATCATTTTGACTGTCAGTTGGTAGTAAATGAATGCGATTCATGAGGAACTTGAATTATGATCTTAAAGATGCCTGTGAAAATGTAAAACTCGGCCAGAACTACAGTGGTTTGTAGGCTTATGTACATTTTATCGCTGAATAGATTTAATTTAATTGTTAATTTAACCGTTGAATAGCTTGAATAGACCCTTTATTTAGTTCTTCTCATTAGAATTTTCCCATCTTCACCTTTCTTTTTTTTTCTTCCCCCCTCAGATCAACTAAAAATGAGAAGCTCCAGTTGTCCATGTTGAGCCACATGCTACCTGTAGCCCCAGTAGTCCCCCTGGCCTCTTCCTCTCTGTCGCCGCATCTGCAAAATCATCTACAAACATCTGAACCTCTTCAACACACATATGGCCGAGTTCACCTGCAGCACACCTAGCACCTGCTGTATGAGTTCAATTTAACCAATATAACAGCACCATGGTTGTGAGGTTGTGCTATTTCATTAAAGCTCCACCACAATGATGCTCCTCAGGATGGGCCAATGTGAGAGAGGCCAGTTTATGTATTGATCTATTAATCTGATTGATTAACTTATTGACTGATTGCCCTGCAAAGGTCTCCATTTTACATTCAAGTTCTGTTCCATAGCAAATTATTGTGTTAGGTTACAGCTGTAGAAAACAAACCAGTGTTGTATCAGTTGTAATTGTTCAAGTGATGATGGTATATCATCCAGTGTCGATCCACATACACCGGCACGCACTGAAGTAATTCCAGATAGGGATGTGCATACTGTACACTGTTCACAAATACGTTTTCTACCTTTGTGTTCCCCCGCGTGCACTGTTTGCTAATTATATTACCAAAGAATGGCTAACTTTCTCTTTCGCTAGATAATGAGAATTAAAAGATAATGGCTTTTGAGAATTCTGCTGAGGAAACATTTAAATAAAGGTCACTCCACTCATCACATTTAGTATGTCGGTTTTTCAGTGCTTCTCTTTTACATATACTATATATTTTTTTATTATGCATACGGTATAACTGCCTTTTTCTGTGCTTGATAAATATTATGTTGCATTCATATTTTTATCCTTCTTTTTATTTTGTTACAAACCAGTTGAATAAAATGCTGCACCTCATCTGCACATCTTCTGCCTTATATGATCTTGTTGTACAACATAGTATTTACACATATGGCATACATAGACATTTTATTTCCAAAACCTAATAATATCATTTAGCCATAAAAATGTGTTTCAATAAAATCAAATTTACAGTTTAAAAGTCCCATAGTTGACTATTTCTTTAACAAGTTACCATAGGTCTTGGGGCTCTACCAAAGTGGGTCTGTAAAAGCTCCAGGCAAAATACTTTCTGATAGTGTCTTTTTTTGTATCTGAAACTCCTTCTGGCTCAGAGCTGAGCAAAACATGGGGGTTATATAAGGGGGAAATTCATCTTAGGGGGAAAATGTAAGTGGCTCATTTAAGTGGCAGACAATATAAAATAAAATAAAATAAAAAAATATAAAAAGGAAAAATGTGAATATAATACTATTCACAGCACTACTATGCCACCTGCTTTCTCTCTCGCTCTTGCTCTCTATATATAATAAAATTATTATGAATAATAATGCAATTATTATTGTATAGATGTAATATACATATATAAATTATAATCATGTTTTCTACATGAAGCTCCCTCTAGTGACAAAACACCATCTAAAGACAAGGTATGTGCTTTACACTTTTTTTCTACATAACGCATTTAGGTTTGTGATTATTTTTTTTAAAAATTCCAAGAAATATTTTTTTGAGAAAAAAAACTAGATTTGATAGTATTTTATTTGAACTGGATACTAACTGTGCAAGTGCAACCCTGGAACAGTATGTTGTGATGAAAGACCTCAGGCACAGTACAGTGATAGGCCAGCTCCAGTATAACGTTTAAATAGGGCAAATATTTCAGATGATCCCAACTGAGGTGGCGTGGAGCCCACTGGAGTTACAGTATTCAGCAAACATTCAGCGCGTGTCCATCTGATCCTTGAAAAACTTGCCGCCATCTGTCTGTGGGAACTGGACACACAATCATTCACCAACTTGCACTTTACTGGACCTCGGCTGGATGTTATTGCCACATCCACCATACAGTACAGTCCTGACCTCATCCCACATGTTTGGATCACAAAGGAGTTCCTTGGAGGCCAGCGTTTCAGATGCTCCAGTGTACTGATAAAAAATGTCTACCTTGATGGTATCCAACCACTAGTATAATAAATACTGGGACAATTGTCAAAAGTCCATCTTTGACCTGAAAGTTCCTTATATATATCCTATAGTACTGTATACACAGGTAAGTTATCTTACATTCAGTGACAATTTGCAATAGCAGGGAGTAGTTGTTATTACAACTGAAAGTATCTAGCACTTAGTAAAATTATCTAGCACTCATTACAGGAACATGGACAAAAAGATAATGGTATAGATATTTGATGTGCATTGTTTTGAATATCAGTGTTTGATTGCGAAGTAAATTAGAGTTCAATAGATCATTCATATGATCAGGTTAGATGTCATTCAAGTTATGTTTGGCTGCATTACAAGAAATCGAACAATTGGCAAGTATGTTAGATAATACTGTACACTTCATCCTGAATGTATTTTCTTATCTCAGGCTTGGACTATTTAAAATAAATTCAACAAATAAAATAATATTCAACAATAACAATAATGTCTGTTTTCTGCGATTTGACAACCTGAAAGTTTTGAGTAAATCTGGGACCTCTGCAGAGACAGGTGTGTGCTTGTGTGTGTGAGACGACAAGCCAGTACTACTTTTAAAAGTTAATTAAATGCTCTTAAATACCACTTCTGTTCATCTGAAAAAGTCAGATCTGCAGTCAGAAAGGGAGAAGGTTTGTAGTGTGAATCAGGTCACCTGGTTTTCATTTGTTTCTATGTTCACATTCAGAGTTTTTCTCAGTCATTTTGAAGCATTTCTCGAACCAGCCTTAACATTTGCAAAACTGTACACCGCAAAAAGTGATTTCTTAGCACATGAAAATATCTTGCATCTGGTCAAATTTAACAATTAGAATTTCTTAATATAAGATTATCGTCATCATATATAATTATAATAAAGGCATATATATCATAATTTCTTAATATATGATCATTTTAATATTATAATAATATATAATATATATAATTGTATATGCTACCAATTACAAAAATATTAAACTTATTTATAGGCACATTTTGCTAATTTTCTTACATTGGCAGGTAAGTGTGCTAGTTGTCTTTAGCTTATCCCTTAGGACGACCCAGAAAACATACTGTAGTTTCATGCCACACAGTAAAACCCATAACAGGGAGCAGTGCCTCAGGCAGCTAAAGCTCTACGGTAGGTTGTGGATTTGACAGTCTGAGGATCCGGGTTCGAGCCCTGCCGATAGAGGGTTACCGCACCCCACAATACCCAGCCACTGCAGTCAGTGCGGGTCCCAAGCCCGGTTAGAGAAATGGGAGGGTTCTGTCAGGACAGAACCTTCACAACACAATGCATCTGGCATATTTGCCAAGTTGTGGTGACCTGTGGAGCGATGTGGTTACTCCTTGATGGGAGCATGAATGTCTACAGTATATACCAAAGGAAGGTTTAAATGCCTAATGTAAGCTTCAAATGCCCCATTAAGCCACTGATGTGTATTTGAAACATGACGCAACAAATCTTCTTTAAAATTAGAACATGAAGTAAATAGAACCTTCTTTGAAAACACATCAGAACCAGTTTAATTTGAGAGGCAATGGGAAAAAAGAAGTACATTTCTTTGAAATATGACATGGGGACAAACTGGGCCTCTTTTGAACACGACATAAAGTTCTTTAAAATTACACGTCAATTAACGTTTTTTTTTAAACATGCCATGAGTCAGAGTAAGGAAGAAAAATGGTAAAAGAACCTCCACTGAAGAAAAAAAGATCGTTTTGAGCCCCCAAATTGTTATGTTTAAATGAAGAGAGGACAGGATGATGTATCTGCCATTCCACGATATGTTTACCGCCCCTGTGTGATACCTACAGTACGCATAATAACAGTGTCTCATCTTCTCTCTAGTTATTCACAGGAGAAGAGGTTTTTAGGTCATTTCCTAAGTGATTACAACATACAGTACAGGTGTTGTGCCCATCTTTTCGCCATTTGCATGTTCTGTGGAAATCCAGGAAAGCCAAAGAAACTCCATATAAAAGGAAACAAATAGGAAGTATTGGCATATAAAAGATGAGGAGGAAAAGGGAGAAAAAATATAAATAAATGATCAACACTGTCTAGAGGAAATAAAGTGAGAAAATATATATATATATATATATATTGACCAGGACCACACACCCCTAATTGCATTGAAGCAACTGCAATGTGATTGGTTGATTAGATAATTGCATTAATGAGAAATTGAACAGGTGTTCCTAATAATCCTTTAGGTGTGTGTGTGTATAT
>QMIH01000834.1:232067-243229 GCA_003987875.1 Clarias batrachus | reverse complement strand
TCATAGGTGCGAGTGTGTGTGTGAGTGTGCGCACGGAGACTTTGTGTATGTGCGTGCATCTCATAGGTGTGTGCGCGTGCATCTCATAGGTGTATGCGCGTGCATGTTATATGTGTGTGTGCTTGCATCTCATAGGTGTGTGTGTGTGTGTGTGTGTGTGTGTGTGTGTGTGTGTGTGTGTGTGTGTGTGTGTGTGTGTGTGTGTGTGCGCATCTCATAGGTGTGTGTGCACGGAGAGTTTGCATATATGTGCGCGGAGAGTTTGTATATATGTGCGCGCGTCTCATAGGTATGTGCGCGCGCATTTCATATGTAGTTGTGTGAGCAGTTAGTAGTATATATAGATGTGTGACTGTTTCATATATGTGTATGCAAGTGTTTCAYRTGYGTGTGYAWGAGTGAAGTTTGATTTAAGCCCTATACGGCGCCTCATATTTATGGCTTAAGCTCAAATCATACTTGAAAACTGCGTCGAATGTAAATGTCACTTTGCGCCACCTGGCTGTTGTTTCATGAACGACACGAAAGGCGAGTTATGGCAAGTATGTTAGATAAGACACCTCATTCTGTATGTATTTTCTTATCTCAGGTGTGGACTATTTAAAGTTAAATTGTGGTCCGCTGTGGTGACTCCTTGATTTGAGCAACGTTTTCTAAGTATGGCAGCGGGTCAAAAGTTCTCTAAGCTAGTTTTATATTGAGCCCACAAATTGTTATGTTTAAATGAAGTGAAAACAGGATGATGTATCTGCTAGCAGAAGAGGTTTTTAGGTCCTTTAGGTCATTTCCTAAGTGATTACAACATACAGGTGCCATGCCCATCTTTTGCTACATAGCCATTTGCATGTCCTATGAAAATCCAGGAAAACCAAAGAAACTCCATAAGAAGGGAAACAAACCATAAGATGTTTTGTCATTTAAGAGATGAGAAGGAAAAGGGAGAAAAGAGATAAATAAATGATGGGGAAATCACTGTCTAGAGAAAACAAAGTGGAAATAAAATATATATATATTTTAGTCTACTGAATCTAAAGTACATTGAAGTTAAAAATGACAAAGAATCAGATGAGTTATGCTGTATCAGGTCAATTGAATTGTTCGGATGAATTACAATTACAATGCAATTTTTAAAAATCCAAAGGAATATATGTAAGTTCTTATTTGATTTGTTTTCCTGTTTCACTCTGGTGGCAGATGGGGTTAATTACATCATTGGTAAAAATCTCCACATTGTCAAATGTGATACTGAACCACTTAGCTTACCGTCAGTTGCTGAGGTTTGTAATGTTTCTCTCACAATGACATTGTTTCCAAGGTAACCAGTTCTCTGTCATCTCCTCCCCCTTCCTTCTCATTTATGGACATTACAGCCTTACAGATTGGAGCCATTCATGGCAGTCTAGGTGTTCATTGGACTGTTCATTGGACTTTGTTGCCCCCTCTGGTCCATCTGCGTCCCCTCCAGTCGGTTTGTTGTCAGATTAAAGAGCAGTCAAGTCAAGTGGCACTTGGTATAGGAATCGTCTGACACCCCAGTTAGTGAAGCCGCATCTCAAAAGATATTTTAAAATGGTAACAGTATTTAGTATTCAATATTCTAAAGAGATATTACAGACTTAAAGAGCCTGAATTAAACTATTTCTTTAACAAATTTAACACAGGTCTCAAAACTCCCCCAAAGTGTCTGTGTGTAAATGGTAATTTGTGTTAACCCACAGATAATGTATTTTTTTTCATCTCAATCTTGGTTTTTCATGTTTCAATCTACTCCTCCAAATGTGCAGTCTCAGTGTTTATGTAAATGAGCTACTGCTGAACCTCTAATAATATGAGGTCACAGTAGGGAATTTTGCATAATAGATCTCCTTAACCCTTAAAACTTAAGTGGTGCGGATCTATGCCAATCACACAGGATTAATCAATGACCAAAAAGCAAAAATCGGTATATTTGGGTTTTCAGATGCCAGGCAGAATTAAAGGTATCATTACTTTTGAAATGCGTCAATTTTACACTACCAGAATATGGAAACAATGTCACAAAAATGTATCACCAAATTCTCATATCATTATTATTATTATTATTTCTAGAAACAACTGAAAACAATCATAAAAACACATACTCACGTACACATGTACTCTTTGCCTATGTGACCTAATGAGTTTGAATTTGTTTTTGCTCATATTTGTAAAGATAGTTAAAAGTAAACAAAATTCAGTTTGTCATATAGCCTAGTTTGTGCTGAAAAAATTATATACGTATATTCTATATTGCACAATTCTGACCCCTATATATTTACACCATGGGAACATCACTGCCTGCATGAACAACACAGTGTAGCTGATTGATGTATTGTTATGGAGGTGAAATGTGGTTGTGCAATAGAATACTCTCGCCTTTCCTCTTATGTCAAAAGCGTCTTACAAAAATTTCATGACATGGTTTCTAAACGTGACCACTGAATTAGAAGATCTTGACATCAAAACACTGGATCAAACACATTACTATGTTAATAGAAATACCTGACATGCTGATAAAAGCTTTACGTGTCACACGGTATCGTTCAATTCTCCCCATTCATTTTAAGTGCGGAATGAAATAAATTAACACACAAAAAAACTGCACACTGGATACAACAATGTCTACGTCAAAAGTGCTAAGAGGGAAGGTGGCTCAAATTTGCGTGCAGAATATTAATTATAAGTTACAATTACGACAGTTGAAATGTTTGTTTTGTTTTATTGCCTGTTTTTTCTGGCACTTGGCCCGTTTTTGGTTGTTGAAAGAACATTTAAAACTAAAAAATTCTTGTTAGCAGAGGCATTTCAGTTCAGAGTTGCCACACAAATCAGGAACTCCTATTTTTCCTACTATTTGTCGATAAGTCAGGAACATTACTTCTGTATTCTGTACAGAAAACGTCAGGTACAGTTGATGGCAAGACATTGTTGAGGCAATAACAACAATAACTGATTTAAAAAGTTCAAGTTTGCAGACTACTGATCTCCATCACTGTAATCATACTGTTTATTATACAGTAAAAGCAATTTTTGTTTATTTAACTAATTTCTATTTATCTATCGATTTAACCTCAAATACCTTGGCACATTCAAGCAATCTGCTCTTGCCTACATTTTCACTTGCTTATGGCTTGTCAATTAAAATGTTTAAATGATTAAAACTCAGACACCTGGAGACAGACTTTGAGGGGAAAAGGTGCTTTTTCATTAACAAAATGTTTGAAGGGAAAAATGGTAGCAGAGGTGAGAGTCAGGGAGGACGGTGCAAAGGGTGCAGTTCCTTAGGGTGCAGGAGTTCAATTACCTCCTGCAATTGATTGATTGCTAAATTGAGCTCATTTAGCTCCTGGGTGCTGAGACATTGATGAAGAATGCTTGCACCCGCCACAGACCCTAGGGCGCAATGCACCACAGGAACTTGTCTGTGTCAGATGCCCATGTTCTCCACCAGTATAAAGCCTTGAACAGAGCAAGTCAGAGACACTGCAAGACGGAGGTTGAGGAAAAAAGATGTGGGAGCAAAGTGCAGCCATTAATCACCGAGCTGACGGATGATCCCTGCTGGTGGAGGCCAGAAGACAAAGAATGCAGTTAAAGCTCGTATAAATATAACAAATGTGAAAGGCTGTATTAAACAAATTCATTGGCTGTGTGGGCAGTGGAATGTGTTTTCTTCTGATATTAATCTATGCGTTTTAGGAATTAAAAGCATTTGGTGACAAGGATTTCTGTGTTTGTTTCTTTTTTCCTGTCAATTTCCCCTTAAAACCTATGGCTTCAGTTCAGCCCTTCCTTCTCAAGCCCTAGTAAGACAATGTTTATGTAATGTTATATGTTAAATATTGATAAAATGTATTACATGCCATAGATATAAAAAATGTTTACAGATTATTTTCCAATAATGAAAGGAAAATTTGGGGTTTGTCTGGATTCAGAAAAATGTAGACAGAACAGTGTATAATTTTTAATTTGCAGTGTATACAGGACATTTTTATTTGATTTGAGTAAATGCCCTGTCTTTCTTTAAATTTATATTTCTCACTCGCTCATTCATCGTCTATACCGTTTTATCATGTATTCAGGGTTGAGAGGGACCTGGAGCCTATCCCTGGAGACTTAGGGCACAAGGCGGGGTACACCCTCGACAGGGTGCCAATCCATCACAGTAATTTATATTTTAATTTATTTTTTATTTTGTTTTTGTTTTTTGCATAAAAATCACACAAGGTATTTATTTAATTATTATTATTATTATTATTATTATTATTATTAGTATTATTATTATTATTATTATTAGTATTATTATTATTATTATTATAAATAAGAATAAGATAAGAAATCACAAAAATCACAAAAATAGAAATGTTTAATGCTTCTTTTTGAAGTTACAGTAGTGGCTTTTGACCATTTTAATGCACTGGTTTGTGGAAAATGATCTAATGTTTGGTTGCATAGTCCTTGTCTGCAATTCACTAAATTGAAGACCATCCAGCAACATCACCAAAGTGTTCGATTCTTATTCTTGCATTTCCTTTCCATGCTTCTACTGCATGTTTTCTTGTTTCAGGGGTTCAGGAGGTCAAATTCAATTCATTACCTTTCTCCAGTTAGTTGAAAAGCATTTTCCTAAAGACTTCAATATTTATTCCGTTGTTACCTTTGCAACCAGTAAAGATTTGCAAGATTGCTCCAGAAGCAGCCGTGCAAGTTCAGCAGCTACAGTATGTATGTTGATTTAATGCATGTTTTCCATTTAGGCGTTTGACAGATGCGCTTAGCCAGAGAGACTTACATAAGTTTGACTTACAGAACTTTTTTTTTTTTTTTTTACTTTTGAATAGTGAATCATTTTAAAAAATCCCTAAATGTTTCCAAGCTACTTTAGCACAAATAGTTCCTCGTTCCAGATCTTCATAAGTTTCCGATTAGTCAATGCTTATTGCAAGGAATAAAAATATGTTAAAAAAGACTTGTACTTATAATGTGAATTGGAAGAATGGTCAACTACTTTTTACTTTTACCTTCTTAGTTACTGTACATGTAATGTTGTGGAACATATATGAAATGAGTTTCTAGTTCTATTTATATCATGGCAGTCATTTTTTTCATCTTGAATTAAAGTGTTTTTTATTATTGTGTTAGAGACAAAAGCACAGATCGTCAAAAAAGTTACAGATTTACCTCTGCAGAGCACTGATACTGGAGGCTCTTTCCACAAAAAGTTTAATAAACATTGAACTTTTTAAAAATAAATTTACGTCAAATATCAGGATATCCACAATTAATCATAGGAAATCGATTATGCCTATGGGACGTAGGTGGAACATCCACTCTATATGTTTCTGCGAAGCTGTAATAATGTAAATAACAAATAATAAGAAAAAGCCCTAACCAGCACTAGAGCAAAAGCTGCTACATTCTTTAAAAATTTTTTAAAAATCAACCAAATAATCAGAAAAGAGGACTTAACAGCACCTCAATAGCATAGACCTGGTACAATTTATTAAAGGTAATACACACATAGACTATTTAGGCTATTTAGGTGTTTCAATCAGGCCTCTTATCCCTAGTTGAGAGGAATCTTAAAGCACCAGCATACCAAGACATCTTTGACAATGCTATGCTTCCAATTTTGTAGCAACAGTTTTGGGGAAGGCCCTTTTTTATTCCAACTTGATTCTGCCCCTGAGAACAAAGCAAAGACTTAAAGACATGAATTGATGAGTTCAGTAGAACTTAACTGGCCCGAACACAGAGCCCTGACCGCAACCCCATCGAGCACCTTTGGGATGAACTGGAATGGAGATTGCGAGCCAGGGCTTCTCGTCCAATATCAGTGACTGACCTCATAAATGCTCTACAGAATGAATGGTCACGAATTTCTACAGAAACAGTTAAAAATCATGTGGACAGACGTTCAAAAAGTGTGAAAACGTTTATAGCTGTAAAAGTAGATCTAATAGATTTTTGTAAGTTCAGTAGGCAACATTTCAGCTAGACATTGCAAAATTTCCAGAGAATCTCTTTCTTTATTCCCTTAAATGGAAATGCTTCCTATAGTTTGTTTTCCTCTCTATTGTTTCCCCAGGATTTCCATAGAACATGCACATGGCTATGTAGTACAGATGGACATGACACCTAGAGTCTAGGCATAAACTAGAGGGATAAACTAGAGGGATAAACTAGAGGGATAAACTAGAGAAAATGTGCATAAACTAGACAATAAACTAGAGAAAACATGTGCGTGCAACTGTGCCTGCATGTGCCTGAATGTGTGCGAACACGTGTGTGTGTACACGTGTGTGTACACGTGTGTGTACATGTGTGTTTTTATCTCATATCTCTTTGTAGTCATCAAGCATAATGACGCGTGGTAGACACATCATCTGGTCTTCCCTCATTTTTTAAATGTAACAACTTCCTTAAGGGCAGACTGGCAATGATAAACAGGCTGGTAATTTGATACACCACATTTAAACTGACTTATCATGTCTGGTGATCAAGGAATCATTAATAAAAGGAGGACCGACTCCATACTGAAGTATATATATTGGGATACAGTGTCACATTGCTGGTGTGTTAGGAATAGTAGATAGTAGTTAGGAATTTTGTAGAGTTTTTCAAAAAGTTAATTAGTTTCCTCAAAATAAATAAACAAAAAAACTAATGAATAAATGAGAGAAGTGGTCTAATTATTTGCTGTAAGACTAGATAAATATTTTTGAATCAAAATGGCACACATAATTGTTAAATATTGCAATCTAAATCCTAATTGCAATATGTGTCAAAATAATCGCACTATGATTTTATTATTTTTTTTATCAAAGCTGCCCTACAAATAATTATTCTGTTTGTATATTTTTACCACTGATACTGTAAATCATCTGACTCCCCACTGGAACTGTTTTTCATCCTAAAAAACATTCATACCATTTTAGACATTTTTACAATGTTTGCAAACAGCATTTATTATTATTTTTATTATTGTTATTATTTATTTATTTATTTAATATTTTGCCAGACTTTCTTGTATTTTAATTTAATCTTGGGAATAGTTTCCCACATGTCTTGGAGAATTCTTTTGTCCCTCATTTTCAGGCCAGGCCACAGTAAAACACTTTCTCCCATATCTTTAATTTAGTTTACATAAATTAACTTAATTTTATTTAATATGCATGAATGATGGGGCTCAAGAATTTTGCACAGTCCTGTATATTTATCCTAAATATTAGTCCTGTGCCTTGTTGGTTTGCACAATGCTACGATTTGTGGTTAATGCTAAACTGTATCTGTGTTGTTATATTGTATATATACACATATCTGCATGGGTTCATTTCATTTCTGTCATTAGAGAAGATATGATCACTGTCACTGAGCCAGTTTGTTTTCTTTCTTCTTTTTTTTTTACCAACATATGACAAAAATGAGGAAAACATACATTAAAAACCATGATTACGGTAAATGAGTCAGTTAGACGACACCTACAGTATGATAAACAAATCACCAGCTTTTGTGATACAAAAAAATGCAAGCGGAAGTAAAGGGTTATTATTTTAAGATATAAACACTGTCTCAGAGGTGGAAACAGCAGAATAAAAAAAACAATAACAGATCCAGAAAGACAAAAGAGAATAATGTCAATTGTTGCCAAGGGTGAATGTGGTCTGTAATTGTCTTAAATAAATGTCAATTTCTTAAACATTAAAAGCAGAGCATATGGGACAAATAACCATGCAAGGGTCAACGTCACTTGGATCACATCTTTTCCATGTAATGTCAGCATTCATTTAAAATATTTAGCAGAGACGTTTAACAGAAGTTTTTCTGTTACTAGCATGTATTATACAAATCCTCAACAGTATAAATTTTCATATGTGGAACCTTGAAGACATGACTGTTATATCACAACATTAAATTATCGATCTTTGATTGGTCAGAAAGTGTGCAATATCTCTAACATATCTTCGCTACAGTAGCAGTTCACAGGTATCTGTATGGTGGAAGTTCCATTATTATAAGTTTATGTTGTTTTTAAAATAAGTGTTTAGTTGTTGATATACTGATTATTGTGTACTATGTTATTTTTTGGTCTCCAGTGTTAATGCCTCATAATAGAAAGATGCAGAAAGTTTTCCACCATGGGTTAATCATAAGGACATAAGCTGAGTTATCACTTTCTGGGATCTCCTAACAGACTGTAATTTGCACAATAGTACAAAAAAACATACACAAAGTGATAAGTAGGTGTTAACAGTAACATAACAATAACGTATTTAATGTACATTAGAAGTTAAAATTCTAATAATGTTGTTTTTGGAAAAGAATAAACGTTATCCTAGAGCAGTACCACTAAGACATCTGTATTATTAGTTAAAACTGCGATCTCAGCTCTCATCCAGAAAGCGACAGTGTGAGTGTAGGCTAACAAGCAGAAGCCACACATGTTTTATTTGGAATTCAGTTGAAAGTGAAGAGTGACTAATGAAACAGGTGGAACCAGGTGTGGCTACTTCTTGATTTCAGTAGAAGCCTACACTCACGCGGTCCTGTTACAGATTCACAGATCCTCTCAGCAGGTTAAACAACAATCAGACATTAAGACATTGCTCACAATATTATCCAATATCAGATGCAGCATTCAGCTGTATTTTAATAGCAATATGTCCCCATGTTTTCTTTCATCACTTATCGCTGTATGTTATCTATAGATGATTGTCATTTGCCCAGATTTCCTCCAGCTCAGCTCCAAATAACAGAATAAAAGTTTTTCCTTGTCAGCCAGACATTTAAATTCAAATATTAACTAAAAAAAAAAATTAAATGTCAAATATCCATATATTTGAGAATATCCTTTTTTTTTTGGGGGGGGGGGGGGTGTTCATTTAACTAAAAGTCAGACACTGATCAGTCTCTTCAATATACTCAACAATACAATCAGGACTCTTGAAATAATATACAACAGAACTTTTGAACACTTCAGTTGTCGGATATTTGATGGATGTAAAATAAAAAACCTTTTGGAATCCAATATCATAAGGAAACTTTTCTTCTTGATCAGATGTTTCTTTATTTTAGAAACAGACATTTTTAGGATTTGCTGTCCTTTTTTTTCCCAGTAAAAGACTGATGAATCCATATTTTAAGACAAAATCTTTTTTTAGGAAAATCATTCCATTCTATGACCTTTTTAATAAGATAAAATAAAGAAACATTTATAGGAGATAAGTTTCTCAATGATACAGGACAAAAAAAAAATCCATCAAAAATCCTACAACCCTCTAAAATGATTAGTGGGTAGCGGTTCAAATAAATGGACAGTGTTATAAATAAAATACCTGTTATATAGGTTGTAATATTTTGTTTTAGTTTCTTTTTTTTTTTTTTTTGGAAACCTGTTTGGTTTCATTTGTATTAATCCAGGAAATAAAAATGTAGCATAATAAGAAGCAGGAAATGCATTTTTGAAAAAGTTTGAATACCGCAGCTCATCAGGGCATGGAGTTGATGAAGATGAGACGATTGCTGAGGGTATAAAAGCCTCATGTGCATCTACAGTGCAGTTCATCTCAGGACCAAAGAGGTAACACACACAGGTGAGCAATTCTAATGACTGTTATATAAATTAATTCATATATATTGTATATGTACATGCTAAATATTTTTTTCTGTGCTTTAATTACGAGCTAGCATCATTTTTCTTCTCTTTGATGCAACAATAAAAATAGGAATAGTAAAAAATAAAAAAAATAAACCAAAAACTGTGTGTTTTAATCTTATTGCTTCTTTTAATTATAAAATATTAATATTTTGTAATAGATAAGTCATATTATGGACATGTTACAACAAGGTTAGAATCAGCCAAAACATAATATTAGTGCTAATCTAGTGTCTTATCTAGGTGAAAAAGTGAATTTTCTGATGGGATTACATGGGATTATAACACCATTTGTCATAATGCTTAACACTTCTTATTTCCCAGGCAGATAAAAAGAAACACTTTTGCTAAATACTGTACAATTTCATGCTCTTTTATTTAGTGTCCGTAACTTTTTTTAATTCAAATCTTTCAATGATCTTAATCATCGTTCAGATGAAACTTGGCCAAATTAAAATTTCACATGAAAAGACATAAACCTGAAAAAGTTTATTATTCTAAAATGCAAAATTGTCAAGATATTTCAACATGAATCTGACATGGTTACGGACACTACACGGGGGGAAAATTCCCCATTTTGTATGGAATGCCTTAATTTAAGCAACAGGTTTTTTTTTTTTTTTTTCTAGAAGCTTACACCAATTTTAATATTAATGCATCATGCATATTAATAATTTCCATTTTAAATGATTACTGTTTGAAACAAGACAGCATAATGCTGAAAAATGGCAATTTTCAGGGCACATATAAAATCATCTCTCTTAAATGGCTGAAGTCAGCAACTTAAAATTTAAGTTGAAAAGTAAGATTGCTCACTTACATGTTGCATAAACTTTAGAAGTAGCTTCTTCTGCACACATTTTCTGTATTATATTTATTTAAAAAATAAATAAATAAATAACTGTATTCACATGTGTTTTGGCCGAATAGATTTTGAAATATTTATTTTTTTGAAAATTTTTGAAAAAAGGAACACACACACACACACACACACACACACACACAGAGTAGTCAGGACAACACATCTCCACTGATTACCATGAGATAAACACAATGATAAGGATTTATCTACTTTTTGTCCTCACTTCAGATCGAGAGAAGACCTCACCCGTGACATTCCTCTGACCTGTGCTGTGTGTTCATGTTTGAGTGCACGTCTGTGCTTTAGACATGAATCTCTTAGGATTTGTAGTGGTGTTGGGGATGTGCTACACACTCTGCTACCCGGCTGTCTCAGGTGAGTTATAACAGAAAAATCCTACAGGGTGTGCAGGTAATCGTAGGCGATCCGCAAACAACAAAACAGGGCAGGAGCGAGATGTAAAAAAAAAAAAAAAACACAGACATGAGATGAAGCACCATGATAACAAGAACAATAGCGACTTGATAATATTCAAAGAGACAGAATATGTACTTCACACTAGGGGTGTGGAGTGAAAGTGTTTTATACTCTGGCTGTAGGTATGTGTGTGTGTGTGTGTGTGTGTGT
>QMIH01000834.1:102835-226047 GCA_003987875.1 Clarias batrachus | reverse complement strand
AATTATTTTTATTTATGTTTTATTTTTTTATATCTGTCAGATAAGTAAAAGTAGAAATACCTAAGAACAGTTGATGTGTGCAGGTGATACACGCGTGTCTGAGAACCCTGGTCTTACCGTGATGCACACAATATACTTCCGAGAACACAACCGGGTCGCTCGTGCTCTACGCAGAATCAACCCACATTGGAGCGGCGAACAGGTTTATCAGGAAGCTCGCAAAATCATGGGAGCCTTTCAACAGGTACTTTTTGTGGAACAAAGAACTACTGTATAACAAAAGCATTGATTTTAAGAAATATACTCAGAATTGCATTTTTTTTTAATGCAGTCTAACCCAGCAGGGCAAGATAATTATACAGAGTAAATTTTATTCAATTCAAATTCAATTTTATTTGTTTAGCGCTTTTAATAATGATCATTGTCACAAAGCAGCTTTACAGAATGAAACAGTTATGGAAATAAAGTAAAACATACAGTACATGGAAAACGTATAGACTAAATCTATCAGCGAGTTGAGATGACAATAGGACGAACCAAATACAGGGATCCATCCTCATTTGGGTGATTTCAGATACTGTAGTATGATCATAAATCAGGCAAGAGTGAAATTTTATATCCATTTGGGTTGATTGTTTTCACTCACAACAAATTATGACTCAATAAAAATGCAATAATATAGGCATTTTGGACAAAAAAAAATATCTCAATGATTAAAGGAGGAATTGTCCAGAACAAATATATATATATAGTCTGATAAAATATTGTAATATCTTTGCTTATGTATTTTTTAAAAACTGCATTACTGCATGTTTTGGCTGACTGACTGTTTCCTGATTCACACTAAATATACATGCTGTACCTTACAGATCATGGTGTTCAGGGATTATCTGCCACACATCGTGGGAACCAGTACCACAAACAGGTTGCTCGGGGACTATCCCGGATACGACCCTAATGTTGACCCAACCATCTCCAGTGTTTTCTCCACCGCTGCTAACCGCTTCGCCCATGCCACTCTCCAGCCCTACATCTTCCGTGTGAATGAACAATACCAGCCAGATTCAAAGTATCCCACCTTTCCTCTGCACCTGGGATTCTTTGCACCATTTAGAGTCTTATATGAGGGTGAGTTCACAAATCCTCACATGACACAACTTATATGAGAGTGAGTTTTTTCACAAAAAAACTATTCAACCCTTATGTTTTCCATTATGATGTCATTTTTGATGAAAATGAATCTATGGAAATATGAATGATCAATCAGCTAATATGCAATATGCTACAGATGTATACATGTCCACTGTACCTTGTACATGTACTATGTGTCATTTTGCACTCTACAAAATTCTAGTAAGATCTCTTTAGCATTTTGTCAAAAAAAAAACTTGTCTCCTGCTTGTCTCACCTGAAACCCCGCCCGCAGGTGGAATTGATCCTTTGGTCCGGGGCCTGCTCAGTCATCCGGCTAAGCTGAACAAGCAGCATGCTGTTCTGGTCAATGAGGTCAGAGAAAAACTGTTCGACTTCACCAACAAAATCGCCCAGGACCTGGGTTCCCTCAACCTACAGAGGAGCCGAGACCACGCCCTACCAGGTATATATACAATATACACACACACACCATGTGTACAAAGAAAAAGGACAGCTATACTGACAGATCGATTAGACAGAGAAGGAAAGAAACAGATTGAAAGACAGACGAAGAGAAAAGGCAAATGGCCAAACAGAACACAGAAACAGTACGCAGAGAGGATAGATGACACATTGATAGAAAAGATAAACAGATAGATGTATAGCTATAGACAGAGATGACAAGAGAAGATTTAGAGCAGCAGATGGTTGAACATGTTTTTTTGGCCCATCAGGTTATAATGCATGGAGGAAGTTCTGCGGTCTTTCCACACCCAAGAATTTAAAAGAATTGACAAAAGTGCTGAATAGCACAAGTGTCGCCCGCGGCCTCCTCGACCTCTACGGCTCTCCCGATAACATCGACATTTGGGCTGGAGGCATTTCTGAACCATTTGTCAGCGGAGGCCGAGTTGGTCCACTATTCTCCTGCATCATTGCCACCCAGTTCCACAAGATCCGTCAAGGAGACAGGTAATGTGCTTCCAACATAATCACTCAATAAATATGTCCGGGCTGATTTAAGCTCATGTGTAATATCATGATGACCTTTTTAAGGTCCTACCATTTTTGGTTCAAAAACTGTGCAGACAGTGGCTCGTACTGCAGACACTCCGCAAATACAGATGAAAAAAAAAGTATATTTATACAGTGAAATAATTTTCCACCTAAACGAAGGTAAAGCAGTTGCATTACATTACATTTCCCACATGGAAGAGCCGTCGGTTCTTTATCTCGTTTTATCTCGATTTTGCTGTTTGTTTCCATAATATTATTTTATTTTTACTCTATGTGTCATTTTTAATGAATAATTAAAAATTCCTAGCTTGTAAAACTTTTGTGGTGTAAGAGAAATAAAACATTACATTATTTTTAAAAAAACAATTTAAATTTCGGTAGAAATTGTCATTTCTGTCACTGATTATTTCCTTGTAACATTTCTTAATGCACAGCAAAGTATTATTTTTATGACTCTACTCCAATGGCTTAAGTCAAATGAATACATGCGAAGAACATGCAGCACATTGGGTTAACCCAACGTTGGTGATGCAGAACCAGTGGCAGCAGTTTACAAAAATGAGGCAGATTTCTAAAGCAGAGTATGGGTTATAGCTATGTGGGATATCAAAGTGTACTGTACGCTCTGCAGTCAAGTTCATTTGTGGTGCAAATCTTCACTTCCAACACTGTGTTAAAGAGACCTGTACTTACTATAATAAACTGGAATGGTGATTCTATCTGTTTCTGTCATTTCTGCACGCAGGCTCTGGTGGGAGAATGATGGTATTTTTACACCAGAACAGAAAGAACAACTGACCAAAATTTCCCTCTCTCGAATCATCTGTGACAACACTGGCCTCACCAAGGTTCCTAGGGACGCTTTCCTCTTGAGTCGCAACCAAGCAAACTTTGTTAACTGCGATGCGATCCCGGAGGTTGACTTCAGTCCTTGGGAACAAACCGGTAAGATACTACTGCGTCCACTGCGAAATGAAATCCTGTTTACAGGCTTTATTTGTATTTATTTGATTTAACAATTTCATTGTATGTTTGTTTTAAAAAGGACTTAAATTGTTCCTTCTTAAATTTCTTATATGTCCTGTTTTTTCATCTTTACACCTGACATTTTAAATTCTCAAGTGAATGATTCTCAACATTTTTTGAGCAGCAGATGTCAGGACCACTAATTTGCTAGGTTTTCCAGCATTCATTTACATAAATTACTATTTCCATCATTTTGACGTAGTGATTTTTTTACAGGATTGCAAGTTAACTATCATTAACTATTTTTCTTCTACATTTTTTTTTTAGTCTTACTTAGAATAACATAAAGCTTACATAAGAACCAGATAGTCGCGAGCTATCAAGCAACATCTCCGTCCAGGATACCAATGCTCACACTTAACGTACTTGTAGTCATTTTACAGCAGTATTTAACAAAACCTAGTTATAAAACCTTTTTTATAAACAATCACTACCTTTACAGTAATGCTAGCTCCTAGTAGTGTGGCGAGATTGATGTATTCACAACAATGTTGCCATTAGCGGAAATCATGAGATATTTATTTATACAGAATATACTAGGAATTGTAGTTCTAATGAAATATACATTGAGGGGTAGAGATGAGGATATCAGTAAGCTGCCTATTAATGGAGAAAGGAGATATTTTAGGGACAGAAGTCATTCTAATGAATGCCCGTTTGCTGCTGAGCTGGCCTTCCCTAATTGTTTTTCCCCCATCAAATAACTACATAAATAATTTTTTTTTATGCATATGTTCATGCATTTGGCTTACGCTTGTTCTTTTTTTTTTTTTTAAGATCTAGGTGACTGGGTCAGCAGTGAGGAATCTCGTTAATATAAGGTCAGCAAACTGTTTCTTATAATCTTTTACTGAATACAGGTCATTTTTAGTAGAAAGAATTATAATCTTGATAATGTTCATGAAAGTGTTTGCACATGGTCATTGAGTGCATCTGTGAAAAGCTAATGTTTTGGTGAATGGACCCAAAAAAATTACCTTGTGTGCTGCACTGATCAATATTTAAGCACTGCTTTAAAAAGAACTCTCGTCTTTGTTCCTGGTCCTTGATTAAACACTGACAGGGAAACCTTTGGCCTGGACACAAAAATCTTACATAAGTCTACATAGGACAGGTGATGATTGTTGCTGCTGCATTTGTGTGGGTGGAAAAGTTTGCACTAAACTTGTTTGTTTCAGAGAAAGCAGTCCTGTTAGTTCAGGGCTAAATATCCGATCGGTCAGTCTTAAAATTGTGGCTGGAGCTCGAAAATGTTGAAAGTGTGACAAATTGGTGTTAATCAACCCAGAGAAAGCTGTTTGTTCATGGGAATCTTCCAATTGGCCTTTATTCAAATCCAGCATTTAATACAAACCAGCTGTGTCTAACCGATCCAGGAGTTCACCAATACAAGACATTGCATAGGCATCAAATTTTGAAACTATGTTCAACATCCTATTTTCCTCGTGTTCTAACATGATGGTGCTGTTCCAGTCACTGTGGGATTCCCATTACTATCTATTACGCCCATCTCTAGCATTTTCCCTAATTTACTGTATACCAAACATTCCCCAATTTTCCTTATGAGATGTGTTTATGAGAGATGGTCTCCAGCCGGGACTCAAATAGTTTGTACTGATGCCAGTTCTCCATGCTGTCTCCTGTATTTCGCCATCAGTGTAACTTTATTTGGCATTTAATACCTGCATGTAAACTAAGAAACAGAAGGACACATTTTGGCTTTATGTAGATTTATAATCATACTAGTTTACATATTGAGCCAATCGAAAATGTTTGCTTTGCTTCCTGAAACAAAAAAGTCAAGTAGTGTTATTTATTAAGGTAGTGTTATTTATTAAGAAGGTAGTTTTTAGGAGCAATGGATGTCTTCTTTACACTTACAACCAGCCTCCTGCTGTAAAATCATGGAGTTTTTGGATACTACTTTTTTCATGATGATACCAATAACAGTCACAAGATAAGACAATTTTCCTACATTTTTACAGTTCAACTCATTCTGATTTTCTGATCTTCCCACGTCCAACCAGGTCTGAGAAGCCAGCGGGCTACGTCGAACCTCCATACCTCCTGCACCACCAGTCTTCCTGGAACCCTGTGGAATGTTTGATTATTTTAATGAATGAATTTTCTTAATGTGGTAAACACATTCTAAGCTAATTCTAACAAAATAGGTTGCTAAAAAAAAAATCAAGTTTACCTCTAAATGTACTCACTTAGTCTTCAACTGCATGTTCCAGAATATTTTTTTTTTTTAATTATCCACATAAGCATATAGCGCTAAAGCGATCTAGAACTGTCTACCATATTGAATCTCTTGTTTGGGAAAACGGATTAGGGAAAAAATAACTGTGGTTGTCCAAGATGGCTGCTCTGAATTATGTCTCTATTTATAGATGGCAAAAGGTAGCATTGTGTCCTGAATCACATTAGCAAGTCTGTGCAATGAATTCAACCTGGTTGAAGATTGAGCCTCATGTTTACAGAAAATAATAAGGTTATCTGATTCTACTGACCTCTGTTGTGTTTTTTAAATGATTTACTGATTTATATGATCTGTATTCAGTATTGCATTCTGATTAGTTCTAGAAAATCATGCATGTTCATTTATATACAGTACATTTGACTATATTTGGTTTTGCTCCTTCTGTAAGCTGATTTCCTCTAATTTGAGAACTTTTTTGTGCTGCTTACCAGATTACAAATAAAATTATCTCATTAATCTGTACAAACTCTGGCTTCTTAAGTACTGTTACTGAGGAAATGTTAACGCTTTATTAATTTTATTTTCAAAACATATCAAATTATTTCTATAGTAGCCAGCTTTGGGTGGAAGCTTTTTACAGCACGATGGCTTAGAGGTTAGCATTGTCGCCTTGCACCTCGACTTCGATTCCCGCCTCGGGCTCTGTGTGCATGTTTGCATGTACTCTCTGTGCTTGGTGGGTTTCCTTCCACATGGTTCATTCGGAACAAATAAACAAAAGATCAACTCCGATTGGTCATAACATTATGACCAATGAGATGTGACTTGAACAACATTAAGGACCAATTACACACATTCACAAGAAAAAAAAAAATTGTCTGCTACTGAGTGTCTGATATGTTATCTACATTAAATCGAGTATGCTGAGTCCAAATCTGAAGTCAGATTTTGTGTAACATGTCAGGATCTCAAGTTATGTAGACATGTGCAAAATCATTATGCGTTGTGCAGAATCTGAAACAAAACCGGTTTATCTGCAAAACTGTTTCACAGTACACTTGCGTATTCATGTCAACACAATGATTTTAGTTTACTGATGAGAAGATCAAGTGATATCAGAGGAAAAACATCATCTGGAGCGCACTCAGTAATGTTCAAAAGTGCTTTAGGCACTTGCTTTTGCGCTTGTATGTAGTTGTTGTTGCCCGTTGCAAAAACCAGCAGTAATCTCCCAACATGCTTGGGTTGCAATGTCCTTGATATCTTCTTTCAATAATGGAAATATCTTGATGGATTCTCTCTCCATGTTCGTCACTTACATCGCCCAAATTTGGCGGAAAAAAATCGAGACGTGAGTGCATTTTTAGTGACATCTGGCAGCCGAGCTGTTGGTATGCTGTTAGCATGTTGTCAATGAGCTCAGCATAGTTGTCAGCTCGCTTGTTCCCAAGAAAGTTTTGCACTACTAGCACAAATGCATCCCACGCAGCAACTTCAAGTTGGTTCAGTTTTGCTCTGAATGCAGCATCAGACATTAATTTGCGAGTTTCAGGTCCAACGAAAATTCCCGCGTTCAGTTTGGCATCAGTTTTCATCGCTCCAAACTTCTCCTACAGATAGCGAAAGGCATTTCCATTGCCATCCATAGCCACTACAAGATTTTTCATTGAGGCCCAGTTTGATGTGAAGTGGTGGAAGATACACTTTACGTGGATCAACCAGTGCTTCATGTTGCACATTGTGTTGGCCAACAGTGTGTTCTGCTCTGGGAGGCCAGTGTTTGATTTTGTAATGATTGGCGTCATCCCTACTGTTCCACAAACACAGAAAGCACATATGTCTGGTATAGCCCAACTGAAGTCCAAGGATATGTGCTACCACTTTAAGGTCAGCACAGATGTTTCAGTTAAGTTATGTCTCCTTGGCTCTTATGACATAAGCTAAGGGAACTGAAGGCTTTTCATTACCGTTATGCAATAACACAGCCTTCAAGCTCTCTTTTCCAGAATCTATGAATAGTCTCCACTGATCTGCCACGTACTCGCAATCTAGCTTCCACATAAAGCCACTTGCACCATTACAGAAACAGATGCCATCTTTCAATATGTAGTACGTTTGGTGACGATCACGAAAATGTGAAGTAGTGGTGCCATGCTCCAGCAAATTCCACTCCTGAAGTCTAGAAGCTAACAGTTCTGACTTCTCTTWAGAYMAGCAAAGGTCCCTCACMAGATCATCTAAATCAGATTGGCTGAGCAAGTGCGGCCTTCCCACTTCAGACTCGGGTTCATACACTTCATTGTCAGAGGCATAATCTTCGGGACTTTCGTCAGAACTGTCAGTTTCTATAGCATCCCTGTCAAGGGGTAATGGCACTGGATTCTGTTCATCATGCGGCGCTGGTTTAAGAGCGGACTCACAATCAGGATAAACCATTTTTGACTTGTTTTTCTTGGAAAATCCAGCAATTTTGGTCAGACAGAAATAACAGTCTGAGTGGTGATTTTTTTGTTCATGCCACACCATAGGCACTGTTATACACATATAACTTAAAATCTAGACGTGCTAGGTTAATTCTGACTTCAGAATTACTATATATCACGTGTTTTATTCCCAGTAGCAAAATTTCTGTTTTTCTGTGTTATGTACCAGTAAACTGGTAACAGGATTGTGCGCCCTCAAGGCTCACCCATGCCTCTGGGAACCAAAGGCCAGCTCTACCTCTCCAATCCCACAGATGGCTATTGTAGAAATGTATCGGAACCCATCCCCCATGCATCACAACCTGTCGGGTACGCTGCTCAACAGGCAAAGAGCCCAAGGCGGCCTCCATACTCCTAAAATCTCGATCCAACAGCGCAGCAGACAAACAAGTCTGATCCACAAACAACCCAACCTTCAACCCACAGCATCCAAAGGATCCGCCACTACTGTCCTGTTACCAGACACCACAGCACACTACAAGAGACCCTGTGAAGCCACAACCCGAGGGGTCTGTGCATCTCCAGACCTACATTGTTCTGGTTTAAGTTGCTCATGAGGGAACTGCATGCAGAGAAAGTGCACAACAGATAACAAAATCAATTAATACTTCAAAAAAAACGAAGAAAACAGCTGACAGAAAATATGGCTAAGGGCAGCAGAATAATGCATGTTTCTATATTAAGACAAACTTTAATGGGTTTTATTTGAATTTTGGTTTCTAGTTTATTTTCTGCTTTAGTTCGTTTTAGTTTTAAAAAAGTTATAAATCAAAGGTTTGCTAGTTTAATTATCTACCCTTCATGAACTAATCTAAAGGATGGATGGATGGATGGATGGATGGATGCTTTATTGATCCTGAAGGAAATTCCAGATATCCAGCAGCCATAGAGACACTAACACACAGACAGGTTGTAGATTTCACACTAAATATCTAACATATAGTCTGTGGACACAGGGTGATGTGAGAACTGACCAGAAGTTACTAGTGCAATGAAAATCTAAGAACAAACACTGCAAGTTATAGAAGCAGTATATAGTTAAGCATATAAATAAAAAATCAAAAGTTTAAAATAATTTTGAAAAAAAAGTTCATTGCGGTTCAATCATGGTGTGCATTTTTATATGTGGCAAAGTGACAACAGTGTTGGCGTGTACATTTTTATATAAAATGATAATGCTCAGGTGTATGATTATAAGTATCTAATTATTCTTCAGAATTCAGTAAATATCTGCTAATACTGTGTCACTGGCTTTGAGAAGTTGAGAGCTGACAATCTGTTGCCAGTAGATGGCACTAAAATGATTTGATACTGTACACAAGATGTCCAAGGTATAAGACAGGAGAACTCTAATGCCCATTAGATTATAGACCGGTAGTTGAGTTGGTAAAGCAAATCTCAGAAGTGGGGTACTTTTTTTTTAAGTTAATTATTAAGTACTCAAAGTCCCCATTGGACCTTTATTGTGAAAGACATTGCTTAAGAGAACACTCCTTGTACATAACAAGAAACTTAGGTCATCTACAGTGCATAACAATTTACGAGCATGGTGGCAGTATTGGGAGTATTGCTTGAAAGTTGAGTCTTGGAAGCTGCACCACTATCAGGAAGGTAGTCAAATGGCATTGTGGGAAATTCCCTGAAACCGTTCACCAAAGTGACACCAAACATCGCTTTAAACATGTTTTGAGTAACAGGGACATTGTTTATGGATGTCTAATGTGGTTTCATTGTGAAACAGAGCTCCCAGACTAAACTAACGTCCTCCACAGCTGCTTGGCTGGATCTCACGCTGTCCACTGTCACCCCATTCTGGCACCGCGAGACAAACACTGCTGCTTCGCTAAACCTTCTTCTCCGCACCATGTCTGGTGTTTAGGTTTCAATCAGCTGCCATGGCTTTTTGGGTACCAATGCGTGATGAAACCCTGCTTTGCACTTTTCTAAAGAAAACTGATGGGATTTATAACAAGGTATGGAATTTCAGAAATGCTCTTGAGTTTTGTTCAGGGAGGAAATCCCAGCTCCAGATCTCCTACTGAACTCCTCCTCTGGCCTCTGTTTTATTTCTCACTGAACGCAGCATACACGTGTGGACTGCCACGTAGGCCTGTGTGTGCCTGTGCTTGCGCGCGCGCGTGTGTGTGTGGAGGTTTCACTGTTAGACTCTGAGTAATGGAAACCTCCTGTTTGTACAGGAAAAATGAGTCTGTGTGCAGCTTCCCATTTAAGTGGAATTTTCAAACGGTGTGGTATAGAACAAGACACAACGCCGGTGTTACTGTAGTGCCTCAATTACAGCTCATTTAATTATCCCAAGTCCTGCTGCTGGTGTTTGTTTGCTCAGTGTTAAGGAGACACCACAGACCACAAACGGGAAGGTATATATCATAGAGGCAGGATATAAAATAATCAGGATGGAGCGGTTGGTAACTGCGTCCTGGCACAAACGTGTTCCTCTTAATTAAAATAAAGTACTCTGTAACTATGATGTAACCTTTTTAAATGATAGCTAATTTCAAAGTGCTTAGAAATAACAGATTAATTTAAGATCCTAGAAAAGTGTGCAGTTATTAAAATGAGAAGTTTCATTAATAGTCTTTATTGCCTTAACATCACTGCCATTTTAATTTGATGAGTAGACATTTTTTTAACCAATCAATGATGATAGCGTTATTTCCTTTAAAATCAACCCCTTCTCTCTTGGACTCAATGTCACATCACCAAATCAAAAGACATCATTCATATGGAATAAATAATTGTACAAATGTTTGAAGCATGGTGGCGTAGTGCTTTGGGTCTGGGTGCATCAAGTTCTCCCTGTGCTTGGTGGGTTTTCCTTCCCGGGTACTCCGGTTTCCTTCCTCAGTCCAAAGACATGCAGATTACGTTACTTGGCATTTCCAAATTGCCCGTAGCATGTGAGAGTGTGAGGACTTGTGACCTGTGTGGGTTGTGTTCTACCTTGTACCTTGAGTCCCCTGAAAGGATTAAGGGCCTTGCTCAGAGGCCCATATGGCCTCTTGAGACCCTATAGAGGATAATCGGTATAGTGAGTAAGTGAGTGAGTGAGTGAGTGAGTTGGACAAATCCAAAACCTCACTTCCATAAATTAACATTTCCCATAAATTAAAAGTTTGTAACATAAATAATTGATAAATTGATGATGTACTGATGATAGTGATCAGAAGGTCCCAGGTTCAAACCCCAGCACCACCAAGATGCCACTGTTGGGCCCCTGAGCAAGGCCCTTAATCCTCAACTGCTCAGCTGTACAATTAGATGAAATGTAAGTCACTCTGGATAAGGACGTCTGCCAAATGCTGTAAATGTTCATGTAAATGTCCTTAAAGGTGGCACTGTGTCCTCGTACCGCCAGTATCGAGGGTTTAATTTTCGCCACGGGTCTGTGTGTGGAGCTTATATGTTACCCCGTGTCTTGATGATTTCCTCTGGGGACACCTGGTTCCTACCCCAGTTCAAAAACATGCAGATTAGCCTAAATTCTGTTCCCAAATTGCCTGTGACCTGATCAGGCTTTAGCTCACTTTATGACGGAAGTCACGAGTCACCTCAATGCTTCCTGTAACCCAGTACAGGCTAGGCCCTATAGAAAACCAATGAATAAAGGAATGAATGAATGATGTACTTAGAATGCTGAGATCATGCAGAGATCATGTGCTGCTCTAACAATCCTTTTTTCCATAGTAACAATCGTGGACGCCAAATCTTGTTATAGTTATTGTTATTCATGCCGTTCTTCAATCAGCCCATCATGTATGCAGGATCTTGTATTGTGACGTTCATTTCTCAGGCTGCAACATCAGAAGAATATATCAGGTTCAACTTTCATCAGTATCATGTTTCAAGTGAATAAAGACATGCTTAAACTGACATGTGCAGTCCAGAGTTCTGTTGCTACATGCAAATAGTCAAAATTAGGCTGGTTGTGGTAGTGTAATGTGTAGGGAATTTTTCATTGGCCTGCATTGTATCCTTAAATACCAATCAAGCATTTTTTGTATGCCATAACCTATACAATGGCTGACTCCGGGAATAAAAATGCAAGAGCATGATAATTGATTTGTTGTCCTTTTTGGGCTTCACCACACACCAAATCAGAGTCAAGTAGAGAATCATGGGAATATGGTAGGGTACGATAGCAGTAGCATGAATGTGTGGCTGACAAATCTGCAGCATATATATGATGCAATCATGACCAGAATCTCAAAAGAATGTTCCTATAAACTTCTGAAATCCAATGTCCCGAGAGCTTTGGAAGTAACTATCTGCTCCTGCCTGTCTCTCTTTGCCTTTATTCCTGCCAGCTGATTGAAAGTGCTGACCAATCTGTGTCCACTACTGCTGCAAATTCACACTCAGTTTACCCTAACACACTTTGTGCATGTCAGACTAAAAGAGAATTTCTGCAACGTGGATGAAGAATCTAGGTTAATCACTTGCAGATGTGCTTCCACTGGTATAGTGTGCCATGTGCCCGCAGTCAGAAATAAAATTGTCCCAGTACAGCTGGTTCTGTTCTACTGGCACTGGAAGCTGAATGCTTTTTTCCCCACTTTAAGAGAGCACCAGTGGTCAAGAGAAGTAAAAGATGCTTTTGTTTTTGACTAGCACAATGCGCGCGGAAGAACTCGAATGTTTTCTTTAAGGAACCAAACACTGAAGCTTTCCTGGTCTCCTACTGCTTTGTGAACTATTATTACTTTTCTCTTTCTGTTTTCATTTTTCTCAGAATATTTTGTGCTTTAAATGGTATGAAGCATAAAACCCTGGCAGACTTATTTACTCTGGCCTTAAACAGAAAATGAATTACTGACAGTCTGCAGCACCGCCCACAAAACTGAGGACTTTCGGAAATTTCGGTATGTCTTTCCCAATATGAAACCCGTCATGCCAAACACTTGACATATCTGCATCTGTTTCGGGGAATGCAAAAATTTACAACTCTAAATATCATGTGCATACCTCTCATGAGAAATGTTTTCCAATAGGAGACATGGCTTCTTTTTGTGTTAACCTGCCAAAAAAACTAAATAAACAAACAAATAAATAATAATGGAAATTCTTCAAGTTCTACTAGTTAGTAACCTAGTAACCAGTTGCAAGATTTATTTGTTGTTGGAAACTTTAAAGCTCTTATGAAAGTTGCTCTGGATAAGAGTGTCTGCCAAAGACAATACATACCAATATAAATGCATTTTTCTGTGAACTGAGGAAAAGAAGGTGTGGCCTGTGTAAATGTCAGTCCCAGTAAAGGAGGTGTGGCCTATATTCCTGTTAGTCCCAATAAAGGAGGTGTGGCCTGTATTCCTGTCAGTCCCAATAATGGGGGAGTGGCCTATGTACTTTTTAATCCTAGTAAAGAGGTGTGGCCTGTATACTTGTCAGTCCCAGTAAAGGAGGTGTGGCCTATATTCCTGTTAGTCCCAATAAAGGAGGTGTGGCCTGTATACCTGTCAGTCCCAATATAGGGGGTGTGGCCTGTATTCCTGTCAGTCCCAATAAAGGGGGAGTGGCCTATGTACTTTTTAATCCTAGTAAAGAGGTGTGGCTGTATACCTGTCAGTCTCAAATAAACATGGTGTCGCCTGTGTACCTGTCAGTCCTAATAAAGGGGGTGTGACCTGTGTATTTGTCAGTTCCAGTAAAAAAGGTTGTGGCTTGCGTACCAGTCTGTATTATCTAATTATAAAAGAAATTACTTTTTTGTTAAGCTTAGTGTATATCTTTATATTTAACTGATATTCAGCACCTGTTTGGACCTCGAAGCCACAAAAAGGTATTCTATACAATAAGATAAATAATAAATAATAAGATATTTGCGAAAAATTATTTGGGAGGACTTAAGAGTAATAAAACACATCAAGGGGTTTGGGAAATTTTTGTCTGTCTGCACATATCATGTAAAAACTACTAAACAAATTGCGTTTTCACATGTTTATTTGGTTGAGCTTGAGTTAACATACTGTATAGGCCTTGTTTCATCACAATCAGCCTACAGGAAGAGAAGAAATGTTACTTTAAAATTTTATTGGAAAATACATGTTTACAATATAAAATGGTATATACTGTACACAAGATTTTTTTTATCCTTTTTCTATATACAGTACAAGATTTTTCTTGTTTATAGAAAAATCAACCTTGAAAAAATCGTTAGTTCCTCTCAAAATTCAAACGATGGTGCTGAACATTTTTTAATACGTGCTTATAGGTGTGCAATTACATTCTATGTAAACAAAGTCGTGAACACAGCTCGCACTGTATAAAAATTTATTTCATTAAGGTACTACTGTAAAAGTCACAAAACATGACCTAGGTTTCCCCTTCAACCTTGACTGACATCAAACTGTAAAATTTGTATTCTATGCATAAATTACTACCACAATAATCTGGTGTCATTTAGAAGGCTTTCTCCTACATCTGTCATTTTATTGCCGTACAAATTTCACAGTTAACTTTAGGTGCTTGGCCCCTATCATTGCTGCTGTTCTGGCTGTGTGAATCCTGGTGGATATCCCGGGCTTCCAAAAGTGAATAACTGGTCCTGGTAGAGTAAGGGACCCTTAATTTACCCCATTAAACGTCAAAACAGATGGAGATGGAAAAGAATTTATGAGGACAACATAAAAAGTCCAGCGTCCTGGAATGGTCACGGTGTACTTTCCATTTTCGTTTCCTGTTTTTGAAGTTTTTTTTTCTTGCCAGAAAAGAAAGACATTAAGTAACTATATGAAGTTATTTTGACACTTTACTGAATGTATTATTATTTTAAAATGTTTTGTCTCAGTAACTGTTTTAATACTGGGTCAAATGTCTGAAATTTAAATGAGCCTCTGCTGCTCTGAGAACATTTGGAAGAAGAAAGGCACATTTTTGTGGCATAAAGTCAGGCTCCATGGCCAGGTTCTGCCTTTTACACACACACACACACACACACACACACACACACACACACTCCCCTGAGATAACATGATTTTCCTCTGAAACCTGTTATGGCCTGTTTTATAGTGCAGCTTCTTTGCTTATTTTCTTTTCATTGCTCATCTTTGGGTTTTGTTGCAGTTAGGATGAAACAGGATATATTAAGAAATATGTTTGTCCAGGTGTCTGAGAAAATTAGACATCTGCATATAGTACACTAAATGATGTCCACTTATATGTCTTAAAACTTTCACTTTTTGTCCTTGAACAGCATCCAGGGTGAACATTTAGCATTACTACAAAAGCAAAAATTTCTGGAATGGAACAAATCCTCTTTTGTGTCTCTGTATAAAACATTTAGGCTTCGCTTTTACTAGAACATGCCCTCTAGTGTCTAAAATGTAAACGATTACCATTGAGAAACCTCTGAAATATTTTTCTTTGAATTTTTAAAAATGTTTTAGTACAAACTGAAAATGAGGTTATGTGAACCATGGTGGAAGTCAAAAAATGTCTCTTTATTCATTCCGAAATCACAGGACACACTGGCAGGTTAGAATGATTTATTATTGGAAGGTCATGCGAAACCCCTGATTGAGCACTGTGTCCTTGGTTTCTGCGGTTTGTCCTTGGCTGACAGAGACTAGGCAAAGGTTTTAAGAGCACTGATTAAGTTACTCTAACTGCCAATTAACTGGTAGCCACAAGTCTGTGCTGTTTAGGAGGTAAAATGGAGGGCTGCGGTGTGTTTCCAAGTGAATGTTTACGGATCGTTTAAGGAGAGAAAAGTCCTCATTGCTCCAGCCATGGTGGCCACGTCAAGGGTTGATGAGAGTGATAAGATATCCATTATTAAATGCAAAAGAAATGTGCTAATATATCAAATTTATAATCTACAGATAACTAACCTACTACAATCATATGTTTTTTAATATTTTTAAGTGATTAAAGAAACAGCTGACTAGTTTAAGCTTTTCAAATCAATTACCATAGTAAAATTGTAGTGTGCCCTGCGATGGGTTGGCACCCTGCCTGTGTCTTAAGTTTCCTGGCATAGGTTGCAGGCACCTTGTGGATAAAGCAGTTTAGGCCATGAGACAACAACGAAATGCTAGTTTATTCTTTTAAGAAACCATAATTTTAGGAATTTCACTTATTTACAGTGTTTCATATTGGCTTGGTTTGCATGACTTTGTTGCTCACATTCAATTTAGCTTATATACAAGGCCCGTATATCAAGTCAAACTAGGTGAACATACATACATTTACAGCAGACTTTAAGCACAGTCTGTGGGAACTGTGCACACAATCATTAAACATCACCACTTGCACATTACAGGAACTCGGCTGGGAGATGGATGGCCCATCCACTGTACAGTCCTGACCCCGCTCCAAGCCATTGCCACATGTTTGGGACATCTATTATATTTATAGTTATTTATGGTTATGTGCCACTCCTGTTGCACAAAAGTCTTATTTTGGACTTCCTTTTGGATATTTAAGATTATATATTTCTCTTAATACAATATTTTTCTGTTTCTGTTTTGATGTATTTCTATTGTTTCTGTTCAGTTCTGTTGGGTTAAATAAAACTTATATGCATCTGAGGCAGGGCAAAGAAGAAATGTTAAAGATTTGGAGAAAAGAGAAGAAAATACTGTGTTCATGTTTAGAGGTGAAATAAACTATGCATCATTCATTACATGCTTTTGTTTAGATCTTTGCTTTAGTAGCAACAACTGACGGAACGTTCTCTTTTTTTGCAAGTTTGCATGACTGTCTCTTTTTAGAGTTTATCCAGCTGTCAGAACGATTTCCATGCCATAACAATAAGCTACAATCTTAGAAACATTGACCATAAACCACTCCCTGAGAAATTGAACATTAACCCCTTCAGCACTACAAAAGACCTTTGAAGCCTTGAGAGCCTAAATTACTGAATCACCAGACGGAGTTTTGAGGTCTAAACACTCCTTTAATGACTTTAGACAATTTGTATTTCTTTTATGTGTAATGTATTTTTACTGGAAATTATTTTCTCTCTCTCTCTCTCTCTCTCTCTCTCTCTGGTTGTGTGTATTATAACCTTTACATCATATTGCACATTTTCTTTTCTTTCTGGGAATTACATCAAGTTGTCCAAAATGGTATGAAGCATTTAATGTTCCAGTAAAACAATTTTACTTTGTTTCATGTTATACTGCAGGTCAAATGCGTTAAGTGGCAGTTCATTAGGTAGTGGTTAACACTGTGGCCTCACAACTTCACAGTTAAGGCTTTGTCCCCCCCCCCCTCCCACACTCTGGTCTATGTGCAATTTCTCCCTGCTCTTCATGGGTTTCCCCTGGGTACTCCGTTTTCCTCCCACAGTCCAAAAATTTGCAGATTAGGCTAACAGGCTTTTTCCCAAATTTCCCACAGTGTGTGTGCTTTTTGTGCCCTGGTGTACCCCACCAAGTACCCTGAGAACCAGTATGCTCCAAGCCTTCTGCAATCCTGTACGGGATAATCAGATAGGGATTAGGTGAGTTAGGTTTAAATGTTATTAGGTAGCATTTTAATTTAATTAATTAAATTAAAATGCAAAGATTGTCTACTACAATGTTGGTTTGTCTAAGATAGTATTACCATGGTACTTCAGACATTACCTTGGTAGGCATCGTAGGCCTTTATAGAGTGCCAGGGGAGATACTATAGCACTTCAGTCTGTACCATCTTTGTTCAGTTTTTGGTATTGTGTGGAACTGTCCCATGTCTCTGTCTCATACATTTCTCATTGTTGTATTTCACATGGCCATAAAACAGCCCCCTTGCTGCATGTCCTCATTCCGTATATGGTACAATATATATAAGAATATAGATGTAGATATGGGCTACTCTATGATGCTTCCTATGGCTTGCTGGAACAGTTGTGATTATCAGAATGAATGTTACATACAGTACATTTAATGGCACCAGATTATATAAATATTACCATTATAACCATGTATAAAAATTATTCACTGTGTTCTGATATGTGTTCTTAAGTACCATACTACAGGATATGGTATAACCATGTACCATTATAGGACATGTAATGTTGTAACAATGTATGTACCATGGTAGTTGCCATTTACCATATTTTGCTGCGGTATCAGGAAATACATATAAGTACCATGGACTGCCATCAGACTAACAGTGTCCTTCTTATGAGGTGGGTTTGCCTATTTACTCTAATGCTGGTTTTTATAAATTTGTTTATTTACAACAATGCTAGCTTGTAAGTGAACCTGTTTCATATACTGTTTTTTGTCTGCTTACACTAAGTCTACTTACACTAATGCTAGTTTTTAGATTAGCTTATTTTCTGTAATGCTACTGTGTGAGTTAGCTTGTTTGCTATAATGTTGGTTTCAGTGTTATCCTACTTACTATAAAGCTAGTTTATTCGTTAGCTTATTACAATAATGCTAGTGTGTGGGTTAGCTTGTTTACTACAGTGTTGGTTTAAGCGTTAGCCTACTTACTCTAATGCTAGTTTATTGTACTAGTTTGGATTGTTAGCCTGTTTACTGTCATGCTACTCCATGGGTTTGTTCACTACAATGTTGGTTTTTCAGTTCATAGAACTGCAAAAGAAAGGCCATACACATGTGGTGTATCTTGGGCTATTTATTTCGTGTATGTAATACAAATGTAATCATTTATTCATCTAACAAAAATGTATTCTAGTTGTAGCACCCTGACTGGACTATCAGTCCTATGAACACATGCATTCAAACATAGAGACAATCTTTGAGTCACCAGTTAACTGGCATGTTTTTGAGAGCAAGGAAAACACCAGAGAACCCAGAGAAAAACACATGAAACTTCTCAGAGACATATGAGTTCAGGATTGAACCAAAAACCACTGGAAAACTTTCGGGAAGTGGTGGTATGCTGTACATAATTATACAAGTTAACAAACCATGATTTAATACAGGCTTTTCCACATTTGACATTTTCTGCAAATGGTGGCTTTGGCTTAATTCCAGTAAGATACTTTTTCAATCTTCAACTAGTATATTATTGGATGCACAAGTTTGGTATAATATACTAAAAGACATATATCATCATTGTTATAAAATGAATTGAAATAATAATGCTATTTTGTTCTTTTATCTTTCCAATCTATTTGGGCAAAAATATGTGGACACATCTCCTAATTACTGAGTTTGGTGTTTTAGCCACATCCATTGCTAACAGGTGCATACAGAATGGCATTAAAGATGGCATTGTCAGTCCGTTGGTGAAATGTCTACCCTGCTCTGTTTTGCCCCAGACCAAGTTCTATTATTGTGAATTCGAAGTGGAGGAGCAACAGCTCAACCACCAAGCAATTGGCCAAGCAAACTCAAAGCAGGACCATGAGTGCTGCATTGTGTAGGAAGATTCACAGTTGCATCACTCATTGCAGTGTTCCAAGCTGTATTTGGAAGCATCATCAGTGCAAGAGTTGTGCGCTGAGAGCTTCATGAATGGTTTTTCATGGCCAAGCAGCTGCACACAAGCCTAAAACTACGCACACTACGCGCAGTGCCAATCATCGGCTGGAGTGTGGAAAGTACTGGCCTCTAGAGTAACTGAAATGTGTTAAATTATTGCTCACTATCTGGCGGTCTGATATATGATTTTGGCTTAGTCAGATGCAACCTGCGCAAAAAGCATAGTGGCAACAATTTTGATGAAAGAAGGATTTTGGTTGGGGTCATTCTTCAGCGTTTGGACTTGGCCCATTTGTTTTGGCGAAGGGTTAATGTTAATGCCAAAGCAAACAAAGAAATTTTATGGCATTATATCCAACATAAGAAAATTGTTCTTGTTCCACATGATTCTGTGCACAAACCGAAATAAATAAAGACATAATTTATTGAGTTTGTGTGGAGGAAATCCAGCGGACCGCACTGCTCCGACATTATCCCCAATGGAGACTTTTGGAATGAAATTGAACATCACTTCTCACAGCAGTCATGCCTCCTTTTCCATCCTCAGAGTCTGAATGAATGGGCATAAATTCCCACAAACACACACTGAAAATCTAGTAGAAAACTGTTATGGCATGCAGGAATGGAAGGGACTACTTCCTTTGTTTCATTATATACAGTAGCTGTGATAGCCAGGTAGGCAGGTGCACTGCAAGGGCCCCCAGCCTTGACGAAGCCAACACTTTTCAACTGACACTGCATTTTTAAGGCACCCCCTGTACCTCAGGGGCCCTTGGTATTCTCCTTACTTACCACCACCCCTACAAGAAGATGTCCACATACTTTTGACCATATGGTGTATATCAAAATTTAAAATGATGCCACAGCTGTAAATGTTTATCACTCTTCCAGTGAAAAAAAGCTAACAAATTCATTTTATAGGTCTGTGAATGTTTTTTTTTTCCTTTTTTTTCCCTTTCTTTTCTTTATTAAAGAAATGTGTTTAGTTTTTTTTTTTTTTTTAAGGTCATGTAGCTCACGTTCACATCTTCAGGGGATTGTCTAAGATGAAATCAGAAACCTTTTTGGGAAGAAATTTAAATAAAAAATACATCAGCTCCTCCTTCTGCTTTCACTTTGCGCATCAGTCGGGAAAGGCTCAGAGCAACAGGCTGAGGCTGCCCCAAGATCTCTTTTATTATTATTATTATTTGTTTTTGTCATCATGCACATTGTTTTTTTATTACTTTTTAACTGAGTAGGCTAGGCTTTGACTGCTGAATAAAAAACAGGCCTCATTTTAATAGCCTTTTTTTTTCCTTCTTCAAATATTGGAGAGTAATTGACATTGTGTATCAGGGACAAAATGCGCGCGCGACAAGTCAACTCGGTATTTTACGCGTGCGTGCACTTGTGTTTATTCAGCTGCGTGCTCCAGAGCGCGCGGTCTCAGCAGGACTCGGTGCCTCTCAGGCGGACCATCCAGTGGCAGCATGACGGCAGACTCTTCAGCATCCTGAGTCAGGGCGCGCAGTACGTGCCTCCGTTAAGGAGAAACGGAAACGGAGATGGAGAGCAGCAGAAGGAGCAGCCGCAGCAGCCGTCTCCGGTCAGACCCTTAACCGTGATCAGCAGCGGGCATGCGAGAAACACCGAGCCGTCGGGTTCGCGCTCACAGGGATCGCGCTGGTCGGCACTCAGGCGCGCGCTGGCCTGGCGCGTCCGCGTAAACGACACCGCGCGCACGGCTCCGGGGCCGGCTGCGTCTCCTCCTCCGTCTCCGCCGCCTCCGAGGACGGGAGAGGACGCCATGGTAGGAGACGATCCTTACAATCCGTACAAGTACAGCGAGCAGGAAAACCCGTACTACAACTATTATGACGCGTACGAAAGACCAAGTCCGAACCAGAGACCCGGATACGGAACAAGGTACTTTCAGTACGGTAAGGACGCGCTGGTACCGTGTAATATCTTTTATACTGATAAGCCACTACTGAAACATATCATTACAAGAGCCCTAGGACTACTGGGAAATAAAAATGTGTTTGGTTTGGAGTGGAAATCTCAGAGTTACAACTTTTATACATTTAGTGTGTAACCATCACACATCAAGTCAAACGTAAATTTATTAAAGGTGCATAACTGGACTTTAAGTTGGACCACTCTTGTACCGTTATACACTACCTTTAGCTTTATACTACATTACCCTTTCAAAGTAGAAGATACACACATCAAAAAAGGAAAAAAGTTGGTGCCAGGTCACATGGCAATATACAGTCTAGCACTGTCACAAAATGCATATCTAAAGTTTCCAGTCATCCACTGTGTATTGTATTCTTGGACTACATGCTAGTACTTAAGAATTACACCTATGCAGACTAAAAAATATGCCAAATTAGCATATGGAGGCTGTTGATTCTCAGCCAATGCTCAAACCCCAGCCACTGGATGCAGTGCCGGTCCCAAGCCCAGATGAAATGGGAAGATCGTGTCAGGAAGGGCATCTGTAAAACCTGTGCCAAGTTGTCCGGATTGGATGGTGCGCTGTGGCAACCCCTGATAGGAGCAACCGAAAGACCATGAACAACCACCACGTAGCGCCTGTTAATGACTCCTGCAAATGATCTGGGCCAAACCCATTGCTCCTTAATTACATATGTTAAAGCACCTCTCTGTATTGACCATTTTGAAAAACCCAAACAAAGGCCTTTTCTTATTGGTCCACCTCTTTTTGCTTTGTAAATCCGGCAGTTCGATTCAAGTGCATAATGTGTACATTTTCCTACACTTCATACTTTCTTTCAAGGGCTCTAGTAGGATGACATCTTGTAGCGTTTCCCCATGTAAAACATTAGCTGTGATAACAGCACATAATTCCATCAAGAATGTTCACTTGTATGTGGATTGAGTAACACTGATTAGATTTGCACTGCTAACTTCATTTGGCTTTTGTGATAAGATGTTGAGGTGTTCTATAGGTTTGCCTGACCTCGTGCCAGATCCGTACTACATTCAGGCCTCCACCTACGTGCAAAGAGTGCCAATGTATAACCTCCGATGTGCTGCTGAGGAAAACTGTCTTGCCAGGTATTGCATAACAAATTACTTCATTCATAAATACTACTACTAGAACATAAAAGTAGCAATGGTAATTTTACTTTGAATTACAGTCATGAAGGTGTTGTTTTTGAAGGTCTCATCGACCAGGGTGATTAGCCTTGTGTTATATTGTTTGAATACCCTAATTGTTGATGCATATTCCAGAAGATAACGCAAGTTGCTTTTATTCACTACTATGAGCTAGCTAGTTAGCAGTGCAGAAACCTGTTATCCATCACTATCTGCCTATTTAACTAGAATAAGTGGAATTAAACCTTATAAGCAGCAGTCTTGTCATTAATGTCAAATCTTTTACCAATTTACCTAATTGATATTAGGATTAGCATTGATTACATTTAATTAGCACTGAGCATCCATTAGGAGAGCAAGCTGATAAACTGGCTGACATAAAAACATTACTCAAAACAATACGCCATAAAAAAGGAAAAAGAAAAGAAAAAAAATGTCTCAAATCACTTTCTCTTATCCAGCTAGAGTTTACTGATCTAGTAAGCAATATACTGTACATAGCTAGACACCTACTGCTTCTAACTTCAATTTTTATTTATTTATTTTTTTATGTAATTTTACACTGATTATTTTTCAGTGTGTTTTTACAGCGATCCCCAGCAAATTTTATATGAGTACACTTGATTGTTAGCTATAAGTGTCGTTGCTAGAAATCCTGCTTAAGTTAGCTAGCTAGGAAATGAAACCCTGCTTGATTTGACAGTTGCTAATGTGTAATGTTGATCTGGTTGGTACTATATTGCTTCTATGAGACTTGTTGTGCCTTGTCATTTATTATTGCATATTTATTATGACATATTTAAATATAAATATGTCAGCCAAATTTTTTGTCTTTCATCGTTGTCCATGCTTAGTTTGAATATTTTGCATGTCAGAAATTAAGGAATGAACCATATTAAAGTAAGAGATACGGTAGCTGACATCTAGCATGATTGATAATGGTGAACCAGATGAAGCATGATTATCTCAGTAAAATTCCTATAATTCAACTCAGTTCTGTAAAAGGAGGGAGGGAGGGAGAAGTGAACTCTTGCTGTAGAGGGAGGACAATTTCACTCCAAGACATGGAAAATTCATCAGCAGACTGTTTAAGTGATTCTTGAAGCAAACGGACACAGCGTAATCCCAACGAGAGAGATAGAAATACAGAAATCTTTATCCAATATTCCCAACATTTATTTTCCTGCAGTCACTCCTTCTTTCCAAAAGTAGTTTGAACTTACTAGGAACCCTGGACGATGTCTGATGTGCTATGTTTGGTCTCTTGTTTGTATCGAGCAGCTCAGCATACAGGTCGAGGGATTATGATACCCGGATGCTGCTGCGCTTCCCTCAACGTGTGAAGAACCAGGGTACATCTGACTTCCTGCCTAACCGGCCACGCTATTCCTGGGAGTGGCACAGCTGCCATCAGTAAGTTTCTTTCCGCCTGTTTTTTATTTATTTTTATTTTTTTGCCATCACAGCAGAATGGTTTTTTTGTAACCATGTGCTTCTGTAAGCACAATTCACTTTGGCTGTTCTAATGAATGATCTATGATATATTTTGTACTGTACACACAACAGTCATTTGAGAAGATAATGTGAATTGTTTTTTAATTGGTCTCTAATAGCACTTAATTTAAATGGTACTGCACTTTGAGGATGGCTTAATGGTAAAAGCCTCATTGTTATTATTATTATTATTATTATTATTATTATTATTATAGCTACATATACAGTATCAGTACGTTTCTTTAGCCAGACTTCTGGATTTCTTCACAAGAAAGCTGATATAACTCATCAGTTAACATGGCCAAAAACAGCCTCACTCAGCCTTTACTCATTGAACGTTTCAAACAAATCTTAAGATGATTTAAACATGGGATGCATGTTTTTCAGACTAATTAATATATCTTTGGAAGATATAAGCAAACCCTGATTCTGAATGTTGTAGCCAGAAAAGTGCATACATCCCAGGTGCTCTGAGTGAAATATCTAAAGCTGTAATTTACTCCACTTCTACATATTTCCTACCATATTTTCAAATAATGAAATTAATTTTCATTCATACAGTATTGGAACAAAATTTATAATGATAATAATTGTATAAAGTATATGATATCAAGAACTTTAGTAATTTATGTTTCACATTTATAAGTAGATTAATCTATAAGGTATGGTTAGTGTCTCATATTTTACAGTTTCTTTAACAAATTAACATAGGTCTCAAAGTTTCCCCAAAGTGTGTCTGTAAATGCTCCAGCTGAAATACACTTCAGATGATGCATTTTCTATTGCTCAAACCCCTCTGTTTCACTCCTCCTCCAAACGTGCCTTTTCAGAGCTGAGAAACAAGCCGAGGGAGGCGGTCCTCCTGTATGATGTCACATCCGCACGAAAATCTAATTGGCTTGTTTAAACTCTGTCTGATACAAAAGTGGAAAATGGACAAAAAGCAGGGAAATGTTTTTGTTTGTTTTTTTTAATACTGGAGACCTGTCTAAATGTCTAAACTGACTGAGTAGTGAATTTTGCACAAAGGGTTCACTATAAGATGTGATATCAAGTCAGAAGTGTGCATCTTCCTTTTTAAATGTGAAATGGATATATTCAAACAACCTCTTTCATATCCTCTGAGCAGCTTTTCAATCCTGTGAGTTGTGATATTCTCGGTTCAGTTTGACATTTATGTTGTAACTTTTCCAGATGTGATACAAAGCCTTATTCAGATCATATCTACAAACGGAGAAGTTCAAGACAAAACCTCTTTTCACACAATATTAAGTTATTCGTTTGGCTGACAACAGACGGACACTTTATAGCTCCTTTGAGAGATGCTGTATTATCACAGCTGCTGGACAGCAATGTGCATGAAGGAAGAGCATTTGGCAGAGAATTTTATCCAAAGCGAATTCAAAGTGATGCAAAGCACAGTCCAAGCCCAGAGCTGAGCAGGTGATCTTGCTCAAAGGGTTGCTGTAGATCTCTGGAAGTAGCATCGCTGGGGGAAAAAGGCTAAAAAACAATGTTTAAAAATGAAACATTTTGTGATGTTCACCAGATAGTCTAACCAATAAGTGGAAACTGTCACCTTTCACCTCCAGGATCCACCTCAGGGTCTGTGTGCGTGGAGTGTGCATGTTCTCCCAGTGCTTGGTACTGATTGAGTACTCCAGTTTCAGACATGCAAATTAGACTAACTGATGTTCTCAAATTGCCCGTTGCGTGTTAATGAGTGTGTGCATGTGTGCATGTGTGTGTGTGTGTGCCCTTTGATGGATCGGCACCCTGTCCAGAGTGTATCTCTACATCTCATGGGATACCGTTGAGATGTGTCCCATCTATCCCATATGTATCCCATGCTTGCACACATGATTCTGATGAACCTCAATTAAAGATTCATTTCTGCAGAATTTTTCTGACTAGTATCTATGATACAGTCATATAAAGGAAATGATTTCTAAACACACTTTCCAGTGTTGCCCAGATGCCATCTCTGGAAGTTTTTTCTGCCCACTGTTACCTCTGGCTTGCTCGTAGGAATAAAAGTATACTCTTTATAAAAGTAAAACCCAAAGTTCTGTTTCTCCTCACCAGGGACTGAAGTTCTAGTTAAGATATTATTTATAATAGCACAAAACATGGATTTTGTGTCACCTGGGGTTTCATTTATTTAAACCTACTTTGCTGTCATATCTGTAACAAAAGACAAAAAAATTAAATACTTTGTCAATAATTAATTCTAGAATAGAAGCCAGAAGTAAACACAGCCCAAATTTTTGTAATCGATGTAAATAACACACACACACACACACACACACACACACACACACACACACACACACACACACACAATAAACAGACAACAGAATAATATGTTGCATGATTTATAGTTTGAGGAGACAGCGAAGCTAAAATGTAAACGTGTGTGTTCCTACTTGTAAAAAGGTATGTGAGTCACAGCTTCAGTATCACAACCAGCTGTGACTGCTGACCACTAATAAACAAGCCGCACGTTTGAATGAATTACACTTAACAAAAATGTTATTGGATGAGATCCTGCATTAACTCGGCTCACTCCGTGCTAAATGTGTTGGGGTCTTGGTGCTGTTGGTGGTACAGGAAAACTATCTGTGGTCTTGTCTGAAGGAAAACAATGTGCAGGCACGTTCTGCATGCTGAGCTGTTCCAGACACTCTAATGACTTTCAGAGCATAGCTTTGCACTGAAGTCAGATGCGGTTCATCACCATGTAAGGAGTACATGTGGCTGAGCTCCAGTCAAAACAGAATCACACACATATGGTCCTTTTAGCACAGCATTGAAAGGTGTTCGTTCTTGGTGATATGCAACAGCAGTTTTCTGGCCCTTAATCATTTATTCTGACTACTTCACAACTTAATGAGCTCAACACCTACCACAGTTATAGATATCTTTGGTGTCTGATGTTTACTTCTTTTAGTTTTGTGCTACAAATACAAGACAGTCTATAAGAGATTTTACTATTTTATAGGTGCCATGGCAGTCCGATGGTACCTGTACCAAAGTATGTAGTACTGTGATATTTTTGACAGTACCATCGGTCCAATTTGCTGATATATGTTCCACAGAATGCCATGTGCTTCTACTGTGGTAGAAAATGTGGTAAATATGGTACAAAGTTGATGTGAAACCTTTATATTACATGCAACAATATGGTACTGCCTGTACTATACCCTACCAGTGGTATGTACTAACATATCTAATATGGTACAGTAAGTACAAACATGCCATATTAGATACTTACTGAACTTTGGTAGCCTCCCTGATATCCAATAGGTTCCATGGTATTCACCAATGTACTGTATGTTGATACATACCACATTACCACTGTGGTACCTTCTGAAGTATTATAGTACCTACTCTGGTACTCTATAAAGTCCAATGGTGCCTAGTTTGCCATAGTAAAGTAATTTTTTTATTGTGCTTTGACCTCTATGTTGCCACTTCAGATCATTTAGGATCAAGGCAAAGGTTTTCTATCAAACCTTCCCATTTCCTAACCAGGATTAGAACAGCTTGTATGATGAGTGAGTTACCCAAGGAGCCAACAGTGGCAACCAGGCAGTGACAGGGCTCGAACGCTGTAAATAACAACGGAGAACCTCAACCACGTAACCCAACACTGCCCCAGAAAAATAGCCCTACTCAGTCGGCTTCCATTTATTAAATGGTCACACATAAATGGTCACATATGCTTGTTAATGTGGTTTAAGATACGCTTATCCATATACATGACTAAAACTCCACCGTGCAGCTGAATGCTGTATCAGTACGTGCAGCATGTAACTAAATCCAAGTTGATTTTTTTAAATCTTAAAATATTGGTACATTCAGAAATAAAAATGTTATTGGGGAAATATTCATAATAAATAGTGCAAACTGGAATTCTTACTGTTCCATCAGTGCTTTCATGTTTGCTGTAGAGAATGTACAGCTTAAACCATTACTAATCCAAAAAAAAGGGAAGAAGAAAAAAGAAAGATATTTATAGAGCATTGCAAAGTAAGATTTTTTCCACATGTCCTTTTGTGACTATATGAACTGAAATATGGCTTCAGTGTAAACACAAGTCTGCATTCCAGCACTGATCTCTACACATGGCCTTTCTCCCCAGGGGGACCCTAAGCCTTTTATTCACAGGAAAAATCTCAGGAATCTTAAGCCTTAAATTAACAAGATGTCATTCAAATAACCACTGCCAATGTGAGAACTTGACCTGACTATTAAGTTTCCAGATTATACTTAGATTTGATCACTTGGTTGGTACATTTATCCGCCAGTTACAATTCAGGCAGGATACAAATGGTCAGATGAGGATTGAGGGATTTGTTCAAGGATCCAAAACCTTCTGAGCAGGAGCCCGAAGCTTTAAATTCTGAAAGCTTAAATGTAATAACTTTCCACTAATACAGTGGCTCTCAAGCCTTTTCTCAGGTCCCAGCATGTCTGTTTTAACTAATGAGCTAACTAAAAGTCTTTTCTAAACTGCAATGGGTGTGATAGAGCAGGATAAACACTAAAATGTGCTGGACAGGCGGTCTTCCAGGACCAGGTTTGAGAACTAGTATTAAGACTACTAATGTTACTACTGAGGTATCGTGCCCAGCTTACACTTACTGTAATTTAGTTTGTTTTTTATGTTTGGTTTGTTATGATTTCATACTGTACTTAATGAATTTTAAAAAAATTTATGGAGTGTGTTTAAATCTGAAAACAGGAACCTTCTACAATTAACTATTTCAGAAATTCAACAACAGAATAAGTTAAACAAACCTTGGCTGAGATCAAAATGCAGAATCAGCCATGATACAGCACCTCTGGAGCTGTATCAGACAGACAGACAGATGTTTGTGTGAGTGTGTTTGTGTGTGTTAAAATAATTCAAACAATTCCCTTTCACTGCTTAAGATGCTGACCAAGTCATCTTTGAAAACAGGCATTTCCACAGCATGGACGAATTCAGCCATTACGATCTGCTGGACGCCAGCTCTCACTCCCGCGTGGCTGAGGGACACAAGGCCAGCTTCTGCCTGGAGGATACATCCTGCGACTATGGCTATTACAGGCGCTTTGCTTGTACTGCTCACACACAGGTGACGCAGATCCACCTCGGCTGTGCCTGGTGCTAATTCATGCCTTTTTAAAAATTGCAATACAGTGGAACCTCGGATTGCGACTAAAGTGGTTTACGAGTGTTCCTTTGGGATATGAGTATTTCTTATGGGAAAAGTCTATTTGATTTACGAGTGTTTTTGGAATCCGAGTCTACTTCTGGAAGAATTATGCTCGTAATCCAAGGTTCCACTGTATATATTAATAGTCAATATTAATGAGTTTGTGTTGGAGTTTTGGGGACATGGCACTACTTTTTTTAGTTTATTAGTACTCTACTAAAGAGTTCCTGTTTTTCAAAAGTCATTGGGGAAATTTGATTAAGTTCAGTTGTAATATATGTGGGGCAGTCAAGTCAAATCTGGACTTTTGATTGTGCAGAATAACAGAACACAGTTATGAGAGTAAAAACACTTCCTTTATTTCTCTATATAATCCCCTGCTACACAAATAGACTTATCCCAGCGTTTAACAGCTGCTTAGATACCATCAAGATAGAACGTTTTCTTAGGACGCTGGAGCCATGATTGGACTGCTTCACATCTGGAATGCTGGCCTTCTAGGAACTTCTTTAATGGCCCAAACATGTGGAAATGTCTTGTGAGGTCAGGACTGTGGCAGTGTCACCAGGATAAATTCCTGTAAAGTGCAAGTGGTGAATGATTGTGCTTCTGTAAGTCTTCTATAAGTGTCGATCAGATTTCTGCCTTCATTCATGAGAAAATGATAGGTCCCGGTTTGACCAGAACGCTCTTCATAACATGCCAAGCCACTTTCATATTATGCGAGTTTGGTGAAGGAATGAGTGTTCATAACTGCTATAACACAAATGATTAAAGGAATTAGTTTCACCTAGGCTGGGTAACTATAAATAGATAAAAATGAAACTACATATGTTGCTTGCATCAAAGTAATCATTTGGCAAGTTTCGACTTTTAGGCTTATAGTTGTTGGAAATGAATCAGTAACTTTGCTCGACTTTTTATAGTACTTACAACAGGAACATGTATTGAAACAATTTAACTTGAAAATTATTTTGTTAATGCAGCTTGTACGGAAGGACATGTGCATGCTGATGATAGTGTTTGTGTGTAGGGTCTGAGCCCAGGATGTTACGACACTTACAACGCCGACATTGACTGCCAGTGGATTGACATTACAGACGTCAAACCTGGAAATTACATCCTCAAGGTGTGTGTCATGATCATGCTCTCTGGTGTACACATATTTGTTACATCTGTACTTTAGCACAACTAAACACAACAACCGAAAACACAACCGTAAATCAATTCACACAACACAAACCTAAATGTAGAAAAATTTTAAAGCGGAGGTCCTTATTATACTTAACATACCCGCTGCTGATTAATTGCACATAGCATGTTGTGTTGTCTAGTTAGTCTAGATCAAACAGTTTAAATAACTTATTTTGTCCTTTAGTTGATGTTCCGTCATTTGTATGCTCATAATAATGCCATATATATTTGACAGAATAGCTCGAATTTTAACATATGAATTGGAAAACCATTGAAAATTCCTTGCAAATATTCCCTCACCATCCTATAGAATGCTGATTGTTTGAGTTCTGCTGTTGTCTTTTTATGGTTTGTTGGTGTTTTTTTCGGGCCTCTGTAACAACATGTACAAGGGAATCAACATGTACAAGGCTACAACAGTCAATGGTAGTAATTAATGTTGGCTTTGTTTTTCAGATAAGCGTGAACCCTAGTTATAGTGTTCAAGAGTCTGACTACAGCAACAACATTGTGCGGTGTGACCTTCGCTACACTGGCAACTATGTCTACGCTTCAGGATGTCAATTGTCACCGTGAGTGACGCCTTTTATTATGTTTTAAATGTAGTACAGAATGAAAAGGATATCACAGATTTCTCATACTCCTGAATACCAATTCAGAAATCTGGTGCTTTTGAAATATAATTCAGAATTCAGCAGTTATTACCTAATACCTATTGAGTATTTTTAAAATGCCTTAAATCCCATTGTGATGGGATATTTTTGTCATATTGCCCATCCCTTTCAAGGGAGAACCTAACATAAGGGGTATATCATATCATATCATAAACAAAATTATGACATATTAATTCAATTCTGGTCCCGTTTCCTGTGACCACATCTAAGTTTCAGTGCACAGTGAAACTAACAACAAAACACATCCTTTGATGTTCTTGACTGACATTAAGGAAGTTGCAAAAAACTTTCCAACGTTTCATTATACAGCAGTTAATTACATCTATCACAAATATTTCTTAACAAATAACATGTAACATCCTTTACAGAGAAAAGCGAACATCCAGCATTTTAAAATGTATAATATGTGTTAACAATATATTGTAGAACATTTTACAATATATCAATATAAACCACATGGCCGAAAAACACACTCTAAGATTTTATTTGACCGCCTTAAGCTTTGATTACAGCACCCATCAACTTCACAATTTTAGTTCTGGAATATTGATCAGGTAAGAATATGAATATAATATATAAGAAAAAATGCAGTAATGTGCAGTTAATCTGTACATTCAGTACCTTCAGGTCATCAGCTACATTTTATTGCCACGTAATGTTGATAACCCTGGACCTGACCAACTGGAGCAACTCCATATCATAACACTTCCTTCAGAGGCTCGTACAGTGAACACTATGCAGAAATGGTGCATCGATTCATGCGCTTCCCTTCTTACCATGACACACCATTGATCTTTCAAAAGGTCACCACATGACCTTTTTTCCATTGCTCCTTAGTCCAATCTAAGTGTGTGTAAATTGTGTAAATGACAATCATTTGTATTATAGTCTGGAAAATAGCATAAATATCTTATATGGAATCTCTTGAGTCTGAAACAGATTCATAGAAAAGAAGCAGCAATGTAATAACACTGGTGTGGTTTTCTCTCTTTCAGGTATTAAAGCACGTTCAGGACGACTTCACGAACGTGGCTGGACAGAGACGACTTTAATGTTAGTTAGCCATCATGAAGAAAAACAAGACCAAATATCATATTTCTAATACAATCACTTTGAAACTTAGCACATATTACGAGATGACGCTTAGATACGGTTCTGTTTTTTATGGGTTTTTTTTTTCTTTTGAGTTAATTTTTATTAAATGATTTGATATTTCATTTCATTTCATTTCAATAGACATATTTTAATTAAGATGATAAAATGTTTACAGAAAATACAATGTTTCAGCTGAAGATAAAACGGTCATATCAGTAGGAAGTGCTATTCTCCTATAGGGCCATGTTTAACTCAGCTTTACAGTGAAGTAGATTAAAAGTTCAGTCTGATCCACATCGGACAACAGTCAGCTTTTTGACCATGTCCATGACGCTATATTTGTTTATTCTGAGAACTTATTTAACAAACGCTCATATTACTGCAAGATGTATAACATGAAAATGACTTGAATAAATATTCATTCTGATTCTGGCTGAAAGGGCCATGGCTTACGCTATTCATCTGTAAATCATCCATGTCCATATCCATATCCATGTACTGTATGTGTCTAAATGAAAATGTTTTACTTAGTTGTTACAAAAATTATGTATTATGTATTTAATGTCATAAAGGAGTTGTTTAAAGTTGAAGCACAATTTTCCACTAGCCTCAAATTAGCTAAGACATCCAACTGCAAGATTGGTGTATACTTTACTTCAATGACGCAAATGTATCTAACAGGTAATGGCAGCTAATGACAACAGCGACCTTCATGTAACTCTATGCCAGCATCAACAAACACAAACACACAAATACCTTAAAAGATCTCATTTGACTGAGTGAATCGAATATGTTGTGTACATTGAATTCAATTGAGATTTAAATATACAAATCATAAAACTAAATGAATCTGGATTTTTAGTTACTGTATGCAGTGTATTTTTGTGATAAGGAAAAAAAGATTATTCAACGAATTGACTCGGTTCTTGAAGAATAAAGAATTATAATCCATTAAACCAAAGGTACAAGTAATTTTTTAAAGCTGTAGATTATAATTCTAATAAGGTAACCCCCTGAAAAGCATAAGGAAGTCTCAGGGTTGGTCTTCAAGATGATGATCATGTGTACATTTTTAACAGCTCTTTGCAACTTGCACTTTATTAATGCACAGTTTTCCTAAAAGAATTGTTTTTTCTATTGTTGAATTGTTTTTTCTATGGGACAATAGCCCCTGAGAAAGAAACTTGCCATATTAGCAATAATAACCAAACATTAGCCAATCACTGATAAAAACCAAGTGTTGTCAGAATAAATTCTGGGCATTTCCACCAAATAGTGAAGTTGTTTTAGGAACTTCATGCCTCTTTGTTTGCCACAAAGTTGGAAGAACACAACTGTATATAATGTCTTTGTAAGCTGTAGTATTACCTGCCCTTCACTCATGTTAAGAGGCCCAAACCTGTTCCTTTTTCACAATGTGTCTGCACACAAAGCAAGCTCCATAAAGACATGATATGTTTAGGTTGATGAAGGTTGGATGATCAAATGTTCTGCACAGATCTCTCAACCTCACTGAATACCTTGAAGATGAACTGGGACGCTGTCTGCTCCTCACCTAGCATCAGTGCCTAATTTCACCTATGCTCTCACGGCTGATGGCTGAATGAACACAGACCCCCCAGATCTCTCCAAAATCTAGCGGAAACCCTTTGCAGAAAGGTGGAGTTCATAATAAGAGACATACATCTGGCAATATAGTGTATTATGCAAGGGTGGCATGTGGCGTAATGATTTGCACTGTGGCCTCACACCTCCAGAGTTGAGGATTTGATTCCTTCCTTGGGTCTGTGATTGTGGAGTTTGCCATTAGGCTATTTGCCGTTCACAAATTGTTTGTAGTGCGTGCCCTGCAATGGATTGGCACCCTGTTCAGGAGTTACCCCACCTCATACCCACAGTCTCATGGAAGGGTACAGACTCTGTACACAGGATAAGCGGTATAAAAGATAAATAAACTAATGAATAATATTTCTAAAGGTGTGTGATGTTTTAACATTTTGTAAATTAATTTATGAACCTATGAATATAAATCATTTAGTTATTGTGTATGCAATAAATAAACTCTGGTGTGATTTAAAATCAGGCAAATGCGACTACAGCCTAAAGGTCCGTTTGTGCGCCCTTTTCTGCTCCAGACTGCGCATGCGCACTTTCCCATATCGCACGGTTTGTTTATCAGCCGCCCGCCCGTTTCCACTGAACCTGACAGCCAGCACAGGGTCGCCAGGACATACACTTTACTCCTTATTGTATTGGATAATCAATTATATAAATATATATCTCAAGTTTTTTTAAGAATGCATCCTGTATCCGTGTCCATCCCTTCTTTCCGTTCAGAAGAGAGCGGGTCGGAAAAATGCTACACGGTGAGTTATGCATTAATTGCAGTATAACGTTACATCTTTAACCCGAGTTATGCTGTTAAGATTGTGCTGTTCTAACACAATACATGTCTATACAATTTATAATTATCCTCCCAACATGACTGTGAATATGAATCAGTGAATACACTTGCCGCGCTCTGAGATTTATCACGCGCATTGCTCGCACCGTGCCGCGTTCATTAGCTTCAGGATTTTTTGTTCTGTCAGGTTTTTAAGATCGAGGTGTTGACGAGCGGGCGGCAGCACACCGTGGAGAAGCGCTACAGCGAGTTTCATGCTCTGCACAAAATGGTGAGCTTTTTCTTTTTTTCTTTTCATTTTTACTCAGGGCTGTGCATCTGTCAAATTACCTGCTGTGCACTTTGGTGGTTTTCCGGTGAAAACACCTGCATGTATGTGCAGCGTTCAAGTGTTACGAAGGTCATTTACCACAAACAGTATTTGTGGCTGATGCTTTTAAAAGTGGGTTTGTAGTTCAGGAACGGTGGTGATGAAATATACAGGACAAATATGTAACATGTAACCTATTTATTGTTCAATTTGATTGTGTGATAGAAAATATGGTATAACATAATATAATATTACACTACTGTAATGGACAAACTTGCAATGACATTGAATCTAAAGATATAAACTTCAATATGTACTCGGTCCCCCTTACGCAGCTGTAACGGCTTCACATCTTCATGGAAGGCTGTCCACGTGATTTTTGAGTGTTTCTGAGGGAATTCAAGTCCATTCATTCTCTAGAGCATTTATGAGGTCAGACACTGATGTTGGATGAGAAGTCCTGGCTCACAATCTCCGCTCCAGTTCATCTCGTAGGTGCTCGATGGTGTTGAGGTCAGGGCTCTGTGTTTGGCCCAGTCAAGTTCTTCCACACTGAACTCATCAAACCGTGTCCTTATAGTCCTTGCTTGTGCACTGGGACACAGTCATGATGGAATAGAAAAGTGTTTTTGTTGCCACAAAGATGGAAGCATAATATTGTCCAAGATTTCTTGCCTTCACTCGGGATAAGGGGGATAGCTTGAATTCGGTAATTAACAGGTTTGGCCATATGGGGTAGCTGCCTTCATTTCAGAACTGACTGATGAGTTAATGCCACAGGAGATTGTTACTCAAGATTGCCAGTTTAAGAAACATACAGTAACCGTAAACTGAGTTACTTTTGCAATATTTTCATCCAAATTCAGACAGTTTACCTGGCATTCCAGTAATCTATCAGAAGACCCACATTGAACAAGTTTTTTTTTTTTTTTTCGTTTGTTTTAAATAAACATATACAGGGCTCAGGATTGTGCGGTACAGAGTAATTCATTTTAACCATTTATACAAACAGGACTGAGCAGGAAATTAGAAAATGACATGGGCAAAGAAATAGTACAGATACACATGATCATGTGTTTTTTTTTATGGTTGTTTTCATGACCAAAATTAATAATAATAAGCTAATTTTAAGAGTTCATTTTTGCGACATCATTCCCATATTCCAGTAGTGCTAGAATTGACCCTTTTATAAAAGCAATCATAACTTTCATTCTAAAAAAAAAACCCAAATGCACAGTTTGATATCTGAAGTCTCCTTCATTAATACAAACCTACTTCCATTTAAGGGTTTTATTTATTTATTTATCTATATTTCTTTTGTCATTGACTTGTGCTTTGTTGCCGGCACAGATCTGTGCTGCTTTGGCTTTAAAGGATATTTTTAATACAGTATCTGTGTAGTCCCTACTAAAACAGAAATGGTTCTGGATGTCACAGATACACTGTCAGCACTTACACATTCTCTTTGTTTGGCATAGCCGGTGTTTGCAGAATTATTTAAATTTAATTTTGATTGCTTGCTTTAAAACAAGAATGTAGTGGAACAAAAACAAGCCACCTCTAAGCTCACGTTTTACGTGTTACTCAGGGCCACAATCACTCCATGAAGAGCTGGAAAGTAACCAAATTGTTCTCAACTTCAAACATGCAATCTACAGATTGGTGTTAATGCTATAGACACACACACAAGCACCTTGAGGGGATTTCAACTGTCAGGATTGCACGACTATATAATGGTGTGTTTATGCGAAAAGTTGATGAACTTTCATCAGTATGTTTTTCCTCTCTCCCACGCTGAGTCACAGAAAAGGAGACGTAACCTCCTACACCCTAAAGATAACACACTTTCACATCAGAATTGTAGGCCTGTACAGCACTAAATTATATTTTATGGTTTAAGCCACTCCAAATCATGACATAACGGCTCAACTGCCTTAAATATATAAGTTTCATAAATTAGACAGGCTCAGGCAGACAGAAAAGTGCCCATTTACTCAGGTTAATTTTATATCCTTTAAGATTTTTATTGCGTTTTGTTTTTGTTTTGGGTTTAAACTTAATCTCCTAAAGTGTCTCTTAGAAAACTTTGAGACGATTACGAGGGATGCAAAGTGATGAGTGTGTGTGTGTGCATGCGGTGGTGTATAATTAACACTGAGGATGTGTGAGTAATATCTGTAATTTATTCTTTTGCACATGGTTTCACAAATGTTCCTTTGTTATCACAGAGGGGGAAAAAAAGTTCAAATGGAGATCTGAAATGGTCGGATAATGTACAGTACACATGAATGTTTTACTTCTGCTCATGGTGTTAAATATCACACAACCATAACAGAATAAAACAACAGTGTTAAAGAAGCCAGTGTAATTGTTCGCTTCTTGTTTGGATTCTTTATAGTTAAAGAAAATCATTAAACCTCCAGAGCTTCCATCAAAGCATGTGAGGAACTGGATCCCTAAAGTTCTGGAGCAGAGAAGACACGGTCTGGAGCTTTACCTTCAGGTACGGCTGAGGGGAGGGAATATTTTATGAATTATGTGCCTTGATGGTTATGTCCAAAGACAGATTTTCTTTCTTCCATGAGCCAGTCATGGGTTGTTTGGTGACTAGGGTTTGCTTTGGAGATACAGGGTTCAGCATTGTGCAATATCATGTCTGAATCACAGCTTATTTAAAGTAAATGAAATGTATAATCAAGTCACAACCACTCATTATATAGCTCAGTTCAAATCTTGGGCCACGCCCCATTGTATGAACTTGATGCATGCAGACTGTTTTAAGCTTTATTTTTTCACTCCAGTTTTAGAGATGTGTGTCAGTAGGAAATAAACATGTCTGTTTTTAGACACTGAACAACTCCTAGTGTGACTTTTTGTGCATGCACTGTAGATGATGCCAAACTGCTAACTCTTTAATATAATAGCAAACTAGCTTCAGAGCATCTGCCTAGAATTTCATTAAAAAGTTGAACAGTGACTGAATTTGAGGCATTTTTAGGATTTTTTTCCAGGCTTATTTTGTTGTGTTGATTCACGTTCTTCCCTGTTGACCCTGTAGACGTGTGTTGTTTTTTTCTTTAGACTATAATCATGGAAAATGAGGTCCTTCCTAAAATATTCCTGGATTTCCTCAATATCCGTCACCTCCCGTCCCTGCCAAAGGCCGAGAGTTGTGGGTAAGGAGCTGCCGCTAGGGTGCAATTTTGTAAAAGGAGTAGGAGACTGTCGCCAGTGTGATTCTATCGAGCTTTATTTTTCTCTTTTTGCTTTCAGGTCCTTGGAAACTGAATCCGAAGACTCGTGGTACGGCTATAATTTTATATTCTACGAATTATAATTTAAGATAAACAGTATAATGACATGCATCAAGAAGAAACTGTGCTTCTATGTATGTCGTTTGCATTGTGAGCGTTTTGCTTGTAGGGTAGAAGGCCTACCGTATGTGGAAATGTCCTTATGTCCAGGATTGCAGCGTCAACAGGAATAATGTGACGCAGACAGACATAGAAATGTTGCAGTGAGTCACGTATATCAGGGCTTTCACTCGGTTCTTTCTTCCTTCCTCATATCGTTTTTCTTTCTTCTTCCCTTCCTCTGCAGTAAACTGACACATCAGCCCGTTCTCCTCTTCCTGAGAGACCCATATCTGCTTCCTGCCACTAACGGTACGTATACACAACCACTTAAGCGTAATTTAAACATTTAGTGTTCAAGGGTACAATAAGCATGATGGACATCTTAACTTAAAAACTCAGGTTACCTGAAATTAACAAGAATGAAGTAGAATGAAACATGAATATGTCGACTACATTAATTAGGAATGCAACAATACATTGTGACGTGATGCATTGCAATGCAAAAGAGTGCATCATGAAAACATGCGTTTCATGTCAGCATTTTATTAATTATGCATGCTTCAATTCAGTTTTATTATATTTAGCATTTTTAACTAGGGTTATTGTCGCTAAGCAGCTTTATGAAAATCCAAAACGTCTGAGGAAATGTGTACAAGTCATAATGATCAGATTGTCCCATGATGAGCAAGCCCAGGAAACTTGAGGAACCAGACTCAACTGGGAACCCATCCTCATTTTGGTGATATCAGATAGCAAGAATTGATCAGCACTGTGTTGTAGGAGGCTGGAAGCTCAGTATAACATATGGTATGTGAACATGGAGATGACCTTCGTGTTTTGAAGGTTCAGGTACAAAACTTCAGTCCTGAACTAACGAGCGACTGCATTTAGAGAACACATTCTTAGAAGAAGTGAAGTGAAACACATTCTTGCATCGAGTGCTGGCACGATCTGCACTTGTGAAATGATCGATAGCCTGATGGTCTCTGATAACTCTGAGCGGCTGCACTGCTTTCTGGGACAATTTATCAAGATTAATGTTTGCAGTCTCCACTATGCCTATGTTGAACTTCTTATTAATATGATGAATTAGATAATAAATTCTTGTCTTTAGGCCCTAACAGCAAAACCTGATTATGATCCGTTATGTTTGAGATAAGAAAACTCTTAGAGCACTAACATTGTCCTTTTGTGATGTCAAGGAAGCAGACAACGTCTCGCAGGTGTAATGGAAATACAGCACTAAACACAAAGGAATCAGAAACACTGTACAAAAACATATCCCTGATATTTCAGTATGATCACATTGAACGTGTGTCAGGTTTAAGTTTTGCTTTAGTGTGGCTCTGTGTTTTAGGAAGTAGCTATGTAAATGAATTTGATGAGGGTTTCTTTGAACTCACAAAGCTACAGCGCCTTTAAAATGCAGATGGTGTTAAATCTTTTTTTCTTTTCTTTTTTTAAGACAGCTTTGGTCTGTTCCTCTTTGTTGCATTGGTTTGTTGTACAGGGCTGGGTGACACTCCATCACTTAGATTTATTTCTTTTCCAGACACGATGTCGAACGTCATCACCGAAGGCGTGATTCATGGAATATTCTACCCGGACCTGCAGCCGAGGTAGACCAGCAAAAGTGCGCTCCAGTCAAAATATACAACCTCATTTGGTTTCATGGACAAAGAGGCATTTATACTCTAATCATTTACACAAACACTACAAGAACCTACTCATGAAGTCCAAACTCTGTTTCGTTTTTTCAAATCCATGTAAGGCATTGTGAATTTACAGAGCATCAGCAACTTTAATCCTCGTCTTTTTTCATTCAAGAAAAAAACAAACTGATGTAATTGTGCTACCGTGTGCTGTGAATAATCTTACTACGTCAGCGAGTAGAGATGTGTGATTTGCAAAACAACGAAATATTTTTGTGATTAATACTGTTCGATTAAACTACTCAATTATTGGTATTTTTACAAAAAAAGAAGAAAAAAAAAGCTGCAATCTGTAAAGTTGAAAAGGTTTTCTAGATCTGCAATACACCTCATCTTGGATAGAGGTATATCCAAATGGTTATCTTTTGCAATTTTGGCATTCAGCAGATTTTGCGATTTCTGTTAACATTCATTCTTGTCCAGAATTTAACTCCGCCCACTTGACATTAGAAACACAGCTGATCAGTTCTGTGCCTTTTCCTTGATGCGAACACACTTGCAGCAGAAAGACTGGTGGAGGGGAGGGAAAAGAATTCACAAGGTGTTCACTGTGGGTGCAGTTCGTCTTACAGACAACAGAGGGTGCTAAAAATGACCAACTGCTCCTTTAAACTTCCGGAAAACTTGTATACAAGTTAAACAGCAACATGTGGAACTGCATCGGTTTCAGATTATTTATATGAATGCCATCGTACTAGAATCGCAATGCATAAAGCCTTCCCTTTTTAGTTTTTATTATGCAGCTATTCGGTCAGTTGTTTTTGCCCCATGCATGCTTAAGCTGCTAAAGATCATCTGTACAACAAATTTTATTAGATATTTAAAACATACCAGATTCATTGTTATTGCTAAATATTGATCACCCCCCAGCTCTGTTAGACTTTTACAAAAGTGCTTCATTCACCCATCATTACTATAGTGTAACTATTCCAACTCATGTCCTGTACCTGTTCAACAGTGATCGATGTACTGACTGGAAAAAGATGGAAAAATTCCTGTTTGGACCAAACAACTACAGGGTGTTGACTGAGCCTTTATACTCAACATTCTTTCACAGGGTTTGACAGGGTTGGAGAACTTACCTCAACTGTACAATCATCAATCATGGCATTTATGAAAAAGGGAAAAATAATCTCCTAAAAAATCTCTAAGTAATTAATCTCTGCAGCTGCTAGAAACTGTGAAAGAGACGTTTATCCGAGTGTATAGTTTACGTGGTCCCGATGTCCAGCATTAGGTGAGGTTTTAAGTGAGACTCAGCAAGACATCTGACTTTGTTCACTTGAGGTGCATGTGATCAGATTTATGCTTCTATTAGAAAATTATTATTATTATTATCATTATTAAATAAATAAATCGCATACCTTAAACTTAGCCAATCAGCCAAGATCTGTTTAATGATCTTCTGCAAGGGAAGTTTGAGATGGGAGGGGGGGGAAAGTGCTCACCTAGAGTGTATCGGGTGATTTATGCAAGTTCTTATGCTCACACAGCAAACTGTATTAGACAGTGTTAAAGATTTAACATGCAAATATGTCCCTTTGATGATTTAAACTTATGTTTTGTTTTATTTTGATATCCTGAGAAGCCATGTTGGTTTGACATCATGCCATAAACTGGAGAGGTACTCGTCAACAAGAAGCTAACAAGTAGGAATTTCAATTCAAAGGGAGTTTTTTGTTTTTGTTTTCCCACCTAGTTGTAGTTTGGGAATTACAAACCACCTTGAGCATAGCATGTACAGATTCCCCAAGTAGTTGAATGCTTGAATAATATATGGACAGCCATATTGGGCAAACTGGATCACTTTTTCTTCACCACACCAGAGATCCTACAGCTGTGGTTTCCATGTATTTATGTAGACGATGATCAAGAGTGTGTGTGTCATTACTTGTGAGGCTAAAGTGCAATATTGGAGAACAAACATCTTGGCTGATTGAGTAGATTTGAAGGAAATAATAAAAAAAAAAGTACAGGGGGTTTTCTTGTTCATGGCATCAATCATGAGGATTATGTTCAAAAGTGTTGTGAATCGTGTGTAGGGGTGGGGTGGTGATATGAGTGATGTGTCATATGTGAGATGAGAGATTAAAATGACGGTAAAGTAACTGACTGGACGCTAAGCTCCACCACCAAACTGCTTAATAAAGTTGGTCAGCTCTAGACATGACCCTGTGATAAAACTCCGAGAAGCCCATCATGTACTGTGACTTTAACATCGTAGGGGTGCTGTTGGCTTCTTATTTCCGATTGGTCAGAAGGAGTTGAATCATTTCCTGTAACAGCAGACCCGAGTGCAGCTGTAAATCATGGGTTAAAGTTAACAATTGTTCTAAAATTCTCGTTTCTATAGTAACACCTAATCCAGAGGGAGTTGATCCTCCATATAAATGGATTAAAATGTGTGTAATTGATTATATGAAGAGATGTTTAGCAATTATGGTGTCTACGGTTTCAGCACTTTGTAGCAGTCAGTAAGGTCTTCAATACAGGGTAATTTTAGGACAGAGTTCTTTTTTTGTCTTAAAAAAAGGAAGGCTGATGAGTGTTTATGGCTGCTATAACAGAAATTACTTAATTAAATGCAACTATAAACAGAATTATAGTATGAGTGTGTTATTCTTTCATAAATAAAAATATTGTAATGCTTGAAACATTGTTGTGGTACAAGAGGAATAAATCACATTGGGACAGTGTGAGATAGGAAAATAATCACTGTTGAGACAGTAACTCTGCTTCATCACACCACATTTAGTGGTATTGCTTATTTTCCTATAACAGCACACCCAAAAGCTTCTATTCCTTATTTCATCCAGCCGTAATAACGTGTCAGCATATATTTATCAAAACTCAAACATTTGCATGCTAACACTCATTCATGATGTACTGCAGTGAGCTGTCTAAAGAAGTGACTTGACACTAACAACAGATGCATTCACAGCTGACATCTTGTTTTGGTTGAGAATTAAAACATTGTGAGCAAATTCCTCGCATCTTATAATTTCTGACATGTCTGACATTGTGGGGGTTTTTTTGCTGTTGTTTTTTCTTTGTGGGTGTGTGTATGTACTATGTGCCATGATACTCAAGCCCGGGGTTCCTGGTTTATTGCCGACTCTGAACCCTGCGTAAAGCACTTTAGACAGAATTATGATTGTTATTAAACTGTATAATATATTGTGGAAAAATAACAGCAATAAAATAATACATTTTGAAAAGAAGCAGATCTCTATTATTTGTTGTTAAGTAGAAAATTATCATGTAAATATAAATTATACATATGAGGTTAAGGTAAAAATGTTTAACGTCACATTGTTTATCATGGGCGTCGCTAGGCCATTTCATTTGTACTTGGCCCCCCTAAAAAATCTAATTTAGATAATAAATTCTTGTCTTTAGGCCCTAACAGCAAAACCTGATTATGATCCGTTATGTTTGAGATAAGAAAACTCTTAGAGCACTAACATTGTCCTTTTGTGATGTCAAGGAAGCAGACAACGTCTCGCAGGTGTAATGGAAATACAGCACTAAACACAAAGGAATCAGAAACACTGTACAAAAACATATCCCTGATATTTCAGTATGATCACATTGAACGTGTGTCAGGTTTAAGTTCAAGTCTTCGGCTCCCCGTCTTTCAGCGTGGTCTTCAATTCGTCATCAAAGAGCGAGGATTAAGCCAAGGTGTGTGTTTTTCAATAAATTGTTATATCTGCATCAATGCAGTCCTTTCTCATAAATACAGTTTACAAAAAGTTTTTGCTGTGTACACGCTCTTCACATCAGCCGTTTCCTCTAGTGAAAATGAAGCCCTTAATACGCACTATAACATATAAACAATATTGTATTAAATAATATCAAATCTTAAAATACATTTATTAGCCTAAGAGTAGGGGGGTTTTGTTACTTTGATTTATAAAAAGTTACCGTTTTAATGAATAGAAACAAAATAAAAGAATGATATTTAAAAGATGCTTTGTTTAATTACATTAAAACAATGTCTATATTAATGAATTTGAATAAATAGCCTAGTAGCTATGAAATTTTAAGGGGTTGAATGTAGAACCTACTGTCTCATTTATGAAGCTAAAACTACTAAATTAAACTAGATAAAATGATGATCAAAGTTGTAATATTTGTATTTAACTGTAGATGGAAGGTTTTTCGAGTCACAGGGCAGCAGGTCTGCAAATGAGCAGCAGGTAAGAATAGAACATGTTCAGCCTCTCATACACATTAACACTTGCTTCAATCATAACATTGATTGAAGCCATTGCTTCAGAAAGTATTTTTCACATTTTTATATCTGCCAGTTTGCAAAAAAAAAAAAAGCAGTAGTATTGTCAAAGAATTAACAGATAAATGTTTGACATTACTGGCTCCCGCACAGTTTATTCCATTGTCCGGCCTGTGTGTGTGTGCGTGTGAGATCAAGAAGACTGATTCTGAACAAGCAAAATATGTGTTAAACATATGTGGGGGCTGAGCTCCCCTTAACTGAAAATCCTAGAAACGCCCCTGTAATTCTCATGTCATTAAAAATGGCCTTACAAAATATACCTGAATGACTACGGATGTTAATTATTAATAATTCATGGACTGATTATGAATTTATAATTGAGTAATTAATTATGAATTTAACTGCAAAACAAACATCATAATGTTTATTAGTGACGTTACTGTGACACAGATGCTCCATAGCTTGCATCTAGCAGAAGGAGGCGTGTTCAAATGAAGCCTCGCTTCGAGGCACGTGACTCTTAAGTAAAGTCTCGTGCACTCTTTTGTTAATTTGCAAACATTCCAAGATGTTATTTATGTGCATAAACATTTCCTTAACAAGTGCAGCTACATGTACATACAGTATTAATTGTGCTGCTTGTGATGTTACGATCTTATTGCAACACAGAATTTGTCCACTAGATGGCAGCACAATGAGCTGACTGAAGAATGAATGAAGCTTAGAATGAAGTTTAAAGCTACAGTAGAATGAAGCTTCATGAAATAAACCTTTAGGTTAAACTATTGGCTGGGCCTCTACTTTTGTTATTAGTATTTTTTTTTTTTATAGTAAATTAACTTTTGCAGTTTAGACAATCTGCAGTATTGGACACTACTTTTTAGCAGCCTTGTTTTTTGAATGAAGTCAGAAAAACAAGCAATAGATGAGCCTTATATTGAGACTTTTTTATTTTTATTCTGTTTGTTTAAACTATTTTTGTCTCACATAACTAATTTCTTGGGATTGTGATAACTGATGAATTCATTATTTATGTGTTCAACTATCAGTTTAAAAAGGTCATAAAAATTGAACCCTATAAACAATATATCTGATTTACATTTCATGTTTGTTGCATGTGGGCGTGGCCTGTCCTAATAAATAGGCAGGATGGCTGATATACATTACTTAAACTCATCCTCACTCCTTTTCTACTTATCCTGTTAAGGGTCAGGAAGGCCTACCCAAGGGGTCTCGGGGGCAAGAGGCAGGGTACTCGGTGCACCCTGAACGAGTGCCATTCCATTGCAGGACACAGAAGCATATACTGCACACACTCTCACACTACAGGCAATCTGGAAATGCCAGTTACTACCTGCATGTATTTAGACTGTGGGAGGAAACAGGAGTACCCGGAGGAAACCCACCAAGCATGATGAGAACAGGCAAACCACACACACAAAACTGAGGCGGGAATCAAACACTCAACGCCGGAGGTGCGAAGCCACACCATTACGCCATCGTGCTGCCACATTAGTGTTACTTCTGCATAAAATATGTCTGAATATTGTATTATAATAATAGCAGTTAATCCTTCAGTGTACAGTATGTCAGGGTTCAGGTGTGCCATCTATTAAAACATAATACTTTTTAAAATTCAAAGAACCATGAAGGAATTTCAACATACACTGCATCATCATCAATAGAAGCCAGGTGTGGAGACGCTATACTTCATTGTCTTTATTTTTAAAAAATCATTGTGTATATTAAAAAATTTGTTCAACAATGCTCATTTTCACACTAATTCCATCATCTGACACTCACATTTACTGCTTCATGGGGATTTCTCTTGTAAACAAACCAGCTAAACCATATAGAAGCTTACTGAAGGATAAAAATACAGCAGCACAATAAGCTTTATAGATCTATCCTGGCGTAATACATTGTTTAGTTTGCATATTAGTGTGTAACAGTTAGTGTTTTTGGCCAGAGGGGCAAGAGATCAATTAATGTTAAGATGTGCTTAACTTCAAATCCAGGAATAGCGTACCTGATTTCATTTCCAAAAAAAAAATAATAATATTGGTGCAAGAATCAATATTAAGATGTATACTCACGATTGGATTAGTTTTCTGCTAATGAAATTAAATTTAAAACACAATGTGATGCATGTAAACCTCAGTAAACAGAAATGCTCCTAAAAGTTTGGACCTTGTAAGACCTTTGGTGATGCACGATGTCACAGCTCGCCATGTCTGTCATCTTTGACCTGCTCCATTTGGTTGGTGTCCGTCTCAGGTGCCTTCATGTTGGCGTAGTCCACTTCTCTTCTGAGCTGCTCGAGAGGAGGCAGACCGAAGACCAGGTTTCTCATCGCGATGGCAGTCATTAGAAACCTACATGAGAAAGTAGCTTGTTATTTCTTTCAAAAGGTGTATTAGAGTTCTACGTCTTATCCACTTGTGATTTTATTTACTTTTGATTGTGTAGAATAAAAATCTCCTTTTATTTCTTTATACAATCCCCTGCTACACTAATGCACTTATCCCACCCTTTCACTAGTGCTTGGATATCAAAAGTAGAACATTTTCTCAACATGCCATAATCAGACTGCCTGGCTTCACGTCTGAAACACTGGCCTCCCAGGAGTTCCTTAAATGGCACAAATCTGTCAAAATGGTTTGGAGCGAGGTGAAGACTGTAGGGGAGTTTTCCTGGCTCAGCAACTCCCTGCCGAGTTCCTGTAACGTGCCAGTGATGTTGGTGAATGATTGTGTGTACAGATCCCACAGACAGATCGGAGCGTTGACTGCAGTGAGCTCCGAGCCACATCGCTCGGGATCATCATTCAGGACGTACGGCCTTCTTTAAAACGTTTGCACCATTCAAGTGTTTTACTGCGGCTAAAAGTCTCATCACCGCACTGTGCCTGAAGTTTTCCCTAATGAATCAGTTTCATGCCTTCATTCACCTGAGATTTCATCACTTGTTCCAGTTTGACTTGAATGCTGCTAATAGCTGCTGTGGTTTAATTAAGGATTAATGGTGGTATGTTAAAACCTGTTTGGTAAAGTTGTAACTATTCTACAAACATTTATGAAAGGTTTTATACCAACATGTTTAAGTGTATCTACCTTCAAGAAAATTAGTAGCAACCCTGTGGTGTAATGTGGTAGCACCCCAACATCAAAGACTAGATTAATTCATGGATTTAGTCAGATAAATATACAACTAATTATTCTTTGGGGGGAAACAACATAAAACAATGCTTAAATATTAAATAATAAAGTATTTAAAGTAGTGTGAAAACTTGCTAGGCAACATGGACACACATAAGCTAGCTAAAACTTCAAGCTAACAATTTAATAGTTGTCCACAGTTTTTAAATATAAAATATAAAATACATTGCCTGTGAATATGATTCAAACTAACAGGAATAAGCATTTCCTTCTCTGTGTGGAAAAATTGGAAGTTTGGATAAATTTCAGTGTTAGCATCGACTGCTAATTAAACAGCTATGAGCCTTCATACTGAGAATCTATTAACTTCCTGTTTCTCTTTTGCTCTGTGATGACTCAGCAGTTATAAATAATGTTTATGGTGGCATGAACAGCTCTCATTTTTTCTGTTTTAGTGAAACTTGTATTAAATAAATATGTTTTGGCATGAGGAAGACAATAGCTTCAGTGTCTTTATGTATCTGATGAAGTCATATCAGTTATACCAGTGCCTAAACACACTTACCCTCGGCGGATCATGTAGTATTTTTTTATGGCGAATCGGTTGAATCTTTCGAGCACGGGAGCCTCTCGGCGCTTTTTCGCATCATGCATGCGCTTCTGCCGCTTGAGGAAGAGACGTACCAGCGGATCTGTGGCGTTGACATCGGACCCCTCACTATCGAGACCGGTTATAAGCGGCTGCAGCTCTGGAGGCAGAGGCTCGGTCTCTGAAATTGTGCATAAAGAATTTTTTAATTCATTAGGACTTTAATTTCAAGAGCTAAGCTCTGAGTTAAATCTATATGATTTATCATAATTCATTGAATCAGCATTGTAGCTCGTATTGCTAGAAGTAAGCTTTTTGATCACACTGTAACTTTTGATGGCCTTTCTGTTCCTTCAAGTGCAACAGTGAAAGACCTCAGTGTGATTATAGATTTCAGCCTTTCATTTGAAGCACATGTATTAATAATATTAGTAATATTACCAGGATAGCATTCTTTCACCTCAGAAAAATTGCCAAGTGAAGGAATATACTGTCACTAAACGATGCAGAAAAATTATTTCATGCTTTTATCACCTCTAGGTTGGACTATTGTAATGCCTTACTGTCTGGTTGTTCAACTAGGTGCATAAACAAGCTTCAGTTAGTCCAGAATGCACCAGTGAGAGTCCTCATTAGAACCAGAAGATACGAGCACATCACCCCTATCATATCTACATTTCATTGGCTCCCAAGGAACCTTTGCATGGATTTTTAAATAGGAAGTAGGCTGCTTGTCAGTAATTATTATTATTAGTATTATGAAAACTACATCTGGGGGCGGAGCTTCGTCCCCAAAGTTATGGAACAGCCTTCCAATTAATGTTCGGGACAGTTCTGAGTCTCAGTCTCAGTGTTTAAGTCCAGGCTAAAAACCTATTTAGCCAAGCATTTTTGTAAATAGATTTGCCTTAGGTAAAGGAGCAGATCTGGGGGGGACTCATGGACGTAGAGTATTATGGTATGTTTAGTATTATGGTATGTTTAGATGCTGTCCTCCCCACTCTCACTGATCACTTGTTTCCCTCTGGCTGCCTTTTAGTTAAGCGGTCATACTGTACTACAAAGTCCCTGCTTGCACTCTACACTATATACACATTCACCTTACACATTATGTGACTGTGACCATATATAACAGTTATCTCTCATTCTCTTCTCTCTCTCTGTCAAGCTACACATGTTGCTGCTGAGTTGCCAGTGATCCAGACCCCTTCTGGCATCTAGACCTGTCTGACTCGTCCTGGTTGGAAATCTCATCGTATGGATGCCCCACGTGGTCTGTATGGGAAGCGTGTGATGACTGGGGTTCCACTTTACCATGAAGTGACAGCTGTCAGCAGTCCAGCTGAACCTCCAATAGCGAACTGGACTGGTTTCTTCCTATTGCCATTTCAGGCATTTTTCTTTTGCCACCGCCCTCGGTTTGTTCATCAGGGACAATGTAATCATTTTACTTCAAACACATTTCAAACAAACGTCCATAATTTCTTTTGATTGTGTAGAACTATGCCACTGTTAAAAGTGCTATACAAATAAAATTGAATCAGTTCATATCTATAGTCACATGTTCTACACTACGAGTTAATGCTCCCTCACAAAAGGAAGGGCCGTGTTCTGTACAATAATATGATTCTCCAAATTAACCACGGTCCTTGCTGTAGTTCACACTGGACATCGTGAGCACTGACCTGTCCCGTTACGGACTTTCTCCTGAAGCTCGAGCAGCTTGGTGAAGTTCTTCTGTAGCGCCTCTTCAGTGGTGTTCACGTAGATGTACATGTAGCAAGACGGGGTGTCGGTGACAGTGTATACTTTGTGATACGCTCCAGCAGGGAGCTAGGTACACAGAGACAATGTTACACATCTATCAGCCTTAGCTAAATCTGGAAAGGTATAAGGAGATATTATCCTAGTTTTACTCTGTGTGTGTGGGGGGGGGGTGTGGGTGTGTGAGCTTTTACCTGCATCTTTTCTCCTGGAGTGAGTGTGTAGTTCTTCTTCTCGTCCACTATCTCCACCTTCACGTTGCCCTGCAGTACCTGAACACTGGTGTTCCCCAGGTCCTCGCTCACGTAGTTCTCTAGAAGGAGGCCTGCCAACATAATCCCGCAAGAGTCAAAGGGCAATGGCAATGAGCACTGTTCAGCATTCTGATGCAAATAGAAGGAAGGTGCGTCATCAGGTTCAGTCTTAAAAATGTAATAAATGAATACAATTTCCACATGCTTTTATTCTGTACATATTAATATTACAGCATTAGCCTTATAGTAGCCACACCCTCTATTTCACTCAGTCAAGAGACAGACGTCCATTTTGTCCTATTAGACGTTGAATATCATACACCTGAAACTGGTGTGTACCTGGGAAATCAGCTATAAAGACCACCTCGGTTTGGTTGTCCAGTGTCCCCTCAATCTCCTCAAACTTATTCCTCCATGGGGACAAATCGACCAGCAGGGGCATGAGCCACGGGTTAGCACGAAACGGTGACCAGTCTGCTTTCACAAAATCTACACGGGGGTCAAATATCCTACAGACATAGTGGGGACAAAAATAATAAACATCAGTGCTTGGTTATTGCGTACTGTGTGCTGAGTTTGGGTCAGATTTCACAAGGCACCTGAAGAGACAGTCATGCAGCTGATCCAAATCTCAGATCTCAGTGTTAATCAATCAACTGTATCAGGGTGGGCGGCACAGTGGTGTAGTGGTTAGCACTGTCGCCTTGCAACGCCAGGGTCCGGGTTCGATCCCCGTCTCTGTGTGCATGGAGCTTGCATGGTCTCCCCGTGCTTGGTGGGTTTCCTCCGGGTACTCCGGTTTCCTCCCAAAGACATGTAGGTTAGGCTAATTGGCGTTTCCAAATTGCCCATAGTGTGTGAATGAGTGAGTGACTGTATGTGTGTCTGTGCCCTGCGATGGACTGGCACCCTGTCCAGGGTGTACTCTGCCATGTCGCCCAAGTCTCCTGGGATAGGCCCCCCGTGACCCTGAATACAGGATTAAGCGGTATAGATGATGAGTGAGAGTGAGTGTATCAGGGTGCCTTTTGGGAATGCAAACTTAAGATGCATTCATACCAGGAGCTTTTTTTTTTTTCACGCAACTCACTACAGTCGTGGTTATTTGGCAGTCCTGTCTTTATTCATAGTTGCCATTTTTTAGCAGTAGAGGACTGCTCGTAAACTGTCAATTAATTCAAATCTTCCTCCTAAGATAAGAGAATGATGTTTTGCGTTCCTGCAAATATTTAGATGCTGGAAGGAAGTTGCTTGCTTGAACTGCACTGTAGAAAAATCTAAAATGTTTACTCTAAGAGCAATTTCCAACAGTAACAGGATGGAGAGTCTCACAATCTGCTTGGAGATGTAACTGGGAATGAGTGCCTGGAACTGAAAAGCGTGGTAATACAGTATGTAACGCATCACTGTAAGAAGAAAAAGGAGCACACCAGCACTCCCATTAGTTATCTGCCTATTAGTTATGTAGCTTTACTTTTCATGTGTTCTGTAACTAACAGTCACACCACTCCCTATTGCTTAAGAACGACCTGGGTTTTAAAACTTTTTTTTAACATCAGATTACCTTTTGTAATCCTCACGTCTTTACCTCTGTTGGAATCGGTCGTTAATAGACACCCAGATGTCGAAGTAAATTTGGGGTTCGCTGATGTTGTAGCGTGGCAGAGTGCGGCTCAGGCAGGTGGCATACTGCTTCAGCATGTCTCCGTGATCCTTCCATCTCCGAGTCTGCGTGAAAACCTGCGACGAACCAAATTACAGTCACGTCTGACTTCATTCATTAAAAACAGATGCAGAAATAAGTTCATTAATGGACGGAGTGGTGAGACAGTGACCCCAGGGTTGAGGTAGCCGATCTCTCCCGTTACTCCATCTTTGTAGGTGATTTTAACATGCTGGTGTGAGCGAGAGTGGACCATCATGTCCCAGGAGTAGCCGTACAGCCCGTTAGTCCAGTTATTGTAGCCCTGTAGAGAATCCATTCATAAACACATCAGCATTTTAAATGACACCTGATGGGTTACATGTTTTACTCACAATCTAATGAACTGTAACACAAATAAGCAGAGACATGACTCTATGCAGTCTAAATGTCAACTGTTCAATGCATGTTAAAAAAGTAAGTGGGGAAAAAATAAGCAGACATATTTAACAACAAGAAATTACTTTTGTAATGAAATGGGAATAGGGCAGGAAAAACTGCTCTGCGATGTACATGATGGTGAAGATGGCGGCCAGTTTGTGCCTGAAGCGCAGCGTGGAGGGCTTAGGGACTGTCCTCGTGTCTGTTCGCTCATTCGAGCCACTTGACACATTGGGATACACACAAGAGGTGCTTGGTTGAGGGGGCGGGGTCAACGTGGGCAGGAGGGGCCAAAGGAACTCTGGGAAGTGGCCGAAGAACCACCTGGGCCAATTAGCGTAGCAGAACAGAGGAGTCGTGGCCAGCATGGTGTAGGGAAACATTCCTACATGGATAAAAAAACAGATTTATATTATTTCTATTTAGATTATTTATATTATTAAGTGAGTCAAATATCATGTCTGAAATATACTCATATCAATGCTTTTTTATCTCTGAATATGGTAACCATCTGAGTTAACAGACCTGATTAAGCTCCTTTTTTACATTTACGCATTTGGCAGACGCTCTTATCCAGAGCAACTTAAAAAAGTGCTTTGTAGTTTCCGTCATTGGATAGATCCTTATACTGGGTTACTAGGTTACTAACAAGTAATACCAAACAATAAACTGTTCATGTGATTACTGCCAGAACAGCACTGCTGCCCTTAAGAAGTGATTACATTGGTGATTTAAAGCCATGACTCATTTCCCAGTCTATAATACTGTATACACTAACAGGTGATGTGACTAACAACAGCAATGCAACAACGTCATGTAAAAGAATTCAGTTATTGTTTTCCTTTATCTGACCCACTGTGTTGAGACTCTTACCGATCTCAAAGAGTTGCGAGTTCATGCAATGAAAGTAGCTGACGAAGAAGAAGGCGACCGGGCGGGTGGCGTCAAAAAACAGCAGATAACCAGCCGTGAGATCTAGGATGAGACCTCCACCATGGACCACCATCAGACTGACCAACTCCACAGGCAGGATCACTCTAAGAAAACAAAATGACATTAAAAAGTGTATGATTTTGAAACTCGTTATGGATGAACTCATCAGCTCATGACATATAACTGCAACTATGCCTGTCTGAACGCAACTAAAGTATCAGTTTAATGCCCCACTTCTCTGCTTCCTCCACTGTAGCTGCCAGCATCAAAAACACTTGCCTACAAAACTAAAAACAGTCCTGCACCCACTTTCCTGAACGTGCCAATCCTCCAGCACTGCTCGACTGATGCCTCAGCTCTCAGAGATCGAGGAAGACATGCATCTAGACTGTTTTCTATCCTAGCTCCTATATGACCTATATGTTGACCTTATAAACTTCAAACGGAGGTACGCAAGTCACTCTGAATAAGAGTGTCTACCAAATTACTAAATATAAACGTTTAACAAAAAAATCAAAAAACATAATTTTCCCCTCATCACTAATGTAGCTGTTCCTTGGAACAGTTAGCCAGTGGAACGCCTAATCCTTGAAAATCGACAGATAACTTGTCCCTGACTTGCGGAAAAGACGAGTCTGTTTGGGCTATTAAAGGCGTTCCTGGGAGGCCAGCGTTTCAGACGTGAAGCACGCACTCTGATCATCGTTCTGGTGTACTGGGAAAACTTTCTACCTTGATTGTATCCAAGTTCTAGTTAAATGCTAGGATAAGAGCATTTGTGTATTATCCTCATGTTATCTCACTCACTTGAAAGGGTCAAAGAGCCAGTGATGAGCCAGATATTTCATGGAGTAACCCTCCACCCAATCAGCATCCAGCTTCTTCACCCCAGCGATGAAGTAGACTATAAAGATCTGTCAAGCAGACAAAAAAGGTTCAATGTTACCATGATGAAACATCACAAAATCACAGCATAAACACACAAACACACACACGTCAGAGTATAACGAGGAGGCTGTAACAGAACGTCATCTACTGAATCACAAACCTGCATTCTGAGCAGAGTGTAATTCCACAACGGGACGTGTGCGTTCCTCTTCTTAGGGTTGAGAAGTCCATCGATGGACCTGCAGACCAACGAGAGCATGAATGCATTGTTAGACAAAACAGGCAGACAATCCTGCAAATTAATTGTGTGTGTATGTGTGGTCAGTAATTGTTTAAACAATTTGCCTCCTTTCAAAATGATTAACAAACACAACATGCTCACTGTAACATGATTTTACAAAGAACAAGAATTAAATACGAAGATTAAATTGTTGTATTCTGTTACAGAATTTCTTTATTTTTTTTATGTCTACGTTCATCATCTCACCAGTATCTATTAGCGTCCATCAGTGTGAGCTGGAATCCGATGAGGCCGTAGAGGTACGAGTGATTGTTCCATGCCGTTTTGTCCAGGAAGAAAACATACCAGTAGGTGGAGATGAACATGAGGCAGGAGAGGCGGTAAAAACAGCCGAGCATGATACCAACAGCTCCTGGGTAAAACACACACTTGATACATTTGATAAAATGGCATCACCACTTTATATAACATACTTAATCTAGTGTTAGACAGCTAACTTTAATTAAAAATCTAAAGCTTAGTTATTTGTTTAAACTATTATATAATAAGGTTTTTGTTAGTTAGCTCGCTAGTCACCATCTAGGGAAGTTACCTTTAAATACTTTTATAAATGACTGGGTATATATTATTGAACGAACACATAATTACAGTGAAATCTCAGCATACGAACGCCCCGCGTTAAGAATTTTCGCCTGAAATTTTGCAAGAATTTCCCTCGGCATGTGAGGCATTTGCGGCACACAAGCAGCCAAACTGAGCCGAACGCCAGCTAAGTTGCGTCTGGGAGCTCTACAAAACTTTGTGGGTCTTTTGCATTTTGTGCAAGATTTAGTGATAACATACATGTACCGATGTGTGGGTCACAGGAACGTTATCAAGCATCATAGCAAGAAGAAAGCGGAGCTACTATCAGTTTCATATTTAAAGCAGCTGAGAGGAATCATAAATTAAGATTAACTGAGGTGTCATGTCTATTTATTTCATAGTTTACTTCATTCACGTGTATTTTCTAAATGTTTTGATTGTTTCTATTTACATAAAATATCATTACAGTGTTGGAAATTGGTAATACTTTTGAGTGGCTGGAACGGAACGGATTATCTGTAATTACATCATTTCCAGGTGGAAATTGCTTTTCACGATAAGAAATTTCGCCTTAAGAACTCGTCTACAGAATGGATTCGTATGCAGAGGTACCAATGTAAATCTGAAATAGTTTGCCTAATATTTTAGCTAATCAACATAGCTACCTATTTTACTTAGCCTGCATCATTAAAGAAGTTTGGTAAGAAAGCTACGCTTGCCAGAGAACTTGCATAGAACTTTTAAACATGGAACTAAATTTAATTCAGTCTATTTATACTTAGCCTATATCATGTTTCATAATTTTCTATAAAGGTAAGCTAATTTGTTTTAAACCAAAAAACAACCCTAAATTAAAATGCCTCATCATAATTAGCAAACTTGGCTACGCATTTCACCTAGCTTATATCCCTCATTTTTCTTGACGCAAGTTAGTATTTAAAGTATTTAAAGAATTAAAACAATAGATTTAAACAAAGAACAAAATCTTTCAGGTTAGCTGTCAACCTTTTTGTTAGCCTATATGAATAAATTATACTCCTGAGATAGCTAGCTTGTTAGATAGTTTTTCAAGCACACAACAAATTTCAACAAGACTCATGTTAGCAAACATTAGTCTTAACCCTTAAATACCTCCTTTACTAAACCTACATGACTGAATAATTGTCATGCGGTACTAGAATTTTAACAGCTTTTTCAAATATATATATATAAATAAATAGAATTCTAATTAGTTTAACCCACAATATACATAACTATAAATAACTATAGCCTGAATCAACAAGTAAAAAATAAACGTGTAAATGTGACAATTAAAGAACATTATTGCATAAAATCTAATCACAATGTTTTCAGTTAGTCAGTAAAATTAACCATTAAATTATTAAACTCATTACAGCTTTATGCACCATTCGTTCTGTAAAATATTTGGTGAAAAAGCTTATACATTATTGTTTTTCTTTCATTTTCTGTATTGCTTTTCCTTTCACAGGGGGCCTGGTGCCTTTCCCAGGAGAGTCGGGGAGCAAAACAGAAACACCCCTGATCCAGGTGCCAGTCCATCACAGGGCACAAGCATGCATGCACTCACTCACACACTCAAACACAATGGGCAATTTGGATTAATGTAACATGCATGTCTTTGGACTGCCGAAGGAAACCAGAATACCCAGAGAAAACCCACCAAGCAAGGGGAGAAGATGCAAACCAAGGACACAGACCAGAGGCAGGAATCGAACCTTCAACCCTGAAGGTGTTATCTAGCCATTTTTTAAGCTAATGTTTAGGTTATATTAGAATAAGCTAGTATTTTTTGTTGTAAGGGTTTTTTGATGCAACATAAGTTAATTCTACGCCCTCTCTCTCGCGCTCTCTCTCCCTCTCTCTCTACAATAATTGAAGAAATACTCTATGCCCCTTTACTGATGTTTTATTTTATGCTTTTGTTTAATCTCTAACTACCCAAGTTTAAAATAAATTTGACTTATGTATCACAAATATGTGTTCTAACTACCTGGTAGCACTGTGTCTGGGTATTTCTTATTCTTTGGTGAGATGGGTCTCTGTGACCGAACACATTAAAATCAGCGGGGATAACACTTCTTGGCCAACCCTGCTGTAGGCCTCTTTCATTTTTATACCCCCCCCCCTTCTCATCTTTATGTCTGCTCTCTACACTAGCTGATCCTTTCCAGTGTTTGGATTGGACTGGTTTAGACTTTTTGAAGTATAGTTCAGAAGTAAAAATTCTTGACTCTTTGTCCTTGTTATTGACTAGGATTATAGGTAAATATTTAGCATCTGTGGTTCTCTACATGAATTCAGATAGTAAGATGATAGTAAGTAATGTTATCATTATCTAGAAGATAATATCTGTAGTTAATGATTAACACAGGAGTTTTAAAATGGGTTAAAATCGGTTAAACTCTCAGCAGCACTGTGGCCTTCAGGACTGAAACACAACGGCAGAACTGACCGAGGAACATCACCAGATAAACAAGGTACATCCAGTCCATAGGCAGAGGCTCCAGGAAGTTAAAGAGAGGGAATCGGCACACCGGAGCGCCATCGAGGTATTTATAATCAAGGTGACTGAGCCCGCGTTCCTGCAGGACGTCGATGGCCATCAGCATACCTGAAAAAATAATAAAGAAAAGTGTTTATTAGCACGGACACACCTGTAAGAGGAGCAGGTTTATGATGATAAAGACTTTTCTTTAAGGAATCTAAAAGGAAATCTAAGGATGCAGCAGGGGCAGCTCAGTGGTTAAGGCATGGTATTGCTGACCGAAAGGTTCAAACTCCACCACCACCACCAAGCTACTACTGTTGGGCCCTTGAGTAAGGCCCTTAACCCTCAACTGCACCAATGTATAATGAGATAAAATTATATCACCACTAGCTCTGTCGTAAATATATGCATATAAATATAAAATTATTTGATGTGTGTTCACACCCCTTGGCTGTGCTTCACAGACTCCATGGGGAACCACTGACCAGGTGAAGAACGATGATTATTCATTATGATGATCAGATTATTCCGAGCACCCAAGTGTGGAATCAGTGGCACGTCCCTTCTGCTTCCTGAATCTGAAACACCTCAATCAAGTCTAAAATCATGAGGACACGGGCTCACCAAAGAGAAAGCGAAAGATACCGAGCGATGCCGGGTCAGTGGGGCGATTCAGGAGGCAGATGAATCGGTGCCATGAGGACAGGTCATCCTTCTCAAAGCCAAAGAGACGTTGCATTCGACTCTTGACCTGTGCTCCTGTAGCTGATCTGTCTCCTCCATTCCCTCCACGTGACACTTTGGGCTGCTTAGTAGGTGAAGTACCTGAGATTGCATGCAGGCAGACAAATCAGTGGAGAAAAATAAAATAATAATTTATTTGATTGCACGGAACATTATCCTGCATGATAATATATCAGGTTTATCCTCCGTACAAAAAAAACGCACGTGCATGAACAACTTTTTCAGTAACAAATATAAACAAAATATCCTGTATAATATTATAATAAATCAATCAATGTGCTAGACGGTAAGGTATAAAAGAAAAACTGGACTAATAAACATAACAGTAATCAGTGCATAATGTTGTTGACAACGATGTAATGTTATTTTTGTTCTGCAAAAGCTACGCTGCATTTGTTTACCTGCGCTCGTGCCCATCGTTCCCGCGTGCACCGGATGTTGAAATCACGTCTCGCGCATAGGCTCTGGACACGTAAACCGCCGGTCTACGTGTCAAACGGCAGCAACGCTACCTGAACTTCATACCCGTATTATGCAAATCCCTCCCTCTTTCACTCTAGCTCCGGTGCTGCTTGATAAAAGACACGTCGAGGCTCCGCCATATTGGAAAGGTCAAGGATTTTCCATAAAATTAGGTTAAATTCCGAAATTAAAAAGTGTAACAAGATAATTTTGTTTTAAAATAAAAGTTTGCTTGTTAAATGGTTCTTCGGGTCATGTGGTTGCTAAGGTAACGTAAAAGACTTATCACTGTCCAATCCAGGAGTTGGTCGTCAGGAAAATCTAACCAATCACAGAGCAAGAGGCGTGGCCGTTTGCAAATACGGGTGGGAAAACAAACCCAAGCGCACAATATGAACGCCAGTCAGATGTTTTTCAGAAGCCGGAAGAAACTTGGCAGCTTTTAGAAGTTGATTGGCTGAGTACAAGTGAAAGGCCACGCCCATCGAATACCAGTTGTGGTTAAAATTGATTAATGATATTACAGTTGTAGTTTTTCCCAAAAAATTATTTTATATGACTTCAGGTTGTGTGACATTCTAAATCCTAAATCAGGTGAGTAACATTTTACTTAATGAAAACAACCCCACACCAAGTTGACTGATATTCTCTTTGGTGCACAATATAACTAATGACTGTGGAGGCTACTTTATTGTATTTATTACCATTTTATGACTTCAGTAGGACCTCTGGTCAACATTCACACACACATTTACACACTATGGGAGCACCAAATAGCCTAATTTGCATATCGTTAAACTGTTGGAGGAAACCAGAGTACTCGGAGAAAAGCCACCCAGCACAGGGAGAACATGCGAACTCCATGCACACAGGCCCAGAGGCGGGATTAAAGCCCGAACCCTAGAGGTGCAAGGCGACAGCACTAACCACTATGCCACTGTGCCGCCAAAAGGATTAGTAGATAGCAAAAAAGAAAAAAATATGAGTCCCATATGACTCACATACTGTAAGTGTGAAATTCTTTTTTTGAAAATTTAATACTTTCTAAAGAATACAATACCGTTTGAATACAATAAAGAAGGATATATCATTATGTTTATTATTTACCTTTATGAATAAAAAACTTTTAGCAATTATAAATATTACATTTATTTCAAAAACAAGAATATCTGACCAAACTTTTTCTGTCCAATCACAAGTCCAAAACTAATGTGCAATGTTTCAGAAGCAAAGTTACGGAAAGAGCAGATGATGTCCATGTCCTTTTTAAATAAATAAATAAAAAGACGATACTAGGGGATTTTTATGTCATCATTCAAGAAAGTTTTCTCTCATCTTGTTAAAATTAATATATTTATGAAGTAGACGCTACATGTATTGTGTGGTGCAGGGTATTTCTCCAGACCGGTAGGTGGCATCAGAGAGTTTATGCACTTCAGTAAAAGTAAACGAGAAACTGTTATGTTTGTTGGTGTTTGCTTTTGTTCAATATTAGCGACCGTTGTGTTTCTATACATGTTTACTGCAATATAGATATTTAAAAAAACAATGAGACAGTTATAGATTTTGTCTGTAAATAAGTCTCAGTGGCCGGTGTAGTTTTGTGTTTTGGAGTGAGAGAGGAAATTCCAGGCTGATTAGCATCGCAGTGTTTCTTCCTGCACTTGAACTCCAGGTGAGAATTAAAGTTCATCTTACAAAACAAGTTCATTTTAATTGCATAAAAAGTTATGTTCATATTATTTTTATGTATTTCGTTATATTTCCTGTTGTGTAGCTAAAGAGTCACAGTCCACCTCCATTACTGTACATCAGATGTACAAAGTATCTGACAGGGAAAAGTAATTAAAATTATTAAAAAATAAAAAAGTAAATAGGAGCAATTGAAAACTAATACAAAATTTCAGCAAATAACTGCTGATATTCTTGCAATATTTTTTATGTAAATCTTGCTTTATATTATTACACAGGTGTTTATATGTTTACACATGCTCATTTTGTATATACTGTGTGTGTGTATAAACAAACAAAATAAACTATGACATAATTTAAATGTTTTTACTGTGTAATTCACTGTATTATTTTTTAAGTATAAAATCCAATGTAAATCCAACAAATATTACCTATTTTTTCTTTTTTACGATAGATAGATAGATAGATAGATAGATAGATAGATAGATAGATAGATGTAGAGAATAGACTAGACCCACCATAACTTTACACCCATCACCGATTAAGATAGACAACCAAATGACATTTTCTGTGGCAAGTTTCTATCCCTGTGGCACTGGGATAGCTCTGGCCCCTCAGCCTTCGGGTGGAGTTGTGGTGTCTGACACTGGAAAGTTATCAGCAAATCCTTTGGGTGTTCTGGGTTGGCGGTTGGGGCCTCTGTGGACCGGACATGTTCTTCTGGTGCATCTCACAGATGCTTGATCGGATTCAGATCTGGGAAGTTTGGAGGCTCGATCAACAACTTTGCCCCGTGTGAAGTGGGCTGTAGTGCACTGGGTGTTCTGTCATGACCAATGTTAACTTTTTTTTTCAGTAGTTTGTGCTGCGTTGGCTTTTCTGTAGGATCAGACCAGACAGGCTGGACTTTGGTCCCCACAGACATTCATGAGCCCTTGGTGTCCATGATCCTGTCACTGTTAGTGGTGTTAATGTTGTGAAGTACATTTATGTGTTTTGGGCTTTTCATTCACAAGACAGTATTATAGCACCACTTATGTACACTACCAGTCAAAAGTTTGGACACAGATTCTCCATGGTCTTTCCTGATGTTTCCTGGTAATTTTTGAGGCTGGTAACTTTTTTTTTTCCTTCCCCAATTTCCCCTGAACCATGTGACGTCAGCCGACCGCATCTTTTCGAATCACTTGCTCACTAGATCACTAGATGGATTTTGCAAATACACTTGATAATACTATTCTAGAACAGCTGACCTTTGTGTCTTAAAATAACGACTGACTGTTGTTGTCACTTAATTACCTAATGCCATATGTGTTATTTCTTAGTTTTGAAAAAAAAACAGTATTGTTTTGGAATGTAGAAAATAAATCCAAACTTGTGGAGAAGCTGTGTCCAAACTTTTGACCGGTACTGTACATCATCTTCTGCTGTCCAGAGATTAGTCCACAATTAAGTCACATAAAGAAGACTTCAGACTTGTCTGTATGCTCAGACATGTTGTGTGAATGTTCAGGAAAAAATATATTATCCTGTGTGTAGTTGCTTTATTTCATTTATTTATTTTAAGACTGGATCGACCATACTGACCGTCATACACACCCATTCAGGTCCATTTAGCTCATATCAGTATCTGGAGTAATTAGGATTTTTAAAAGTATACTCCTCTAGAGTATATTTTTCCTCTACAAAGATCTACGCATTATAAACAGTGTTTTTAACAAAATGTTCTTTCCTGTGAGCAAAACTGTTTCTAGTTTTGTGATACAGTTAAATTTCACATATAGTTTCCCACTATATAAGCTTAGACTTTACAGAACATAGGTTCAGGCCATGAATTTGGCTCAAAGGTACTTGCCTTTTATTAATTGTGGACATCTCTGCTAAATGCTTTGTGTATCTTCATCTAGCTCTCAGGTGGACTGCATATCTTCGAACCCAACCTATTAATCCTGTTTTGTTTCCAAGGAGCCAACAAGCTCTTAGTGAAACTGTTGCTCATCTTTATTTATGGAACAAGTCCTAACATGAGCATCAGTTACCGTTCGTGTGTGCAGGAGATTTTAATAGCTGCTCATGGAGAGCTACACAGAGTCCGTCCAGTAACAGTTTAAAAGCACATTCTAAGGCTGAAATGTGTGTAATAAAATGTTTGTGAGCTTCAGATGTTGTGTCGATGTGACGCGATTTTTCTCTTCAGAAATATTGATTATTATTCAATATTATATAATATCTTGCATAACTATTGAATATTGATCAGTGTTCTTATTGAAAGCCCGCATCACAGAAGCTCATTAATCCTAAAGCTTCGAACAATTCAGGATAAACTCAGGGGTTTTAGTAGCTGGAATCGCAGAAGTGATCTAGTGTAGATCAAAGTGATTCCTGCGACATGCACTCGTGTACTGTACACTTACAGTTGTTCTGGTGGGGGTGTGTGTTCTCAGCAGGTTAGATAAGGATGGGGTTGCTCGGGAGTCGTTTCCAAGCCTCTGCCCGCCGCCTGGGCGAGATGCCACAACCTCACTGCGCAGGAAGCACACACACCTGCGAGTGCAAGAAGAGGAAACGAAGCTCACACTGCGAGTGTGACAGTGAGCCAGAGGACGAGGACAGTCTGCTGGACACACCGTGCAGGTCTCGCGCTCTCTCTCTCTCTCACGCGCACACACACACACACTCCCGGTAAATTGTAAACAATATATCTTTATCATTGTGTAAATTAAATAATTAAAAGCCACAATAGTAAACATGCAGAAATATGTTAACTAAAACAGATTGGTCATCTAATTAATCTCAGGACTAAATATAGGAAATATTTAAATTATACTTATTTATATTGATCCAAAAATACTGTATAGACAGATAAATAAAACAAACAGGGTGCATCTTAATTAATAGCTGATAAAAATAACTGATATGAGTTTCCTTTCCTCTTGTTTTCTCTCCACTTTCACTTGGTTTGTTACAGGAAGAAGCTGAAAAGCACGTCTAAGTACATTTATCAAACGCTCTTCCTGAACGGGGAGAACAGCGACATCCGGATCTGTGCGCTCGGGCAGGAGTGGAACCTGCACAAAGTTTACCTGTGTCAGGTAGCCTGAGCTCTTCTCCCTACAGTTATGACTACAGCGCTGTTCAGTTCCCAATTCTGATTGGTCATGTGGTGTTGATTTATTTATTTTTTATTATACTTTACATAAACAGATGAACAAATGACGTGTAATCACCGACATAGTGAAGGTTTTCTATAAGGAGCTGTTTATTTAGACTTTAATTAAGGGCGTAAAAATAACTGGAATTGTATGGCGTTATATTCATGCCATAATCCTGAGCGCACAGTTTTGACATGAGAACAGACAAAGCACTCTATGCGCGTGCAGTGTCGCCCCTGCGCGCTCCACAGCCCGGTTCAGCGCGTGCGATGTTTCCCGCGCGTGCAGACTCCGTCTGTGCGCTCGCTCAACTTTGTCCAGTGTTACGACACGACCCCAAAACTAGCCAATCACAGACTTCCTCCACACACTACTTCTGATTGGCTGTTCCTTTTCTAATCAGCTGGCACCATCGACCGCTTAACGGAAGCTTTGGAAATAAAGATATATAAGTAAAGCGACCAAGTTATCCGATTTGAATTTTAGTTATTTTAGTCAACGTCTAACGATGAGCTATATGGATAATTACGTAAGTAAATAAAAACACGTAATGAACAAACGAAACTGGTATATACTAATACTTAATTCAATAAAAAATAAATACTATAATATTTTTTCGCGTGCACCATACAAAATACAACTTTATTTAAAAAACAAAAACAACAATTATAATGATTCCCTTATTTAATTTCCTTTCATTTATATAATTGTATATAATATACTTTTAATCTCTTAATTATTTCTTAGAGTTTTCTTTTGATTCTGTAAAGCTGCTTTGAGACACTGACCATTTTTAAAAGCACTATACAAATAACATTGAAGTCTGTGATTAGGTAGCTTTGTGGCATTTTTGTAACGCTGGACAAAATTGAGCGAGCGCACAGGTAGAGTCGAGCGCGCACAGAAAAAAAGATGTTGCGCGCGGAAAACACGTTGAGCACGCAGGGGAGACGCTGCACGCGCATAGAGTGCTTTGTCTACATCTCAAAATGTCAAAAATGTGCGCACAGGATTGTGGCATGGATATAACGCCACTGAACTGGTTGTGATCAGAAATAACTTACACACTTGGTGAAGTTGCTTCATAGAAATGTTTCATTGTTATGTTTAATAGTGAACATAAGAGCATTTGGACACACACGATGTGTTCTTACAGGATTGGGACTAAACGGTTATGACAGATCAAGTCAGTAGATGACCTGAATGTAGTGAATCACCAGGTTATTACATCTATGGAGTTTTTCTTCCCTGATGGCACATGTATATCGCAGGACTCGGACTGCACGAGGAATCATTTTCACTGATGAATAGTGCATTTTCTATGTAGTATGTGAGTCTGTCATTTAATCAGTTATTTCTGTATCAGAGTTTAAATACCTTTTAAAACTGCATCCCAAACAAGACTTTTCTGAGGCTTGTTTCCTGTTCAGATTCTGACCAATCAGGAGAAGTCACATGTTCACTTGTTGTTATCAGAAGTATCAGAAATAGTGCTAACATTTTTATCTTACATAATATGTACTGTAAATGTAGTAATAGCTGTCTGTCTCAGCTGTCTGTCTTGTTCCCCGGGCAGTCGGGATACTTCTCCAGCATGTTCAGCGGCTCCTGGAAGGAATCCAACATGATGGTCATTCAGTTGGAGATTCCGGATCAGAATATCGACACAGAAGGTGAGACGGTGAAGAAGCGGAAGACAGTATGAGTTTTACATTTACAGTAATTTGTTTTCTTTCTGCTCTCTTGATGCTGAATTTGTGTGTGTGTGTGTGTGTGTGTGTGTGTAGCTCTTCAGGTGGTGTTTGGCTCCCTCTACAGGGATGATGTTCTGATCAAACCCAGCCGAGTTGTCAGTATCCTGGCTGCTGCTTGCATGCTCCAGCTGGTCAGTGTGCTTCGTTTCAACAGGAAACTAAGAGCTTTATACATTTAATCCATATTTAAGACCATCAGTCCTTGTACACTTACTGAATTTAGTTCCCTTTGCCATGTAAGTGCCAGATAGTGACCTGGTCAAACAGTGGTTTAAAGGCTCTGTGTAGAATTGATTTTCCGATTGTTATTGTTTGTTTTTATGATTTCTATAGATACATATTTTAGATATTTTCTAATCTTTTTTTTTTCCTTTTTTAAAATGTCTTCATTTGTGGTAATTCAATCGCAGACTGCATGGTGGTCTTGGTTTACTTGCGAGTAAGCTGTAGCGCGGGGAGAAAGGGATTTTGTTATGCGTGTAAGAAGTTAGACTGAGCCATGGGGTACAAACCGGAGATCTACTGTAGGACAGAGCTGGTTTGTCTCCAGAAATACCATGTGGTCTAAATGTATAAATAAAAAAAACATGCACTGGATGTGATGCAGCAAATATTAAATATATTAAGTGCGTTTTTATCTTCTTTATTCACACATTTGTTTAATGTTTAAATCACTGTATTTCTGATGAGATTTATAGTACAGCTTCAGCCCTTCACACGCTTTTTTGTTGTTGTTTTAACTATGTGCTGTGTAACACCACACCAAACTGCAAAAAAAAAAAAAAAAGCTAAAGTCCAAATGTCACATTTATTTAGATTCTTAAAATTGTTTAATAAGTGTAAAAGCATCCAGTTTCTATGTAGATCATGAATTGTTTGTTTGCTTTTAAATGTTTATATCTAAGCACAAATCAAGTGGTTGTGTTGTGACATCATTCATAACCTCCATCACGTGTGTGTGTGTGTGTGTGTGTGTGTGTGTGTGTGTGTGTGTGTGTGTAGGATGGACTGATCCAGCAGTGTGGTGAAACCATGAAGGAGAACATCAGTGTGAAGACGGTGTGTGGCTTCTACGCGGCTGCTAACATCTACGGCCTGGACTCTGTCACGAAGAAGTCCGTTTTAGTTATTTATTTATTTATTTATTTATTTATTTATTATTAATATTTTTTTATTTTCCCATAACTGGAATTATGATTAAATCATGTATATTCTTCATAGGTGTTTGGAGTGGCTTCTCAATAACCTGATGACTCACCAAAATGTGGATCTCATGAAAGAGCTAGGGTATCAGTTTGTCTCTTTCAATTCACATATTTCTACCTTGATTATGAATTCCTGTGTTTATTAAATCTCTTGCACGTGTGTTTACGCAGGGTTGAAATCATTGAGCAGCTGATTAAGTCGTCGGATCTTTTCGTCATGCAAGTGGAAATGGACGTGTACACGGCTCTGAAGAAGGTTTGTCCGTCCTGCCTTGTTAAGTGAGCTTGTTAAGTCAAACGCATATTATTTAATTTCTCCTTTTCTCTGTGATTGTACAGTGGATGTTCCTGCAGCTCAATCCGTCATGGGATGGTCCTATCAAGCAGCTACTGGTTGACGCAGACACGTGGCTGTGTAAAAGAAGAAGCGGTGTGTTTGAATATTCTCTCACATTAGTTGCGATTCCTGTTTGATACCAGTCAGCTTCATGCCACTTTAAAGTCTGTCTGTTGTTACTGGTATTATTTTTGAGGCCGGCATCTGTTTCTCTCTGGGTGTACACACTGACCATGTGGGTTCTCCTACAGAACTGGGAGAGGATGAGCCGTTTCTGTGCACAGAGCAGGGTTCGCCTTTTACCCCCGTTTTCAGACACATACGCCTACAATACATCATCAACGACCTGGCCTCGGCTCGCATCCTCGAGAGGGACAACATCATTCCACCTGGTAAAATCCCTGCTCTTGTGAATTACAGTGACTTTATCATGATCTCAAATGGAGATTTAATGCAAATCCTGTTCATTTTATAGAAACGTGTTGGCAAAGAAAAAACATTAAATTAAGTACCTGATGTTTCCTTTGTTCTTGTTTAATATGCATTTAAAAAGATTTCAGCTTATCAAGGTTCAAGTGGTTTAGATTTTTGGGATTCTGCCAAAACCTGGTTGACTATTCTGACTATCATTATGAGGTTTGTAATTTAATTTCCTGATGATCCCTCTCTGCTCTTATTTTAAGACTGGCTGTCCAGGATTTACAAGCAGCAGTGGTTCGCCATGCTTCGAACAGAGCATGACAATGACAATGGGTGAGTGCGATCAACCAGAGTATATCAAATCAAACCCGAGCGGCAGCAGGCGGCATCAACTGGCAAATCAGTCCAGTTGTGAACTTGAATATTTCAGTATTTATTCCAGCGACTCTTTTTAAACCCATCAGACCAGAGCCCACAGGGCTAGGGGTCATTAGCCTAGAAACGGGCAAGGTTGCACAGAGGAAAGAAAAGTGTTAGTAAAAGTTTATAACGTTTACTAAAAATATAATAATAAATAAACATGATCTGTGAATGTCTAAAAATGATCAAAAAGAATTTCATTTCGTACATCCTTTTGGAGAACTCCTAACATGCATGCTCCTCATCCAAGACTTTTTATATCCCTCTTTATATTTTAAATCAAGGCAGATGCTGTATGTCTTCTATTTTCTATTTTAATGTGTCATTTTTCTTATCTCTGTGCCATAGACCCCAAGAGGCCAATAAGGAGGAATTTGAGCAGAACAGCATGCGCTGCGGTCGAAAGCTAAACAAAGATGGCGATGTAAGTCTGTTAGTTATTCCTACAATAATAATATAGCGGTATTAAAAGCTGAAGTTGATGGTAACGTGAGAATCCTATCCGCAGTACTGCTGGAGATGGACAGGCTTTAATTACGGGTTCGATCTTCTGGTCACCTACACCAACCGCTTCATCGTTTTCAAGAGGAATACACTCAGTCAGCCGTGCGGGGGCGCGGTCAGCCTGCAGCCACGACGACACATTGCTTTCAGGTGAGATAACATACAGAAGTCAAAAACTGACGAGTGTTAATTTTTAATGAGAGAAGATTTCTCAACCAACAGCTAGCTCGCCACTGGCATAATCCACTACAGTGGCACCTCGGATTGCGAGTAACATGTCTTGCGAGTGTTCTGCAAGACGAGCAAAGATTTTTAAATTTTGACTTGAAAAACGAACAAGTCTTGGTTTACGATTTGATTGGAAAAGTAGCACCTCGCATAAGTTCAAAGGGCAGTATAACTTTCAAAAGGGTTCCTATCAGCCAATCAGCTGGAAATGGTATGTTTCATATCTGGAGCCACTATAGTATTTTATAGAATCTTGCACAAATTGTATAATACTAAGATACTTATAGACATACAAGTGTATTTTAAGAGCCTGTATCAAGGACTTACCCTTGTTGTATGATGGCTTGTCACTGATTCATTTTTTTTCACATTGTTACATAAGATTTCTTATTTTCTTCCCTTGTTTTGAATATGTTTTGAATATGAATTTAGTAAAATGAGTAAACAAGCTATAAAAAAATATGACATGACCACTTCAGGAAGCCAAAGATACATGTTCAAACTACTGGTAAGGTTTTTTTTTTTTAACTAAAAACTGAGATGAAAGTATCATATAGTGTTGAACTTCAGTAGTGATGTATCTAAGAGTCTGAGTAGCTGAGATTTGAATCTCTGAAATGGTGAACACATTGACGTCTTTCTGTGTTTATGAAGCAGGCTAGTTCAAACTTGTTGATCAGCAGGAGGCTCTTTGGCACTCATTCTAAATTTGGCCCCAATTCTGAATGGTGCTTTGTCCCTGTGATCGCTGCTTGCAGCTATATTTATAATTGTTTCACATTCATTGCTATATTGGTGTCTAAAGCACTGCAATGCTTTCTCTGTCTCGTCTCCATCTTTCGTTGGACAGGTTACGGCTGGCGTCGTTTGACAGCTGTGGAAAACTCATCTGCAGTCGATCCACAGGCTACCAGCTGCTCACTCTGGAGAAAGATCAGGTTTGTCCCAAATCCATATACAGACACAAAGCCAGTAAAACTATCACACACTTTCAGGGTAAGGGCAAAATAAAAGTAAATATTATCTTAGAACACTGTCTAACAAGATAATTATCTAACAAGAACATACATAGTAATGGCACTAAAGTCTTGGTAGAGAGGCATTTCTAATCGGCATAATCATAAAATCTGGATTTCCCTGGATGTATGTACTGTAGGAGTATGTGGTGATGAATCTGGATAGCCGTCTCCTGTCTTTCCCACTGTATGTCTGCTGTAACTTCCTGTACACGTCCCCGTCCCCCGAACGCCGCACCGACACCAGCGAATCGGAAAGCAGCACCCAGAGCAAGTCCTGACGCTTCAGACGATAAACTGAACTTATGACATCATCACTTCCTAGCACTCACTCACTTTTTTTAAAATTGGTTTTGTATACCTTGCCTTATTTTTACTTCTTTTTTTATGTGTATACTGATTGTATTAATTTGCTTTATTTTGATTTTATATTTATTTCAGAATTTTAGTTTTTTATGATTTTGGTATCATTAAACCCAAAACGAAACCACAGACACAGCGAGTGCTTGTTAGAGTTTAATTTCTGTTGTTGAAATGAGTTTTGTATGACGTTAACCTCTGAATTCCTGCGTACTGTGTACAGCTCTGAATTTGCCAGGCATTCCTATTCATTCAGTGTTTTTGTACTGCTTAGGGAAAAAGAAACTGGTGCTTTTTTAAAATACAGGTTACTTTTTCTTCCGGTGCAGCTCTACCATCAATTTCGACAGATATCACTAATGAACAATTGGCCGTGTCATATCTTCCATTATTTTGTAATTAGATAATTTTGTGAATATGTACACATGATGATGATGAATATGTTAAATGTAGATGACATGTGCTTTATGGACCAAAATAAAGTCATCATTCTGGCACGAGGATCTAATCGGTGCTGGCTGATGTGTGTGATCATGAGAGAGCCTAATCCCAAAAACTAAAATGTTTAAAAAACTGGTCATTTAAATTAATGTCATTTAAAACTTCATCTCTCTTTGATTATACTGTTTTTTAAGATTATAATAATGCAAGAAAATGTTTTATTTTATTAGCAAATAAATAAATCAACTCAACCAAAATGTTTCACTAATAAAGAGGGGGGGAAAGTCTCAAAACTCTCAAAAACAAACCCACAGATTATGTACAAGTTAAAGGACGGTGAAATCCTTCATTAATCTTACAATAAAAATTGTGCACAAATGTTTCATAGATGAAGCCAATTTTTAAAAAGATTCTCTTAAACCAGCCAATTGGCCACAAATAACAAAGCATTTCCACTAGAGCTGTGAAGCATCATGGTAGACTGTCGATTGGATTCAATTCGTTTCAGTAGCTCTGCTACGTTTCAGTAGCATCCCGGGTGATGCTGTAACCTCTCGAAGAGCGGATTGGCTCTCTCAGAGGGGAGCGCGAGCGAGCATTCTTTTTTCGAGAAGATGCGGTCAGCTGGCGTCACGTGATTCGGAGGAAACATTTAATACTCTTCGGCCCTCCCGACTGAGTGGTAGTAGTAGCCTTAATGTGGGAGCCCCCTAGTGTCAGGGAGGAATTGGACGTGACCAAATAAATCGTGGGAAAATAACGCAACTATGGAAGTGCTGTGTAACTTTAATATTGTGTTAATAATTTTTTCAATCGTCATATGAGGTCCGCATATGAAGCAATATGATTATGCTTTTTCATTGCTGATATTTTGCTGCAGTCCAGTAGGTGGCAGTGTTGCACCAACCGCTCATAAACTCAGAAGACGCAAAAGCGATGATCTAACAAAATATGAGTATTTTGCACGCACGTTGCAGAGGATCATTATATTTTCTGCAAAAGCTGTAGTGTATTTTCAAATGATTTGTCGTTTAACGTTTAAAAAATTACCTAAATCATTCTAAGCGGGAATTCATTCAGAAAAACTAAGCCAATGATTGAATGGGGATAATAAATCGATGCAGCAATATATCGTGATTGTTTTGTGTGACAGTCAATGTATCGCCACACTGACTCCAAAATAGATCATTTAAAATAATGTTTAATTCATATTTGTTTGTTTGCAGTATTTGTTTGCAGCTTCTCTATAATCCTACAGGTTTTATTTTTATAAAAGGCACGTCTTCTTCATATATTGGCAGGTAGGACAGCATCCTCAAGTTTTACTACAAGATAATAAATAGCAAAATCTAATAATCTGTCTGCAAAAGACAAAGTTCTGTAAGTCACAGAATCAGCCAAAAAAATGTATACACACTTCAGGAAAATAAAAAGTTGTTTAAATATTTTATTAGTTATTGCTATACGTTATATATTGACAGTGCGCAGGGTAATTCAAAAAGAATGAACCGATTTCATTGCTTCAGTTCTCAAGCATCGTTAAGGAACGAGTCAGTGTCACTTGTAAGACAGGAAATAAAAGCGAGTAGAATACTTGTGACTTGGCTGGAGTTTTGTATAACTCTTCCTTAATAAAATATTGCATAGTGAAATCGGTTCATTCTTTTTGAATTACACAGTATAATATACATCATACGATTTTGTTTTTCCCTGAAGTGCGTATACTTGTACATTTGTTTTGCCTGACTCTGTATTTAGTGTGCATTCAAGTTACGGATTCAAACAACCAGATCATTTAATTTCACAGTAAGTGTTTTATTGTCCGTACAAAAACAAGCAGTCGAGGCAGACACGGATCATAACACTCTTCTTTAGACGACTCACAGCAAACTTGGTACGGTGATAAATAAGTCCACCATGAAGCTTGAGCTTTCCGTGAATAATCCTTCACGTATCTCTGACTGATGGTGTTGAAAGGCTGACCGCTCACTGTGGTATAGACTGGAGGTTCTCCTTCAGTCGGCGTGCCGTGCCGGGCAGGAGGTTGAGGTGATCGTCCACGCAGCTGCCCACACACTTATCCAGGAGAGCGCGCACCGCTGGCTCCTTCGCCCCCGAGTCGAAAAGGTCTTTGGCTTTATCGTTGCAGTGCATAGTGCATCGTGTGAGACGATCCTGAAAGATAATACACAAATATGACCCGTGTCTGTTTAAAACAAGAAACCTTAACCTATTTCACAACCTTTTAAGCTGCTCCAACTGTATACATATTGACTCCATAGTGCATAACATTTCTAATTCGAATAAACAAATGCTCTTACCTGAAACTTCTCCAGCTCATTAGTGACCAGTCCCTGTGCTTTGGCCAGAGGTGTGTGACAACGCTCTATACACTCATGAACCTGACTCATGGAGTCCGTCGTGCGCTCACAGCACTCTGCGCTGCACCGGAACATCCGACCCTGAAACAGGAACCATGATGCACTTAGATTATCATAACCATTTGAAGTATTTCAGTATTTAATTGTGTCTGTTTGCAAGGTATGACTACCGTGCCATGTTTTTATTTATTTATTTTTTAGATCAGGATTCAAGCAGACGTCAGGACGAGGGAATACAGGTAGCACAAGGTAGAATTCGTGAGAAAATGAGTGACAACTGATATTTCAGTGATGAATGGGGTAGAAAATTATATTGTGTATCTATAATTTATCTCATCTATTCTACCAATCAACATATATAATCGTAGGATATGTAGAGGCTTGGAACAAGCGACCTGAAACTTGGTACTGGGGTGTGAGGAACATGAGGTTGTGTGAGCAGGTGGAAGGTTTAAAGAAATTTAAACATAAGTACTAATACTGTATGATGGTCTTAACAACCAACATGACTAACATTACTGATAGTGATAAAATAGTGACAAAAGTACTGTTATGTCTTACATTGTTGTGTCTTTGTTTGCACATTTGCACGTGCACTTTGTCTATTTTTGTATAGATATTGATATTTCTTCTTTTAGAGTAACTTAAAAATGTAAAATTTATGTTGTAAATTTATGTTGTTACATGTATGTAGCACCCTGGTCCTGGAGGAACGTTGTTTCGTTTCACTGTGTACTAACTGTATATGGTTGGAATGACAATAAAAGCCTACTTGACTTGACTTGAAATTATTAATAGTATTTCCATTTACCATAATAATTACCATATTGTGTGGATAAAATTGAATAAGTAAGAAAAATAGAAAAACCACATTGGAGACTTAATGCCGACAAAAAAAAAATGGAACTGCAATCGGACATGATGTAATTACAGAAGAAAGTAAGTTACTAAATTAAGGACGGATACCACCAGCAAACAAGTTTCTCTTCAAGTCTGATGGAAAAGCATGAGACTAACTTCCCCTTAAACAGCAGTAAGTTACAGTTCTAGCACAGATGGTCAAACTTCATCTTTTTTTTTTAGAGATTTGTATATACATTTTGGTGCAAAAATCAGTGACGGCATGAAAATAATTATTTATCAGAATCGGTTTTCATGATCACAAGTGAGGATTAGGGCTGATGGGGCGATCAGGATCAGCAGAATTAGTAGATTTGGTCCTTGTAATCATCACTAAAATCCTGCTGTTTGGCATTTTGACATCAAAAGCTTCACCTATAGGGTATTATACCCACCCAACTGGCACAAGATATTATAGCTGTAGCTACTGTGAAAAGAGCTAATTTGTGATGTGGCTAGAGGACTGGATCAGGGGAACTCCAAAACCCTGCAGCTCTTGCAGGATGTTCCTGGTCTGCAAAACTAAACCAAGGAAGGAAACCCGATGAACTGGCGACAGGATCATGGTAGCCAAGGCTCACTGATGCACGTGGTGGTTGTAGTCCAATGCAATATAAGAGCTATTGTAGTTCTAATTACTGAAAAGGTTCATAATCGTTCCCATAAAAAGTTATCAGAATACAGTGCATCACCGATTTGGTGGAAAGAGGGGGACCTATATAATATTAGGCAGGTGGTCATAATGTTATGGTTGATCAGTGTCTATCTGACAAAAAAAAAAATTAAAAAGAGGATACAACAAAGAAAAAGAGGAGGAGCAGCACTGTGGATTTCAGGTATATAAACCCATGCTGAAAAAGAGAAGTTATAATCACTTTTTTGGTGACGAGTTGATAACTACTTCAGTTTTTTTTTTATTTTTTTTTTACTTTTGCAGGTTTTGCATTTTTGAATTTGTTTTTCAAGATTCAAAGAACTTTATTAATCTCAGAGGGAAATTGCTTTTGTCTCAGTGATTTGGAAATTTCTTATTGGAAATTTGTTATTATTTTGTTTTTTGTATTTATTTGTTGTTATTTGTTTAAAGCTTGGAGCATCTACAGAGAGCCTGGAAATTTTGACACACGACAACGGCTTGCTTTTGTGGACTTGAGCAAAACCCTAAAACATCAATAAATCAACACTTATCAAACTGAATGACAACTCTGATTACTTTGAAGGCTCTGGGAAGGTTTTGGAAGTACAGTAATGCCACTACATGAGTGAGTATATGCTTAGAAGACACGTTTCTATCTATTGCTCCAGGGGTGTACAAACTTATATATACATAAAGGCCAGGTGTTTTATTTGGATTTGATCATTCTTAAAATGTTGACGGTGATGATGAGGAAGATGATGATTATCTTCTCCAGGATTCCAGAACTCCCAGTGGGGACAGCGGCTCAGTGTGTAAGAATTATCCCACCAGGTGAGTGATCTTACCTGCATTTTCCGGATGTGATCCCGCTCCAGACTTTGCACCATCTCCTCCACCGCGTGATGCACTCGGGCTTGCTGCGCCTCCGCCATTCTATCCTATTTATCACTATTTATCACTACAATCAATTACTGAATATAACATAAGATCTGTCAATAAAACTAACTATTCCTGTTGCATAACTAATCTAGCATGATATATGAGCGAAATAAATAATTCCACCATTTACTGTGTTGCAAAATGTATTTAAATAAAGATGCTTGCTTTAATTATAGATGACTATTCTGTAAGGTCACCTCTTAGTAAGCGCAGGCATGAGGGACACAGGGACACCATGCCGCTTCCGGGCTTAATAGAAACGTTGCTTCCGCCCTGCTTTCTTCTTCGTCTATGTTTGTTTTTTCGTGCATTTCCGCCTCCAGCTGGACTGGGCTGTGACGTACATCGTTCAAGGGAAACATACGAATAGATATACATATTGTATGAGATATGCAGTACTTATACTTATTCAATAATTTTTTTTAATCCCCATAAAAATATAAATGAAAGATTTTCACGATATTAACCAGAGTCGCCCCGCAGTCTCTTGCAATGCGATTGGTTACTCAGCTGTCGTACTATGAACGACTATCTAATCATAGTGCAGTTATTGAAAACGATCAGCCAATCATCAAGAAAAGAGGCGGGCCTTTTTGAATGCAGATGGGAAAAATAAAACTTCAAATTGCATAGCTAGCTAACTCGTTTCTTGGTATAAAAACGATTAATCACGACATTCTTGGAAGTGGTTAGGAAATAACCAAGTGCAAGACTATTGTTCTTCTGTTTTAGAACAAGTTAATAGGTAAGTTTGGTGTGGTTATTTATTTAGTAATTAATAACTTGTCAAGGTAGTTTATTGTAATGTGTCTGAATTCAGGTGTGGGAACTTGGGGGAAACAACAATCTGAAATTTTATTTGATTTTACTCCAGATTAGTTTAAATTATACACTTTAGCTTTAAAATTTTGGCTGAAACAGAAACAGCCTTGACTTCTTCTTTTTTTGCAAATTGCATACAACATGAAAGCAGTGTATTTGTGTGTTATTATCTGCAGTCATAATGTTGTTTGACCTTTGATATTCAAACTGTGAAGTGCTGATATAGGTTAGATATAAATTTTTTTCAACGTTTGCATGAGTTTATACTCACTTTGCACTTGTTTTTCAGATGTCTGAATCTGTGAAGATCTAAACCCTCATCATGTCTGTAAGAACCCTGTCGTTCAAGGCTCTTCTGTTACTCGGACTTTGTCAGGTTGGACGCCGCGGTCTCGCCTCTGCAACTGAGCTAAGAGAACCACCGAATAAAATTGGTAAGTTTTTTTTTTTTTTTTTACCCCGATAATTTTCCTATTTCTTCCATCTCTTTAATACACTTCACATTATGAAGCCTTTAATCTTATATCGATTAATAAACCATCATCCCAGGCATCTTTTTTATCTGATGTTTGCATCTGTAGTTTTGTCCTGGAGCGATGAACCCGAACGTGTGGGAGGTCTACATCATTCAGAAGCTTTCTTGTTGCTAGATTAGTCATAAATGTTTTTGAAGTTTGTTTGCATTTTGACTGGTGACACTTCAAATGCATGTTCAGTTACTCAGCAGTTGTGCTTCGGCACATTATATTCTGGGAGTATGTACTGACCAGGGCTTTGCTTTACTCTTTGTAGCCATCGTTGGAGCTGGAATTGGAGGAACAGCAGCAGCTTATTTCCTCAGGCAGGAGTTCGGACCCAATGTCAAGATCGACATGTACGAAGCAGGCACTGTTGGAGGACGTCTCGCTACAGAGAACATCAATGGACAAGATTATGAAATTGGAGGCTCTGTTTTACACCCGCTTAACTTGCACATGAAGCACTTTGTGGATAAATTAGGCAAGTTTTAGTTTAATTCCAAACTCCTTCATATAGACACACACACACACACACACACACACACACACACACTTCTTTGAGTGTAAGTGGCAGAGTATGGAATGGAAACATCCTCAATTGAGAAAAAGTTCTAAAGTAAACCATCATCTGGAAAATGTATGCTTAGTTTTCTGGGATGCTCAAGGAACATCATCAGGAAAAAGGTTCAACAATCAAGAGTGCTCGTTACAGTGAGATGGTTATTAAAGGCTAAACTTCAGATGAAATGCAGAGGACTGATGTGTGAAGTGTTGTGATCTTGTTAACAGATGGACAAAATGTATTGAAAAGCAAGTAGATTATGTACAGCGATGTATTTGTCTTTTCTCAAAATTATTTAAAATACATTATATAGTTAGAATGCGGATAATTTAATTTTTTTATTCACCTTCTTGAACAGTATGCATGTGGGAAGAAACAAAGCCCTGGCTCTGTACATGGTGAACAATCAAAAAGTTGCAGATTATAGTAATATAATTCCAGTTGATCAACAACACGAGGCATTTGCTCTCTATGATGTTTCAAAGTATGGTATTGGTAAGCCTAGTGCTGTTACCTTGGTGATGTGCATTCATGGATTTGGGGTGGCCTTTTTGTTATTAAATTCAAATAACAGCAATCTTTCTCCACTCTTGCTGACTCCTCCTTTAAGACTGTGAATGGCTGAGGAAAAATTTGGATAGCTTCGTTCCTCTTTGTTATACCTTAGCGGTACTTGCACCTCCATGTTTATGGCAGCTGTCTGGCTTTGGAAAACTCTTTGGCACTGGTGAATCCATTTGTTAGTTTATGTGTCTGTCAGATTATCTTGAGTGAGATATGTTAAAACGAGTGGTTGAATTATTGTAGGATTTATATGAAGCGGCATAAATAGCTGACTACATTTTGGTCAAGGACACAGCAAAGTTAACCGCTTGAAATAGCTTTGCATCAGTAGCTTCCTTTATGTTGATAATGCAGATGTCCCTGTTGGAGGAGTTTTGCCTCAGTCCAGTTTGATTTCCCTGACAGTTTATCAGAAAGTACTGAATCTTACACACTACAGTGATGCTTGATGGTTTTTGTATCAAATAAATAGACATTACGAAAGACTAATTCTTGAAATAGAATCACACACACCTATCATTACTGATCACAAGTATTGCTGTCAAGAAGTTTCATTCGATCATCTTAAATACATAATTTCAGTAATTGATTATGGAACAGTGCACATGAATTTTTTGTTTGTTTGTTTGTTTTTTTTTAATGCCATCTCTTTTTTTGTTTTGTTTTTTGTTCATGATCGTAAAGTTCTTTTGGTCTTTTGCCAGGTCTGTCAGCTCGTGCAGATGTCCCTTCCAAGGCAGCCATCTTTGATGGGAAGGAGATAATATACGAGGAGAGCGACTGGTTTATTGTGAACTTCCTGCGCATGCTGTGGAACTATGGCTTCAACTCGATTCGCATGCATATGTGGGTGGAGGGGATTCTGCACAAGTTTATGAGGTGAAGCATTCTCATCCATGACATAAAGCTGCCAGTGTTCCTTTAGGCCCTTGTCTTGCTAAACTGTTCTCTTCATACAACAGGATTTATCAATACCAGCAGTTCAACTACTCGTTCACGAGTGTTGAGCGACTGCTACATGCCATGGGCGGTGATGAGTTTCTTGGTCTGCTTAACCAGACGCTCGAGGAGGCCATGCTCGCTCACGGCTTCTCTCAGACCTTCATTAATGAAATCGTCACTCCAATATCGCGTGTTAATTACGGCCAGAGTGTTCGTCTGCATGCCTTTGTTGGTACGTCTGCACAAACCTTGAGATTTTTACATGTACAGTATGTTTTTAGACGACATTAGACGAGAACCCTGAAATCTAAACACAGAGCTAATTATTATATATAACTTCACAGTATAAGTTAAGAAGAACAAATGTATACACAATAATATCCCAGAGTTCTCCTGTGCAGGCTCCGTGTCCCTGGCGGGTGCTGATTCGGGTCTGTGGGCTGTGGATGGAGGTAATAAGAGAGTCTGTTCTGGGCTCCTGTATCACAGCAAAGCAGAATTCATTCAAGCACGTGTTACCAACATCGCTCTCAAAACAAGGCCCCATAAAAGCGGTACAGATTAGAATTTTTATTTAATTTTTTTTTTAGACAGCTCCATGTTTAATGCAGGCGACCAGTGACTGACAGAGCTTTAGATGTGAATAACAGGTGTTATACATGTTAATATTTTATTAAGTAAGAAAACTTTGTCATCCTGAGCTTCATTGATTTCCTTAATTAATTTTATCACAAGTACCAAAAATGAACATGTATATCCAATTCTAAATGTGAAGACACTCCTCTGACTTAAGATATAATTATCTAGGGATTATTTAAAATTTTTACTTCCTGGCATAGGTTTTTGTTACTTGTATTGATGAAGGTACCTCTGCAAAAGCATCATATTTCCTTTAAATTAAATGTGTGCTTACATTCATCTTGAGGGTGTACAAACTATTGCACACAATTGTATATACAGATATGAATCACCCTGACTTTGTCCCCGCTTGTTCTTTTCTGCATCTACAATCAGGCACCATCTCAACCTTTTACGAGGTGAACCATGTTATGGATTCTGGCTCCGCCCATGCCCTTTATGACATTGTGGTTTTGGCCACACCCCTCCACCAGGGTTTGACCGATATCAGTTTCTCTGGTTTCTCTCCTTCAATGCCTTCAAACTTTGCTGGAAGCTACCACCAAACAGTGAGCACACTAGTCCACGGGCGTCTCAACGTCTCCTACCTGGACTCCAGGCGGAAACCAAGCGAGTTTCTCGTCTCTGACGTTTTCACAATAGATGATGAGAAACTGGGCTTTGCCAGTTTGAGCTCCTTGGACCCTGTCCACATCACTCCAGGTTACTCGCGACCTCCAGGCAGCCAGAAAGCTGTGTGGAAGGTTTTTTCTCCTGAGCCGCTGACTGAGGAGCAGCTAAAGACGCTGTTCGTTTCACGAGAGAATGTGGTGGAGAAGCGCTGGCTGGCGTATCCATCATACAGAGCGCCAGAGCGTCGCGCTCCACCTTTCATCTTCCATCAGAACCTGTACTACCTCAGCCCCATCGAGTGGGCCGCGTCAGCAATGGAGATGAGCGCCATTTCAGCACGAAACATAGCACTGCTCGCCAAACACCGCTGGCACGGACACACATCGAAGGTGGATCAGGAGGATCTTCACGCTCGCCCCCGGGGGGAGCTGTAGAGGAGCGAGAGATGCATTTACTAATAACAATCAGGAAATCAACAATGCACTGGCTGTCTGAATAAACTGCTTGTGTGGTCTCTTTAATTTTCTACGAATAATTTTTATAGCAGCTGACGTTTTCCATTCTAATTTCAATTTGATTGTTTCTCACAGCATTATCAGGTTCTTGAACTTGGACTTTGTCTGTGTGAATTGAGGACAACCGAAGTGCTTCTCCAATACTAGAGAAGTGTTTTTGGAGAGAACAGCTGTGAAGAGTCACTCCTTGTATTACTTAACTGATAACTGATTCAGTAAAATTCTTTCCATTGCACTGGTTTGGTAAAAAATAATTATCTTACCAGATGTTAACCAGCAGGATCATTTTGGTTCTGAATTACTACAGGATGTGAAAGATTTTTTTGTTTGTTTGTTTTCTTTTTATTTCAGACGTAAGATTTCTTTGAAACTAACACATTTAACATTAAATTGAACAATCAAATATTCACTTTTTATGTTGATTGATATAGAATAAATACCTGTATAGTCGGTGTAATTCATTTAAAAGAAGAAAGTGCCACTTTGCTTATTGTCGATGCCGCTGTTGATTTGACATCACTTGCTGAGCTTACAGTTAAGGAGGCTAATCAGAGTTAAATTTTCATTATTTTACCCGAATTGGAAGTCATGAGTTCTGTCTTTTAGTCGAATACAGCATAATACAGATTACCAGGCTAAGCATTTTCTCTCTGCTGTAATCAGTTTATAAAAGTTAGTACGTTGTTAAGCAGCACTGTGAGTGATTTATTTTCATGTAAGAAAAAAAAGCAGTTTGTGTAAAATTCAGAATAGCGTATAAGCATTAAAACCATTTTATAGTTTATTAATTTATTACATTTTTAAATAACTTCACCTTTAAAACCTGCAAATGTACATCAGGGTTTAACAGAATTACATTGATTTAAAATATTAATTACTATGTAGACTAGTGGTCATGTGACTGAGAAACATACTCTTTTTCCCATAGACTCTTTTTTGTGTGTGTGTGTGTGTGTCTGACACATTGGGGAAAAAAGTCTTAAAAAAGTCAAAACTTTTGCTAGTTTCTTAAAAATGGTTATGATGTAAAAGAATCTGTAAGATACTGATGGTGTTATCCAGGTATTATATTGACCTTTAAGCAGATCACTGTTTTAACTTTGACTCGTTTTGAAAGAATAAAGTTTTAAAGTAATATTTGTGTGTTTTAATTGTTGGAGTATTGTTTGGCCAACCTGTTTTCATAGAAAAATAATCACTAACAAATTACATCAATGAGAGATAACTTACCTATTTGAGTAGATGAAAAGTTGTGTTTAGTCAACCCTAGAAGAATATAATTTAGTGAGCCAACAACCGATACTAATTGAGCTGACTTAAATATTTGCGTTACAAGTTGAGTCATCTTAAGATTTTGAACTGGGTACACAATGTGTCAACTAAACAGCAATGTGAAATAATTTGTTTGGCCAGCAAATTTCTCCACAAATTGAGTAATCTTAAAGAAGCTGTGCAACTTATTAAACTTTTTTACGTTGAGGCGGCTTGTTTTGTGTGTGTGTGGTGTGTGTCTGTTTTTTTTTACACTGTATGTTAGAATAAACCGCTGTACTGATGAACATTTGTCTCTAATAAATTTATTAATAAAAGTATGTTGTTAGTATACTTTCACGGACATACCAGCTGTTATATGATCATTTATCAGAATATGTTATCTATTAATCACGGGTAAGGATTAAGGCTGAATCAGTAGAATAAGTAAATTTGGCCCTTGTCACAGTCATTAAGTCATCATAAGTACATCTCAACTTCAGGTACAAAAGCTTCACTTACTGCCTATTTTACCCACCCAACTGGCATGAGATATTGTAACTTCAAATTGTGACAGCTAGAGGAACTGGATCAGAGGAACTCCTAAACCTGTAGTTCTTGCAGCATGTTCCTTGACTGCAGTGTTCAATGTCATGGTGGCCAAGGCTCACTGATGCGCATGGTGGTTGTAGTCCAATCCAATATACGAGCTTTTGTAGCTCTAATTACTGAAAAGGTTAATGCTGGTTCCCATAAAAAGGTGTCAGAACACAGTGTGTCTCTGTTTTGGTGGCAAAAGGGGGACCTACTTAATAGTAGGCAGGTGGTAATAATGTTATGGTTGATCAGTGTCTATCTGACAAATAATTAACAAAAAGTGGATCAGACAAAGAAAAAGAGGAGGAGCAGCACTGTGGTTTTCAGGTATATAAACCCATGCTGAAAAGGAGACGTTATTATCACTTTTTTGGTGGCATCGACAAGAAATGATAACTACTTCAGATTTTTTCACTTTTTTAACTTTTTGGGGTTAGAATGTGGTTGTTGATGTAGGAGAATTTGGTTTTGCTTTTGTCTCAATCCAAAGTGGACATCGTGATTTTTGTCTTGGAAGTTTTTGAGTTATTCGTTGAAAGTTTGTAGCACCTACAGAGAGGCTTGAGATTTTGAGCAAAATCCTAAAACATTAACTCATCAACGCTCATCAAACTGAATGAAAACTCTGATTACTTTGAAGGTTCTGGGAAAGTTTTGGAAGTACAGTAATGCCACTACATGAATATATGTTTCTATCTGTTGCTTCTGGGGTGTACAAACGTATATATACAGCTAAAATAAAGGTCAGGTGTTTCATTTGGATTTGATAATTCATGTTGATGATGAGGATGATGTTCTCCTGGAATCCAGAACTACCAGTGGGGACAGCGGCTCAGTGTGTAATAATTATCCCACCAGGTGAGTGATTTTACCTGCATTTTTACAGATGTGATCTCCTCCACCACATGCTGCACTCGGGTTTGCTGCGCCTCCGCCATTCTATCCTATTTATCACTACAATCAGTTACTGAATATAATATATGTCAATAAAACTAGCTAGTCCTGTTGCTTAGCTAAACAAGCATAATATGTGTCACAAAAAATCTTTAAATAACAACTTTTTTTTTATAGATCACTATTCTGTAAGGTTACTTCTTAGTAAGCGCAGACATGGGGCACCCTGAGAAGTATACTTTTATAGGGTGTTCAGCCATGTTACGTAGTCATTCCAAACCACAGGGACAGAAAATGTTTAGTTTAAAGGGAACAGTGTGGGGAACAACTGAACAGATCTTCACTTCACTGGAAAAGGGAATGGAAAGTTTCCCATAAGTCATTGTGTCTCGCTGGAGCATGAAAAAATGGACCTTAAAAAGGATTTATACATTTATTATCATTATTATCGAGGACGATAATTATTGATATTAATAGGAAACAATAAAAAAAATTAAAGTAGTATTATACAGGCTAGTAATCTGTAAACAAATAAATAAATCTCCGTACATCTTTAATCTATTATTATTATTATTATTCAATAATTTATTTACAAGTTTTACACGTTTCAATAGCATATGTTTGTTAATGGTATAAGTTTTTGATTCAATGAATATTCCATATCTAATATCCGTAGTGTGAAATTTCCACACAGGCTGAGACAGGTATCCAAGCTGCTTAGGTTACCATGGTAACACACGGAGAAAGAGACGTTAGCGTATGGAAGTTTCATTTGCCGCCGACATACAGAGCACACTGTAAAGTACAGCACAGTTCGGAAAGAAACGCAGCTGGAGACAGCATGCCGCTCCCGGGTTTAGCAAAAATCTTCATTCCGCCCTTTGCTCTCTTCTTCGTCGGCGTTTGTTTTTTCACGCATTTCCGCCTCCAGCTGGACTGGAATGTGGCGCACGTCGTTCAAGGATGTTGTAAACGTAAACATATTGCATAAGATATGCGGTAATTATTCTACAAGAAAAAAAACTTCTGATAAAAAATATAAATGAAAACATTTTCACGATATAAAATGCACCTCAACGAATCTATCTCTTGCACTGCGATTGGTTATTCAGCTGTCAGACGATGACCGACTATCCATTTATAGTGCAGTTATTGAAAACGATCAGGCAATCATAGAGTAGAGAGGCGGGCCTGTTTGACTGCAGACGCTAAAAATAACTTCTAAACTACAGAGCTAACTAACTCGTAAAAACGATTAAACAGTTCGTTCCTACAAGTGGTGCAAACAATTTCTGCTTTAGGTTGTTATTAGGTAAGTTTGGTTTGGTTAGTTACTAATAAATTATCTGAAATCAGGTGTGTGAACTTGGGGATAGCAATTTGAGATTTGATTTGATTTGATTTTACTCCAGATTTGGTCTCTAAATGTTGGCTGAAACAGAAGAAGAAGCATTGGTTTATTTATTTTTGAAGTGCATACAATATGAAAGCATTGCATGTGTGTTATTATCTGCTGCTATAATGTTTGACAAACAAAATTCAGAACTGCTGTTGTAGATAAGCTAAAAACTGTGTTTATATTTTCATTGTTTTCCCCCAGAAAACATTTCTTTGAATTGTCCAGGAGTTGATGTTGTAGTGATTTAAACTCATTTGCACTTGTTTTTCAGATGTCTGAACCTGTGAAAATCTAAACCTCGATCATGTCTGTAAGAACCCTGTTGTTCAAGGCTCTTCTGTTACTCGGACTTTGTCAGGTTGGACCCCAAGGCCTCGCCTCTGCGACTGAGCTACGAGATCCACCGAAGAACATCGGTAAGTGTTTTTACCCCTTTTTTGTTTCTGCAGAGTGATCCTGACCCCTCATTTTCCTGTTTCTTTCATCTCTTCAATACATTCACATCATGAAGCGTTTTAATCTTAGATCAATTAATAAACCATCATTCCAGGCATCTTATTCATCTTTCTTTTTGCTTCTGTTGTTTTGTCCTAGAACTATGAACCGAACGTGTGGGAGGTCGACATCATTCAGATGCTTTCTTTTCGCTAGAATAGTCATAAGTGTTTTTGACTGGTGACACTTCAAATGCATGTTCAGTTACTCAGCAGTTGTGCTTCTGCACATTATATTCTGGGAGTATGTACTGACCAGGGCTTTGCTTTACTCTTTGTAGCCATCGTTGGAGCTGGAATTGGAGGAACAGCAGCAGCTCATTTCCTCAGGCAGGAGTTTGGACCCAATGTCAAGATCGACGTGTACGAAGCAGGCACTGTTGGAGGACGTCTCGCTACAGAGAACATCGATGGACAAGATTATGAAATTGGAGGCTCTGTTTTACACCCGCTTAATTTGCACATGAAGCACTTTGTGGATAAATTAGGCAAGTTTTAGTTTAATTACAAACCCACTCACTCACACACACACTCACACACACTTTCTTCCTAGTGTGGTGCCCTTGGAAAATCCTTCATGTGGTAAAAACTGACTTTGAAGATTTGATTCAAAGCCATGCAGGAGCATGAGGTATATTTTGAGAACTGGGATTTAAGCTTGTCCGTTTCACTTCGTCGTGTATCCAAAAGCTTTCTCATAGCAGGACCTTTACTGTATGAGGAACTCGCACACATAGGAAGACATTTCTTAGTTGTTGTTTTTTTAATATAAACATATTTTTGTCACTGATATCAATAAACGGTGACTGTGACTAAATCAGCATGCCATATTGTTGACGAAAAAAGACGAGACTAAAATAAAAGCTAATAAACCGTCTGTCTTTATTTTCACCAACATAATTTTCGTCACAATCCGGCATATCAGGAGTAGGTTGCGCGCGCAGTGACAGGATGTTACAAGCTCCGTCATCTTGAACTCTTTGTCATGACAGCAGTATTACTCAGGCGACAGAGAAGAGACGATATTTGGGTCAATTTCCTTCATATTGAACCGAAGAAGAAAAGCTGATGTGTAATATTATATCGGAGCGGAAACAGTGTGGGCACACAATCGCTTACCATAAAAGGCATACCATAAAAATCACCCAGTTTTACAAGCTCTTTGTAGTAATTGTCACCACATGTTAACATAATTGTGTTGTGGTGTATTTTATTTTATTTTATAGTTAAACCGTTGCCAAACACATTAATCTAATACACTACAACAGTCCCATGTACATGTGTGTAAATTCATATTTAAAAAGAAAAAGACTTTCAAAAAAAAAAGTTTCAAAACACTTTATTGTCCATACTGCTTCTGTTGGTTTGTAGTTTAAGAAATATGGACATGCAGCATTTGTTGTGATTTGTTAAATAAATCTAATTAGCTGAAAACATCAGATGGAAAGATACATTTATAATAATCTTTTCTCTAAAGTTAGGTTTTCATTGACTATGACCCTACTTTTAGTCGACTAAAACTTGACTGACTTAATATGATAAACACTAACAGTGACATTTATCCCGGGACTAAGACTAAAATTTAAAAAAGCTGACAAAATTAACACTACTACTCTTTGGGAAGGTTCCTAAAGAGAATAATTATTGGTGATGAGACATAGATTTATCCCTACAAGCCTGAGAGTAAATGGCGGAATATGGAACGGAAACATTGTGATTTTGCATGATGATACACGTCCATACACTTCTAATTTTTAAGTGTTAAAGCATCCCCTGTATAGTTCTGATCTCGGTTCATCTGACTTTCACCTGTTTGGTTCCCTGAAAGGGAGGGTAACGATTCACTTCTGATGAAGAAGTGAAATCAGCGGTGCATTCGTGGCTCACAGCTCAGCCTAAAACATTTTTAATAAGGGAATACAAGAGCTTGTTAACAGACGGGAAAATAAAATTAATTATACAGGTAGAATGCAGATAATAATTTTTTTTATCACCCTCTTGTTCTTGCATGTCGGCAGAAACAAAGTCCTGGCTCTGTGCATGGTGAACAACCAAAATGGTGCAGATTATTTCAAACAGTACTACAGGAATACAATTGCAGCTGATCAACAACAGGGGGCGTTTGCGCTCTATGATGTCTCAAAGTATGGTATTTGGTAAGCTTCGTGTTGCTGCCTTGGCAATGCGCAACCTGTCAGGAGTTATAATTTTAAGCAGCAAAAGGAACTTACTAGATGTTGGTCTCGATCTATACGGGGTCAAGGATACAGCAAAGTTAACTGTCTGCAATAGCTTTGCATCGGTACCTTGCTTTATGTTGAGGATGTTGGTGTTAAGTTGGTTTTTCAGAGTTTAGCCTCAGAAACGTCCAGCATGTTTTCCACATGTTTATCAGAAAGTACTGCAACTTACACTTTACAGTGACGCCTGCTGGTTTTTGTATCAAATACATACAGACAGAAAAAATTGATTTTAGAAATGGAATCTTATCATTAAACACAGTTATCATTACTGATAACACAAGTATTGCTGTCAAGATGTTTCATTCGAGAACAGTGGAACCTCGGTTTGCGAGTAACTCGTTTAACGAGTGTCCCGCAAGACGAGCAAAGATTTAAAAATCCATTTTGACTTGAAAAACGAGCATGTCTTGGTTTATGAGTGCCAAGTTTTTTTGCCACCGACACACACACACACTCTCTTGCCCTTACACCCCTCCCCTCCACGGCTTCACACAGACACACACTCAACGGTAAGTTGCTGGTTCATTTGTTTTTTGTTTTTTTTTACTTTACAGCAGTGATTCCGCTAGTCTGTGCTCACGCGAGTGTCATTAGAGAGATTTCTTTTTTTCCCGTTAAAACAGTGTTTCCGTTGAGTGTGTTTGTTGTGAAACTTAAAAAGCGAGGTGGGGGGAGGGAGGAGGAGTTTTACTGTGTAAGACGAGGCGAGGGAAGGGGCTAATTCCACACGCGCACACACACATACACGGCGCCTGCATGCACAAACGGAAACACTTATCTGTTGGGATTTATTTGAACTTTTTTTAAAGGTAAAGTGCAGGTTAATTTGTTTTATTTTTACTTTATATATTGTATTAACTATTTTTCTGTATGTATTTTTTTTGGGCTGTGGAACGAATTGAGTTTTCATTATTTCTTATGGGAAGATTTGATTTGGGTTACGAGTGTTTTGGAATACGAGCCCGCTTTCGGAACGAATTATGCACGTAATCCAAGGTTCCACTGTATCTTAAATACATAATTTCATTAACTGATTATGGAACAGTGCAATTAATGTCATCTCTTTTTTGATTTTTGTTAATGATCATAAAGTTCTTTTCGTCTTTTGCCAGGTCTGTCAGCTCGTGCTAATGTCCCTTCCAAGACGGCCATATTTGATGGGAAGGAGATAATATACGAGGAGAGCGACTGGTTTATTGTGAACTTCCTGCGCATGCTGTGGAACTATGGCTTCAACTCGATTCGCATGAAAATGTGGGTGGAGGGGATTCTGGACAAGTTCATGAGGTGAAGCATTCTTTTCTATGACATAAAGCTGCCAGTGTTCCTTTAGGCCTTTGTCTTGCTAAACTGTTCTCTTCATACAACAGGATTTATCAGTACCAGCAGTTCAACTACTCGTTCACAAGTGTTGAGCGACTGCTACATGCCCTGGGCGGTGACGAGTTTCTTGGTCTGCTTAACCAGACGCTAGAGGAGGCCATGCTCGCTCACGGCTTCTCTCAGACCTTCATTAATGAAATCGTCACTCCAATATCGCGTTTTAATTACGACCAGAGTGTTCGTCTGCATGCCTTTGTTGGTACGTCTGTATGTACATGTACAGTTTCAGCATTAAGCAAGAACCCTTCAAGCAAATTATTATGTATTATAATAACAAGTATAAGAACAAATGTGTACGCAATAATATCCCAGAGTTCTCCTGTGCAGGTACCTGGGCCCTGGCGGGCGCTGACTCAGGTCTGTGGGCTGTGGATGGAGGTAATAAGAGAGTCTGTTCTGGGCTTCTGTATCACAGCAAAGCAGAACTCATTCAAGCACGTGTTACCAACATCGCTCTCAAAACAAGGCCCCATAAAAGCGGTACAGATTTTGTTTTTAATCAGCTAAGAGAAAATCCATGTTTAATACAGGTGAACTGTGACTGACAGAGCTTTAGATGTGAATAACGTGTTAAATATATTGACACATTTTAGTCATAGTAGGAAAACATTGTCATCCTGAGCTTCATTGATTACGATATTGATTTTACCCAAAATTTAAGCTATTAATGAACCATTATATCCAATTCTAAGAGCGGAGACAATCTCCTGACCTAAGATATCATTATGTACCGATTATGTAAAATTTTACCTTCTTAGCATGGATATTTGTCATGTTACTTGTATTAATGAAGGAACCTCTTCATATCTTATTTCCTTTAAATTAAATGTGTTGCATGTCTTACATTAATTTTGAGGGTGTACAAACTATTGCACACAACTCTACATTCAGATATAAATCACCCTGACTTGTCCTTTTTCTGCATCTACAATCAGGCACCATCTCAACCTTTTACGAGGTGAACCATGTTATGGATTCTGGCTCCGCCCACTCCCTTTATGACATTGTGGTTTTGGCCACACCCCTCCACCAGGGTTTGACCGATATCAGTTTCTCTGGTTTCTCTCCTTCCCTGCCTTCAAACTTTGCTGGAAGCTACCACCAGCTAGTGAGCACACTAGTCCACGGGCGTCTCAACGTCTCCTACCTGGACGCCAGGCGGACCCCAAGCGAGTTTCTCGTCTCTGACGTTTTCACAACAGATGATGAGAAACTGGGCTTTGCCAGTTTGAGCTCCTTGGACCCTGTCCACATCACTCCAGGTTACTCGCGACCTCCAGGCAGCCAGAAAACCGTGTGGAAGATTTTTTCTTCTGAGCCCATGAATGAGGAGCAGCTGAAGACGCTGTTCGTTTCACGAGAGAATGTGGTGGAGAAGCGCTGGTTGGCGTATCCATCATACAGAGCGCCAGAGCGTCGCACTCCACCTTTCATCTTCCATCAGAACCTGTACTACCTCAGCCCCATCGAGTGGGCCGCGTCAGCAATGGAGATGAGCGCCATTTCAGCACGAAACATAGCACTGCTCGCCAAACACCGCTGGCACGGACACACATCGAAGGTGGATCAGGAGGATCTTCACGCTCGCCTCCGGGGGGAGCTGTAGAGGAGCGAGAGATGCATTTACTAATAGCAATCAGGAAATCAACAATGCACTGGTTGTCTGAATGTGGACTTTTTAATTTTAGTGCAAAGATTATACAAATAATTTTTATAGCAGCTGACGTTTTCCATTCTAATTTCAATTTGATTGTTTCTCACAGCATTATCAGGTTCTTGAACTTGGAAGTTGTCAATTCACATAGAGGACAACATTTAAGCGCTTCTGCAAAGTATTTTGGAGAGAACAGCTGTTAGGAGTTACTACTAGTATTACTTGTATAACTGATTCAGTAAAATTCTTTCCATTTGGTTTGGTAAAGATAATTATTTTAGCACATGTTAACCAGCAGGATCATTCTGGTTCTGAAATTCTACAGGATGTGAATTTTTTTTTTTTTTTTTCATTTTATTTCAGACCCAAGACTTCTTTTTTTTGTTTGTTTTTTTGTTTTTTTTAGCAATCAAAAACTCACTTTTTATGTTGATTGATCTAAAACAAGTACCTGTATAGGCGGTGTAATTAATTTAAAAGAAGGAAGTGCCACTTTGCTGTGAGCAACCGCTGTTGATTTGACGTCACTTGCTGAGCTTACAGTTAAAGAAGCTATCCAGAGTTCAATTTTCATTATTTTGTCCGAGCTGGAAGTCCTGAGTTCGTTCATTTAGTTGAATACTGCATAATACAGATTACCAGGCTGAGCATTTTCTCTTTTTTTCTGACGTCTGTAGATACTCAGTTTATAAAAGTTGTTAAGCAGCACTGCAAATTATTTAGTTTTATGTTTAAAAAAAAAAAAAAGCATGTAAAATTCACAATAGTGTATAGGCATTAAAACCATTAATTTTCCAGGTCATCTAAATCAACTTCACCTTTAAAACCTGCAAAAGTAAGTCAGGGTTTAACACATTTAAATAGACTCAATATTAAGTACTGCATAAGCGAGTGGTCAAATGACACTTTGGTCTTTCAATTTAATTCAATTTCTATAGTGCGTTTAACAATGGCCATTGTCTCAAAGCAGCTTCACAAAAATGAACTTCTTAATATATTTTTCCTATTAGCTATTCACTGTTCCAATTCTAAAATAAACGGCCATACTTATGAATGGTTATTTCTAATAAATGTATTAATATCTGTATGTTGTATGTATACACTTTCAGAGACATACCAGGTGTTACATTCTTGAACCTGATTGGTTAGAACTTGCAAGGCAAATTACTTATTCTAATCAGTCTCGTAATGTTTCTATAGTGGTAGATAACGTAAAATTAATGACTTAAGTAATAACAGGAATTACAGAAAAGTGTCAATGTCATTTCGATTAAGACAATTTATATAAGATGTGATTGCATGCAAAGTCGAGCTGCTTTTCTCCAAGTGTGTTGCAGAGAGAAAGTCTAGCATGACCCCTGACTTGGATTGTTGTTTTTTATAATAACGGAAAACAAGACTTCTAATGTGTAAATGTTAAAATCGTGTCAGATGCCTTGTACACATTTTTCACATTTTTCAAATTCCTAAAACAATATTTGGAATATGTTTCTATTTTTTTAAAACTAATAAGTTCATTTAATGGTCCATGTGTTCACTTTGTTTTTACTGAACTGAACTAAGGCACCTGAAATGTGTTTCTTTTTTACTATACACTTTGTCAGTATGAAACATCATTCAATATTATGCAAAAAGAAGCTTCTCAGTTCCTTTTTTTAACGTAAGGCATGTAAAATTCACAATAAAGCATGTAAAATTCACAATAGTGTATAGGCATTAAAACCATTAATTTTCCAGGGTTTGTACATTTATGCATTACTTTTAGCAAGCATGGGATTTGGACTGGAATTTTGATGTTTTAAATTTTTGCACACAATAAAACATTAACAGCAGTAGATGGTGTATAAGAGATGTTTATTTTTCTTTGGAAATCTACAGTTAAACCGGTTTGTACATTTTACTGGCCTGACCACTTTGTTAAACTGCGCTCTTGCTCAACTTGTAGACGGGGATCAGCCAATACTAATATTATCAGGATACCCAGGTGATTTGTATTGCGATTCTGCAAGTATCACAATTTTATAAATTTGAATTCAACATTATTCTTCTGAAACCGTAAAACAGTTGAAAAATGTTATAACTTTTAAGCTATATACCTTCAAATCTTCAGTCAACAGCTTCACAACTGAATTCAACATTTATTGTAATCTAACCCGTTCCATTTATTAGTTTTTCCTTCCCTAAACAACATAAAAAATAAATGTCAAATAAAAAAACATTATAATATTATAAACACATATATTATTTTAATGTTTAATAATATATAACAATCAATCCCTTCCCCCATCTCTATCTGTATATGGTGCATTAGGAGGAGGAGTGAAAGTGGAACACTGAGGAATAAATAAATGTATAATCTGAGGAGTATCAGCTGGAACATTAAGACACACACTTCGGAGGAACTCTGAGGCCTGTGTTAATGTGTTTATAGTAAAATAGATTTCAGTACATACAGTATGATTTTCAAAAGATTCAGTACAATAAATCTTTTTAGTTTCAATTTAGGGAAATGCTTCCTATTTATTCTTACACTAAATTTACTTTTGACAATTCAATTTATTTTCATACATCAGTTTTTAACATCCAGTATTTTAAATAAAATTATTTTTCTAAACTGATTGTACTGTATATATATATACACACACATTTTATATTACATATGGTCTGCAATGCTTTTATATTTTCAAATTATACAAAGGGTTGTTATTGTTAAACAAATATTTAGTTTTTAATATTTAATATATTTAATACAATATTTAAGGTCACCCTTGGTGGATTTAAACAACTCAAATATATGAAACTGAGTAAAATTTCAGCAACATGAAAACTTTATTGTAAATAACTGCACAGTAGATAACAGATTTACCGGTTATTATGCACATGTGCATAATAACATATTCATAGTGTAAATATTCACAATTTTTTCTTGTGAATTTTTACACTATGCATATTGTTGCATTAGTCTTCTTGCTTGTTTGTTTGGTTTGTGGCACAAACTTGACAGTATTGACAAAGCAATTAAAATTATAATTATGCATTATATTTTAATTATTTTAATTATACATATTAACTATGAATTTATCTTTAAATATAAATTAAACTAGGCGTTATGACAATCCTGCCTTTTTATTCTGTAGCAGAAATATTTACATAAGCATGATAAATGTTTCCACTTCAGCTTCAGTGACATCAGCATTGTGTTCACTGAAACAGAGCTTGTTATCTCCATCCTCTTAACCCCTCATCAATATTAATCGCTTAAGAGTGTTCAGTCATTCACTAGAGAAAGGAAAAGACCTTCCCATTTGGCACTGTGTCCTCCAAAACATCCCTCTCTCCATCCCTCTTTAGACACCAGTCTCCGGCCTGCACCACAGCGAGACATCTGACCAGGACAATGCAGCTCGTTCAGTGCTGTGATAATGCCGCTTTGTGCTTGTAGCAGGTAGAGCAGGACGTGCCGTCTGTTCACACCGAGCATGTGATGCCCAGGGGTACTATAATAACCCCGACTGAGCGATACAGAGATCTAACAACAACAACAGAGATCATCATTATCCTTCATTTATCCTTCATCCTGATCTGATCCTCTCTGAGATGAGAGCCGCTGTTCCTGTCCTGCTCTTAGTGGCACTCGCCGGGTGTCAGCATGGTAAGAAATGATACAGACTCACTGATTTACAGTTATTTGGGTCTCTTAATAAATGATTGATGAGCTTTGATGACGGTACGGTACAAAAAGATTACGTTTCAGGTTTTATTTAAGCATCTATATACAGTGAATTTCTTGTGTTTAAGTTGTTCGTACAAAGACACACATGGAAAAAGTAACTAATACAAAAAAAAAAAAACAGTTTGCACTGAAAACAGACAAAAGATGATATATTCAAATGATAAATTTACTCTAAACCCGTAAAAAATAATAAGTAGCACACACTAAGTGTATTTTTTTACTCCAGTGTCTGATTCCTTGTATACCACCGCAATACGCCAGTGATTACAACTATTTATTAGGAATGATGTACTTTATATCTGTTTATAGTTATTTGTAATGTTGTGCAACAGAGAAAAGGCAGCGTTATTCCTGTTTGTGGTCGTTCTGATTCACATGCCTTAGAAATTCATAACTGCTGTTTGCTTCACCCTTTAGTCATAAGGTTCAGACTAAACATAACTCTAGGATGATTTTTCCATGGTTGTAAGCGGCATTAAAAAAATAATGGTTTTAAGCAGACAGAACCGAACTTCAGGACAAACTAAATCTACATACTGTACAAATATAAAGAATGCACTTACAAAATAACATTGTACAAACTGCAAACATTTAATACTTTTAAATATTACATTATTTAAAAGATCACATCCACCCTGTCCAGCGTGTGCCCCGCCTTGTGCCCTATGTTATCTGTTTTTGGCTCCAAGCCCCCCATGACCCTGTATACAGGATTAAGCAGTATAGACCATGACTGACTGACTGACTGACTGACTGACATCCACTGTAAAAGATCCTGCATGAGTCGTTAAACAGTAACGTATTGGAAAAAGAACATTATATGTATATCAACATGTATACAGTATGTATATAAAGCTGTGACTCTGTAAGGCTGCACTATTCTCAAAGCCTCAGCAATTTCTGACCAATCGGATATGAGAATTCTGCAAAATCTGGTGTAAATGTTATAAACGAAAAAATTAGTACTCTCATTTTAAATAATTATCTCACTCACTCATGGACTATAATATTTTATCCTGTATACAGGCTCAAGGGAGACCTGGATCTTATCCCAGGAGGCTTAGGGCACAAGGAGAGGTACACCGTGGACACGGTGCCAATCACCAACCACTCACATGCTCATTCACACACAGCAATTCGGGAACACAGTTAGCCTAATCTGCATGTCTTTGGACTGTCGGAGGAAACCGGAGTACCCTGAGGAAACCCACCAAGTCCCAGTGATTATAACTGCTTCAAGTAATTGTGATAAACAGTGTGTGATTTATCAATTATTACATTTAGTCAATCTTTTTTGGTCAATTCAATTAATTAAATCTTTAAATCAGGTTTTGATTCAGATTTTTTTTTACTTTGTACTGTAGGTAAATTTATATATGTTAAATTCTTTAACATTGATGAATTCTTTAAAATATACCATATTTTTGCAGAAAATAGAAACTGCTTCCACGAATACTCACATTTTGCAATACCGCCAACTACTGGGCTGGAGTGTGGAGAAGATGATCAGCAGAAAAAAAAGATTATCACCTTGTATGAGACATGACATTTAAACAATCCCACACTAGTTACACAGCATTTGAATGATTTTTGACATTTTTAGGACATTTTACTGTAAGAAATATAACTGTTCAAAATAAGACAGATTGTAGATTGTCTGGCGGCACGCTGGTGTAGTGTTACCAGGCTCGATTCCCGTCTCTGTGTGCATGGAGTTTGCATGTTCTCCCTGTGCTTGGTGGGTTTCCTTCAGGTACTCCGGTTTCCTCCCACAGTCCAAAGACATGTAGGTTAGGCTAATTGGCGTTCCCAAATTGCCCGTAGTGTGTGAATGAGTGAGTGTATGTGTGTTTCTGTGCCCTGCGATGGATTGGCACCCTGTCCAGGGTGTACCCTGCCATGTGCCCCAAGTCTCAGGGTGTACCCTGCCATGTGCCCCAAGTCTCCTGGGATAGGCTCCAGGCCCCCGTGACCCTGAATACAGGATTAAGCGATATAGATGATGAGTGAGAGAGAGAGAGAGAGAGTAGATTGTCTGTACTTTACTGTTTCCTCTACAATTCCACCTTTTAGGCCCAGGAAGCCTAATAATCGCTAAACTTGTGGCGCGGTTTGAGACAGAATTTCATTCCTTGCTATCAAACTCAGTGAAATCTATTGTGTTCTGTCTGATCGCCTCCATCTTAATTTTAAAAAATGTTTTGATTGAATATGATCAGTAGTAGATTTAGTTCCACTGCACTGCTGCTTACAGTAACTCACAGCACTGTGAAAACTTTTGAGCCATCTCTCATTTCTTCATATTAAATTAAATTAAATAAGGTAGATTAAATTCAAGAAATGGGAACAAATATTTTACTGTTACAGGCAGCAAAGGGCCTAAAGATTTATTAAGATTATTTTTAAATTATAAACATGTGTTTTTATGATGATGAACTGTGTTTCTGCAGTTTTTTCTGCATCTCTGGATGTTGCTGTGAGTGAGGAAGCATCTGATGAAAGAGGTAATACTGCTCCTACATAAAACCACTTCACTCTTTCTATGGCTAACAATAAAGCGTTATTCATGAATCTATTCTCTCCTTCTTTCTTTTTTTTTAATCAGTGGAGATTAGTGACCTCCAGAACTCAGGTATGTCATGATTATGAATGTCTTTTATGCCTTTTTTCCCCACACGGACTGCAAACAATGTGCTAGTTACACAATGTCCTAATTATAAACATATGGTTCATTGCAAATGATGTAAAAAAAAAAAAGTAAATAAATACATTTAAAATAAATAAATAAAAATAAATAAAATTATATTAATTGGTCTATTTAATGCCTCAAGATACTATATCTAGTATTATTTTTATGATATGACTGGATTTTATAAGGAAAAGAATCTTGATTATAATAATCGCCGTATATTATTTCATCCTTACTTTCTCCTGATGGTGTGTAAACATTCATTTCTATGTGTAAAAGTGTCACCTAAGTGTAATGTCACTTTATAAGTCACACTCATTTTTTCATTGCCAAGGACTTGCAATCTTACAAAAAACTAGAACTCCTTGATTAAGTTAATCCTGAATCATTAATACAATTTAATTGAACTTTTAATGGAAGATTCTAAAACTCCAATTGTTTATTCATTTAATTAAATCATAAATTCAGGTTTTGATTCAGAATTGATATGCTCTTTTTAAAATTATTTAGTTAAACCTGCAAATGTTAAATGGTTAAAAACTGACAAATTCTCTAAACATCTATACCACAGATATTTCCACAGGGTGTTTTGCAAGATTATCGCTTTTTCAAGGATATTCACTTATTTAAATATTTCTTCATTGCTTGCAGAGGAAAGAATGGCACGTGACAACTGCTTTGGGAGTGAGTTATCTATTAATTTCTGAGAATCAAAATAAGACAAAAAGTCAGAGTATGATTGCTATTTCTTTGATAGTAAGATCAAAGATAGAAAGATTCTATGCATACTGTAATACTAATATAATGTGTGTAATATATTTTCCCTACAGAGGCTGTGAGAGATCAGCCTGAGGAGAAGTTCAACCCGACCACATCCTCAGTCAGTGAAGGTGACACAGTGTGAAATATAAACTCTTTCATAGCCACCACATGGGCTTAAACAATGAGTCTGTGTGACTTTCCATGAACAATATTTCAATAATCACCACTGCTTTGTTTATTTTGTACAGAAATGACACATGAACCGGAGACTCAGAGTGCAAAAGGGGAGCAGCCTGAAGGTACGACATCTTAAAATAATTTTATGTAATGTATATGTTAATATTATCATCATGAACACTGAACTAAATGTCAGACATTTTTACAGACAACCCCCTAAAAAAAAAACGCTTCACATCTTCTAACTCTAGTTAGAATGCTTATTCGAGTTGAGCTATCATAAGTTTGGGGGCGGAGCTTGGTGTACATGGATGGGAATAGGGACAGGTTAAATCAATTAAAGAATCTTTTGTATCACCAATTCTAAAATTAGATTCCTATTTATTTAACCTAATGCACCTTTAGCTAGATTAATATATTGAAAAACAAAAAACTGTTCTAAATATTCGTAGTCCTTTAGGTCCAATGAGATTTAAACACTATAATAGTTTTATAAAATTCTGCAAGGCCACCGCAAACCTTCCTGTTTTGAACCTCTGACCTACTGAATCTCATCTCAGATTTTTTGTTAGATAAATTTGTTAGATTCAACAAACGGTTTTGGTTAAGATGGCCTCCGTACCCTTCTTGTATTTAGCAACATAGCTGGATATTTTATTGAAGTTTTTAGATTTACAGTAAGAGTGACTGTATCTGTAACCAAATGAGTAAATCTGTGACATTAATAAGTTTCTTAAAATACGAGAATAACACTTAAAGTACAAACACCAGGCATGTCTTTGCTCATCTTTCAGGTTGTAAGTAAGGAGATAATTGAATGAATTTTTAATCAAACCTAATCATTAATATTAGTCAGAACAGGCTTTTGTCACAGCCCAGAAGAGTGTTTAAAATGTGTAGTTGTGTCTGATAGCAGTGTAACCAGAGCTTCTGCTTGGCAGATGAATTAACTGACGAGAGAGCAGAGCTGCGAGCGCAGGCTTTCAGTAAGAGCACCGCTTTGTTTTGGGTTTGTCTTTTTGTGTGTACATGATGTGAGATGAAGGTTGCACACTGAAAAATGACTATTTCCTCAGATTTGGGCGAGGAGGAGGAGAACAGTGATGAGACAGAAGGTGAGGAAGTGATGTGTAGTAACCACCTACAGCCACCAGAGGGCTGTAATTTAAACTAAAACTAAACCTAAAACGATGATGACAGGGATTAACGTGCAGGGAATTTCTATTTTATATATATATATATTCCAATCATTACTAATATGGAGAGGTTATGTAAAAAGGTGTGTGTTAACTTTACCTTTTTTTAATCTAATAACAATAATAATAATAATATAGCAAGATTTTCTATTTATCAAATATTGGTGGAAGTGTTATTTCAATGAATTGATTATATCGGTCGATTCAATTATTATTATTATTATTATTATTATTATTATTATTATTATATATCTGTACTGCGTTATCCTGTATAGTGGGTCATGGGGGGCCTGGAGCCTTTAAGGGCATGAGGCAGGTTATACCCTCGACAAGGTGCCAGTACATAGCAGAGCACACAAATAAACACATTCATTCACACACTGTAGGCAATTTGGGAATACCAGTTAGCCTAACCTGCATGTCATGAGACTGTGGAAGCAGGAAACAGGATTACACAGAGGAAACCCACCAATCAGGGGGAGACGTCCACACACAAAGACCACGAGGTGGGAATCAAACCCGGACCCTGGAGGTGCAAGGAAACAATGCTGACCACTGTTAAAAATCTGATTAAGACAATATTGATTAAATTTAGTAATAATAAGTTAGGAAGAAGGAATGTAATTTTATCATTTAAAATCAACAAAAAACATATTTTCTTTTACGTTGTACAGTAAGTTGCAACCCTGTAGTCCTTCTCAAATCTAACTCAATCAGTTTCATCAGTTGGTAATGTAACCTTTGAGTGTTAAATGTGGCCCAGATCTTAAATCAGTACCAACTTACCAATCAATAAGGCAAACTGTGATGGAGATATTATATATATTATAAAATATAAAATATTATGAAATATAAACTACATTACATTATTATTATTATTATACTATAAATCCTTTTATATTATAAATCCTGCTGTCTTCCAGTTTAACATACTTGTGCATTAATACACAGTAATAGGCATGAGGTAGACATGAGGGAGAGTGGGGAGCGCACCGTTCCTTCCTGTGCATATTATACACATAGTGTTACTACTACTAAATAATATTAATAAGAATAATATGAATAAGTAAGCCATATTTTTAAACAGTTTATTCTGTTTATGCTAAATTCCTTTTTTATAAAATTAACTCTTTTTACAGAACGCTTTGACATCGAGGTACTTAAACATGCAGGTACGTACAATTCGTCATAGATAAAGATGAGAAGATTTTCCTGTGAGTCTTGACTAAATTTCCCACACGGATTTTGATCAGTTTGTTCCGTTTGTTTGTTAGCTTGTTAGTTAGTTAGTTTAGTTAGTTTGTTAGCATTTAAAAAGGGGACATTTATGGCAGTCCAGCATCTTGTAGACCCTAAATTTCATCTGGTTTAAATAGTTTCTCTGGTTTTCTGAAAGATTGGAATGAAACAACTTCGCATCATGCTGTGAACAGTGCTGGGGTGTGATGTGCATCTCACTGTAAAAGGGAATGTCTTTTCTATAACAGAAATTCTTCAGTAATTTTTTAAATACATTTGTATTTATATTATGGATAGATTCAATAATGTGGTGGAAATTTTAAACAACTTTAAGTTAATAAGGTTAAAGTAAACCTTGTCTTGTCATTTTAATCAGGAATAAATTTTAGTCTTTGCATCTTCTCACCATTTTTGTGCTAGTTTGGAGCTCCCGGGCAAAAAAAAAAAAAAAAAAAAAAATTCTGCAGTATACATTTTATTTTTGCCCAATCTTTTAGTAGTTAAAGCTAAATATCAACCCTTTGGGATTAAGGATATGTAATAAAAACTATTCTGATGGTGGTCAGTTATTTAAACACTCGTGTGTAAAAACCAAAGTGTTACACATTGTCTGAGGGTATATTTTAAACACCCAGACTATTTGCTATTTTGACTCCGTGGTTTGGGGCGAGACTGTGGGAGAAGCTGTTTGTTGGTTTTGCTGGGCCTCTGCGTCAGACTGCAGTGCTGCTGCGAATGTGGGCCAGAAATCGAGGCCAAGAGCTCTTTCAGAGACACCACATCGCTTGCCTGGATTTATATCTCCTGCATTGTCCTGGTTTATTTTTTGCGACTGAAGATGCATTATCACAGCGTCAGTGAAAGGGGAACAGAGCTAGAGACAGGACCATGCGTAAAATCAGTCATCTCATCTCAGAATGATACATTTAGTAAGCTGTATGTTCATTTAGTATCAAGTATTAATCATGAAATTTATTCACAGCAGGTGAAAGAGAGATGGCTGTGGAATAAGCCGAGCATCGTGTTTACACCTCATGGACCTGCAGAAGAAATACATGAGGCACTTATTGTACTTAATAAAGAAATCATACACATTACTGCCTGACTGTCGGGTCTGTTTAGTAATTCATACGGAGATTTTTGCTTAAAATATTTCAGTAGCGGAGCGCTGTATATTTAGCTGTTTTGTTATTAATTATGCTTTGGAATACCTACAGTACCTACATGTAAAAATATATAATAAACACCATCAGGGAAGAAAAACGCCATAGTGTGAGAACCTGGTCATTCAGTACATTTAGTTTTTACTGTAGATTTTTTTTAAACTATGCAACTTCACTGAAGTGATCTCTATTCTATTCACAAAGTTGATAGGTCAGCTCTTATTGCTTTTGGTTAATCTGTTGAAGGGTACTTAACCTCCAAAATCTTTCAGTTTTCTTCGCTTGATGCAGCCAATTAATTGACATTTTGAAACAATTTTTTTAATGTATATATTTAACATTTTGTTATAAATTGACACTGCATTTGAAGAGCCAAACCTAATTAGATAAAAGCTGCTATGAAGCCAACTGCAAGCCTACATTTTTTTTTTTTTTTTTTAGAAAGGTAAGGATTAAAAAAAAAAACTTTATCATTACAGTAAATTAATCTGTTGAATGCTATATATTAGTTAACATACAAAATTAATTTATTGTATGATCATGATGGGGTCAGAGCATTAAAACTGTCTGGAAATGCATTTTTAAGGAAAAAAAAAAAAAAAGCAACGAATCAAATTTCCCCCAAAAAAGATTTTATTTTTTCCCCATTTTTTTCTTTTTTGTCAATGACAAGAGTACATGTTTACAATATACACACCAATAGATTTCTTTGGTACAAAAAAAAAAAAAAAAATTTAAGGCAACTACAGCAAACCTAAAGGTTTAAATTTCAGGGCAGTGAAATCAGCAATGATTCACTAACGCACAATTTACAGCAGTAACTACACAGCCACTAATTAGTCCAAACAGGGGCACTAATGAAAAGAAATTCTTGAGCCATATTCTTCAGCAGAACCTATGCTCACCTGCTTAATTGGAGAAAAAAAAAAGCCAAAGAGATAATTGATTAGCATGTTGCTGATTACATCATGCTTAATTGCTACGTGTGGTGGGACTGTTCTTTTAAAAAGCTGCGGCTCATATACTCCTTGTGTGTACTGTACATGTACACTAAGCGATGTACAGCAGGCTCGACTGGTTTGAAAAAGTTTCAACAAGCAAGCTGAAGCTTAGGAGGATTAGCATGCGACGCTGATAAGGAGTGCTACGCTGACTGATCAGATACGATCAAGTTTTACAGGAGAATGTTAATGTGTCCAAAATGTGTTAAGTAACCAAGAACACCTCACTTGGGTGCAGTGGTCCCACATACACTGCAAGTTATATTAACATAATTGAAAATGTTCCCCTTGTGTGATTCATTTAGAAAACGGCACGAATTGTGCAGAGGGAGTTGTTTCAAATAAAATTAAGTGTGCGTAAGCATCTCCCTCTGCACATCAGAATCATTATGAAAGGCTGTTTGGTGTCAGACGGGTCATGTGTGAAGCCTCTAGTAGCCTAGTTACGCTTCATCAGCATTCAACAAGAGAGCTGCATGGCAACACAACACAAAGCACATGACCACCATATGGGACTAGAAACACCGAGAGGACATTTCATTAATCCAAGTGCGGCCAGACAGAGAGGACTTGCTAAATGACACTGCCCTGCCATAAGATTTAAAACGACATGGGCGTGACGGTCTAAATTCACATAAGCATTCGGTGGAATGAATCAAGATTCTGACGATGACTCAATATTTTAAGGTGATTTTGTCTCCCTCAAGGCAAGGTCTAATAACTTGGCTCAGATTATAATTTCAATTTTCAATTTCAAATGCCTGAAACAACTTTTGAAAACTTCAATAAATAAAAAAAACCCTGCCAAAATGCCAAATGTGAAAATTCCAGCAAAACACCAGTGCTATGCTTAAACACAAATGTGAAAAAAATCTTAGATTTACCAAAACAAAAGGTAAAATATATATATCCAATCCGTTCACCTTTCCTGCAAGTAAAAGCTCAGATCGTCTTTGACAGTACAGAAGATGTCATTTAGTGCAAGACTGATATTAGTAGGTTATATTTTCCAGCACTACATTGTATGACTAAAAAAGGGATCAGTGCACTAAAATTTGAGTAATTGAAATAAATACAGGGAATTTATGGTGAAGTTCCCGGATATGAGCGAGTCACTCTACATCAGGTACTAGCAAGCACTACTCCCAAACACTCAGCAGAACTTTATCAAGAATGGAAAGAAAATCCTAGTCACCTCGTTTATACCAAAATACTGCTCGCTCTAGGCAAAGTGTTGTCTCAGTGAATGATTTGTAATGAATTTTGAGGAAAAAAAAAAGGCTAATACTGCACTGCAATTGTTCCCCCCGCCCCATCAACTGGAAGATGGGAAAGAGGGGGAAAGGGGGATAAAAAAGTTGAATATGTACAAAATTACATAGAAAAAATTATTGATCACTTATTTACAAAAGAACATGATTATGGATGTATACATGGCAACATTTCTATTTAGAAAATTAAAACAAAAATATGAAGGTTTTTTTTTTGCTCTCTTGGCATGTGTACCCTGGTACGTGCACAAACACGGAACACATGCATGAATTGTCGATGCATGTCGCAAGCTAAGAAATATGAGCCCTACTTAAACAAAAATATTTAATATTTATTAACTTTCAGCCCCGGAAGATGGATATCGGAGCTATTAAAGTGGCAGGGAGAAGTGAGACAGCAGGACAGAATAGCCAGCACTCCTGCGGTCTTAGCTGCAAACGATGGAAGCTACACTATAGCAGGCTCAACAAGTCGGAGGTTTTAGAAAATAAGGAATTTGAAGATAGCCATGATGGCGGCACTGATGAGGCCGGAGATGGGCACGGTCACAAACCAGGCCATGAAGATGTTGCGGAAAAGACGCCAATCCACGGCTTTTCGGGAACGCAGCCAACCTACAGCAACCACAGAGCCCACCTGAGAGAGAGAGAAAAATTTGGTTTAGGTCTTTTTCTTGAATCAGAAGAGATGTTTATGTAATTAACCATTCTTTAAACTTAATACTTATCTAATACACTTCTCTCGTTTATAATTAAAAAATTTTTTTTAAAAAAACTGAAATATTCTTGAGAATCTTATCGGTCAGACTGAATGCACAGCAGGTGTCTTAAAACAAGAAAATATATGTTTCAGTGCGATGTAACTCCGCTGTTTTGTTGTTTACTGATTGTTCCAATGACTTAACAGTAGACTAAACGTAAACACAAACTTTAAAAAATAACAATGCTGATACTGTACTAGATAAAAACTAATGGTTACTAATATCAGACGGGGGAAAAAAATAAACAATTTTCAATAAAATCATAAATGTGAAGGATTGGAATTGGGTTGGAAGGCTGACTGTGTGTGTATTTGTTTCACCCACACACACCCCTAGTGTTGTTATCCTCCCACTCTGCAGTCTGGACTTCTCCGCCACATTCAAATAAACTTTGCGCCATTGGCCTGCATTGCATTGGCTCATATTTGCATAGCATGTGTTCATGTCTCACTCACCTTGCAGTGGGTGGTGGAGACAGGCAAACCGATGTTGGAGGCGACGACCACAGTGACGGCTGAAGCCAGCTCGATGCTAAAGCCACTGTAATGACAAGATTACGCTTAGAAAACTAATATAAACAAGGAAAAATCAAGAAAGGGAAAAAAAAAAAAAAGACCAACAATAAATGAAATGGTGGATGAAATAAGGGGCATGAAAAGTACACAAAGCTTAAAGAGAAAGAAAATGGCACAAGAAAAAAGTAAACCGGCAAAAGAGAGGAATTAATATAGAAAGAAATAGAAGAAATGAATAGAACACACAAAGCAAGAATAGATGGGGGAACCAACCCCACGAGAACAAAACTAAAAGCAGACAAAAGCAGCAGAGTGTGTAAATGAACAATAATACACACACCTGGAGGGAGTGATGGGAGTGAGGTCTCTACCCATGGTCTGGATCACTCTTCTGCCCCAAACCCACAGTCCGATGCAGATGCCCACTCCTCCATACAGCAGCAGCCAGAGAGGGGTCGGAGCATTGGACTCCACTGAGCCACTCTGATAAACCAGCCACAGCGCCACCAATGGTCCAATAGCATTACTGCAAGAGGAAATCGAAATAAGGTTTAAGCAAATAATCCAAAAAGGTACTCAGAGTCGGCTACAAATAACCTGTATTTCACAGCTAGCGCTCACTGAAAAAAAAGCACATTTTTTGGTAATTACACATATGAATACCGCTAAAAAGAAGATGTTCCAGTCTTGATTATTTGACCTAAAAACATAATTCTAAAAATTTCAATCCTGATTTGCATTTAAGGCAACTCAGACTAAAAACAACTCAGATACCTGACATCATTTCCACCATGAGCGAAGGAGCCAAAGCAGGCAGTGAGAATCTGCAGGAACTGGAACAGCATGGAAACCTCAGGTTTGTCCGCCTCAGCCCTATCCTCCTCCAGTGAGCTGCTGTTGCTTCCTCGGTCCTCCTCAGGCACCTCGAGAGTCACCTCTCCATCCCCAAGGCCATCTTCAGGGGCGCCATTCTCAGCCACAGCGTTGCAGTAGCTCGTGTAGCTGTCCATGCGGATCCTCTTGCGCTCTTGCACCTTGTCCTTGTCTCCGTCCTCGGAGGCACGGAAATCCGAGTCTCGAATCTTGAACTCGCCATGGAGGCCGATGATGGCCATGGTGTAGGAGGTGTAGCTGTTGTTGCGGCGGATGGGCCGATCTCCGCCCTCACCCATGCAGTCACCCACTTTGGCGAGGTGAAGCTTGTGCAGCAAGTCCTTGTAGAGACCAGAGTCTTTGTGGACAGTGTGGTACTGACTGTAGCCGTTGCTGGGGGCATGGCTGGGGACTTGGTTGGGGCCGGTGTTGAAATGAACATGAACTGATTTGGGAACTGGTCAAAAAAAATGCAAAAATATTTTTAAGATGAAGCACACTTGTAGAATTTTGTCTGCTTATTTAATAGCAAAATTTAAATCGGAGAACAGTCTGTATGATGTGTGAGCTAAATTGTTATTTTATACAATGTATGGTGTCATGGTGGCCAATTTAAGAGTGTAAAATAAGTGATTTTACAAATTTCATTCGCTGCATGATTCATGTTCACTTACCGCTCCCATGGCTGACTTCACCCTCTTTTGGATCAGCATCGTCAGACTCCCCAATGTCAAAGGTGACCCTGCGCTCTTCACAAGGAGCTGCTGTTGAAGGTCCGCTGGAGACCAGAGTGGACGGGGTCTCCTCAGGAACCGATTTGAGAATAGGACAGTGCGCCTCAGTCATCTCCCGCTTCTCCATTAAGGGGCTCTCGGAGGGGCTGGAAGACTGGATCTCACCTAGAGAAAGCAACAAGAAAAAAATAAATTAAAAAATAGAGAAAAATGTGTACATTTTTGTTTTTGTGTTTTTTTCATGAACATTGAATTCTTAAATTCTAACATCAAAACCATTTTCTAACTCAAAAGTGCACAGGGTTCCTAATACCGTATTCTCCTATAAGCTAGTTTATCAGTATAAACCAATTTAAGGTTTTTGCACATTTTACTTCATCACTAAAAACTAGATATGACATTAGCAAGGTGTCTTAACTTTTTTTTTTTTTTACTGTTCATTGTTTTTAAAGTCTACATTTAAAGACATCCCTTTTTTCCTATAGGACACATACTGTTCCTATAATCCTTTCAAGTCCATGTTTGCTTGTTGCTTTTTGAACCATTTATCAAGGCCGGTCAAACAGCCTGACATTAAATTCAGTTCAAAATCCAGGCAGCCCGTTATCGCTGTGGTCAGACATACAATCAAAAGTTGTACACTCTGCTTTAGACTGTGGTCATGTCAACACAGAACCAGAGATTTAGCAGGGTTAATGCCCATCACATGAACAGTTAAGCTAATCCACTAGGCAAAGTCCAATTACTGGATAACCCTGACCCAGTGACATCACTGACCCAGTCCTTACACAAGCTGTCCGACAGAATGGCATAGCAACAAACAGTGTTTAGCATTATATTGCAAAAGCTCTGGAGTTTTCAGAGAATGTTTAAGAGGTAAGTGTTTAAGAGTCACTATCAAGATCGATTTAATGCTGTACATGTACCTTCATCCAAAGCAATATATTTGGCAAAAGTGAGACAAAGGTCATGTTTATAGCATAACAAAAACAAAAGGTAATAAACAAGTTCTACAATTTTAGAATTATGTGGAAAGACTGTGGAAATGGCCTGGTAATGCTGCTTGGATTCAATTATTGGTAGTCAAGAAATGACCCATCATTTGTTTAGGCAAAATGTGGGATGAAATAATTAACAGCTTGTATTTAGGTGTGAAAGAACCTAAAAATTTACTTACGCTCGATCTTCCTCTTGAGGCAGGGACATACAGCAAACCAGACGATGAGTCCAGTAAGGATGGCACATCCGAAAGAGATGAGAAGAACTCCCCACCAGGGCAGTTTATCAAATCCCAGCACTGCAGATCCAGAATCGGCACAAGATGGAGTGGGGAGAGAGAGAAAGGGACAAGAGGGGGAAAATGGAAAGAAAGAGACGAAAGGTGGTTTTGAGACAAAAAGGCAGCACGTGCTACCGGAACAGATTTCTGAAAGGTATCATTTAAGGGTGGGACTGAATTATATACTCCTGATTGTTAGTAATGTTAAGACTGGGACAAAAGCAGGGTGGGGTGTTCATACTGGATGACCGAAGGACAGTCTGACACCTATGTGGTTACTTATTAAAAAAAAAAAAAAAAAAAAAAAAAACCTGATTCAATCTCACTACCTAGTTTTAAACTGTTACCGCCACGAGCATCACCCGCCACGAGCATCACCCACAACCAAGCGGCAAATGTGGCAGTTAGGTATGAGGAGCAAGTATCTGTCTGGCTTGTGCAATAGTCAAGGAGATGTAAAAACTGAACAGCAGAAAAATGCTGCAGTGGCACAGCTCTGTTAAAGATACACACCAAGGACGTACTGCTGAGAAGGTTTCTGCAGAGTTACAGACCACTGCAGTGGAAGTCCTGATCAGGATAAACAGTAAGAGGGAAGGAAACGTGTACTAATCACGCTACATGTACTAATCATGGTTGAGAAATCTAAACATTGTACTTGGTATAAATTTTTTTTTAACTCTTACAGACAGGTTAATGTCTGAGATGGCAACTGCATGTCTGAGAGAGGCTTTTAACTCTCTTGACTGTGCGTATAATTTGAGCCAAGTCACTTCAGCGCCAAAATTGCAGAACGCAAATGTGCCCAGCATACTGAGAAGACGAATGCTAGCACAGGAAACAACTGTAAAACAAAACTCTGCAATGTGTGGACTTAAAACACGTCAGCAAAGCTGTTGTGAGAAAAAAGAAGAAAAAAAAAAAGTTGTAATGAAAGAGGACACAGAGCGGAGAGGTGAATGTGTGTGGGAATGTTCTGGATGAGACCGGTTGCAACGAGTCTGGTGGCTCTCCGCCTCCTGCACTGACTCACGTGCTCTTGCGGCATGGCACGCTGCTGCGACGTGCTCCACTTACGCTAGGCAAAGAGCAGGGAATGACTGTGGGCGGGAGGGGTGTGGTGTTTTTTTTTTCCTTTTTAAAAATTTTATATAGATAGAATGCCTTCCTTTCACTTCCAGGTATGAGTCAGTGCCTCGTGGAAAAGGCCTAACAGGTGTGTGAGAATGGAGGGAGGTGGTCAGGATCAGCATCAGCTGAACAAAGAAATATGATAAGCTAGAATTTAAAGATTAGATATTGAAAGCCATTTAATTAAATTTTTTTTTTTTACTCAAGGTTGTGTGCACACATGAAGGGTTGGGGTAGGGGGCTTGTTTACAGTGTGTGTGTCACAAGGAATTTTCTCTTTCTTTTTTTTTTTTTTTAAAAGGAGTGGCCCATCTAGTGTTTATTGCGGTTGTAGTTTAATTTGCCCCCCCCCCTTTTTTTTAAAGGAAGGTCTGTGAATGTTCATCACATGAAAATGAACCATTACAAAAACAACAGACGCCTCCATGCCACAACCACTCTATGGGATAAACCGGGGAAAATAAAACATAAGTGCAGCTTAACTTAAATACTACTTTCACAGACTATAAACCCCTCACTAACCACGGCTTCTATCACACAATAACAAGAGCAGTTTTTTTTAATAAAGAGAGAGTCATGGCAATAAAGAATGACAGTCTGATGACTATTTATGATTCAGTCGTGCAAAAACAGGGTAGACGCTCTATCTTTGTGGGAATGTATAATCATGTACAATCTTTTTTTTTTCTTTCTCTACTACAGCATTCATCTCTACTAGAAGAATGATAAGGAAAATAATTAAAAATAAAAGACTTCTACATAAGATTTGCTTCTTACACTCCGGTCTGTATACAATAGTTACTGTTTAGCAACAGGAAATTGTAAATCTGATCATTCCATGCATCACTACAACCAACCATTCCACAAGAAAAATAAATCTAACTTTCAAAGTCATTGTTTTAAGACCTATTCACATTTATGACTAGTCATAAATTGGTATACCTGAATGGTACGATATGAATCCCGACAGGTCATATTTCTTTTTTTTATTATTATGCTCTTGGCACAGTCCTGACATTTGGCAATGAGGGAGTGATTATAAAATACAGTTAACATTGGTAAAACAGCATTTCGGCAACGTTTTCATGTCTAGAGGTTTCCTCATTGTGGAGGAACAGTACTCTTATAAGAACTTATGTGCCAACCTTACTAATTAGCTATAATCTATTCTGTAAACAATAAAAATTATGAAATGGACCATTGATATTCGTGTTAAAGAATGAGATGATACCAGTTTGTCAACACAATTGAGATATCACAGGAATCATTTTAAATGATTATTCAAACCAACTGAAAGTCATGTCATGGCACCAAAATATTTAATTATATGCGTTAGCAAACCTTCATAATGATTCTAACATAAAACTATCATAAACATAATAATAACTTGTATTATATGATCTTGGTTTCATTGTGGCCTACCAGGGTACAATACACATTCAGTGTCTACTGATGTGCAGGAAACCAATATAAAATTATAAACTTAGAGAACGTATTAATTCAGCATGTACTGTATGTCTGCGTTTTATATTTACTCTGCATACAAGGGTCACTAAGGAAACCAGATGTGAGCGGGGAAATTAACTACATACAAACAACAACAAAAAAGGCCAGGAAAATGCCTTGTAAAATGTAAATAGAATGAGAATATCAGACAGCGGAGTTGTTTTACAATCAAACTGTGGGATCATATAGCAGGTCAATTAGCTAGGTCATGGCCACCATGTCATAAGTGTAGCAATTAGGCTAATTACTGTAACTTCCTATAATCTACTAATATAAAACCCCCCTCCTGAAACAAATCTTATGTTGCATTAGGATTCCTTGGCAACCATAACATTCACATTACGTTGTACTGCACTTAAAGTTATACAAATTAAATATTGCTTGTGTAATACTTACGTATATTGTATGATTTCATAATACCCATGCCACTGAAGAGCAGGGTCACCATATCAGGTCTAGAGCGACACCAAACTAACCATCCTAAGCAAACACGAGGTCAATCACCTCCCTTCGGTTTACTTTAGAGTCCCAAGTCACGTTGTTTTTCCACATTGTAGTTATGGGCAAGTTTGAAAGCTGAATGTGTTTGAGGTAGAGGAGGGAAGAAAAAAAAAAAAACATGCAAGGACTATAGTTTACAGCGAAATTTGAGAGCACTCTCCTCATTGTTATGCAAATGTAAACATGCAAACAAGCTCCGTCATACAAGCAAGCCATGCTACCACACCTCATGTGAGGCACAAACACCAGACACCCAGACTCAATTCGTGCCATATAAAGAATCGTTAACAAATCTGCAAGACAAAAGAAAAGACCATGTGGAACTTTCCAGACAGAACTACCTCGCGAGGACGAAGAGAAGAATTCTGTTAGGATTCTTAACAATTTACTAGCAGGAGCAATGCCAATCCCAGCGGGGGCTTTTTAACAGTAAAGATATTTTAAAATAAAACCAGAAGTAGGCAGGATGAGTCGGCTTTAATGAGACCACATCGAGGAAGTGCTCTTTACTACTGGACTGCATTTTATAGGCTCCAACTAGACAACCACTTCAAGCTCACCAAGAGCAGTGAAGTGATGACTCATGGCATGCAGCACTCCCCATAATATGTTGATGCACACCTTTTTTTTTTTTTGTTGGTACAACCATGTTATTTGCATTAAGCTTTGAGAACATTCCTCACCCCGGGGCCTGTAGGGCCTCAACACAATGCGTTAGAGAGGTGGGAATGATGGCATGGCTTTTCAAGTCTTAGCAAGTGATGGGGTGAGTTTTGTACTGCTTCAAATAAAAAAAATAATAAAGTCAGCACATAAAACTGTCATTTTTTTGTTCATGATGTTGAATCTAGATGAAAAGCCTGTATGCTCAAATAAGTTAAAGCTGTTTAATGCCTAAATGAATCAGGTGGTTTGTTTAATAGAGATTATCCACCCTATATAACTCATCCCTAATTTATCCAGAGCATTGTTGTATACTTTGATAAAAATACCCCAAACCAGGCCAGGTGAATTTGTGGTGTAGCAGATGTTTTGTATGAGGATTGGGCCACGCAGAATGTTCTAGAAGTCCAGGTGTGAGAGCAATGACGATGTTCTTTTGAAAATGCTGAACCCAAGTAAACTGTGCCTAGAGGGTATTTTCTCATAAGGGAAGGCCTACTGATACTGAAGCTAATCCAAAAGCAGACGACACAGTGAAGCCAGCAAAGCTCAGGAGCTAATCCAAGCATTAATCTGGTTCCGTACTGACAGACTATACGATTCAAACCCAGAGCAAGATTTTTCTCTCAAATTAAGAGTTTGATCTGAATGACATGTCTAAACTCTGTAAATCTTGCATTTTGAATTATAGGTAGATCAAACATAAAAGGTCAAAATGTCAAATGATACGAAATGACCAAAAAGAAAGATATCTAAATCTTGTTACGACCCAAATGTGACATGCTTTAATCTACCTCTGGATACCCTTTTATTAAACGAAAAGTTTAAAGTTTAAAACTTTACTGGCACAGTGACCCTCACTAGCTCCTTGTGAATGCTGTGCGTGTGGAGGGGGGCCTTCTGGTGTACGTGCATATAAATGCACCTTCCCGTGTCTAATAAGAGTGCATACATGGTACACACTCCTATCTGTGTATCTCGTCATACTCTGGCCTGTAGCCTTCATATATGGCCCAGGCCAGCTGACTTCTTGCATTGTTGATCCCTGTAGGTAGAAGAAAACAAAACAAAAAAAAAAGGCAAAAAAAAAAGTTCTTATTTAATTAGATTCCAAAATGTTATGCAGAAAAAAAATTGCAGAGCAAAAAAGAAAATGAAGCTACTATGATGAAGATTCAGTTTGATGGACGACAAAAGTACTCCATTGATTTTTTTTTCTTTCCACCGTGTTCAAAAAGAACGGAGAGCCTGATAGAGGTCAAGAATACAACAATACACTGCAAGACCATGTCCATGGACCTCACCCCGGTTAGTAACTTTACTGCCGTCCACAGGCAAGTGTTGCGACACAGTCTGTTAGGCCTCGAGTAAAGGGAAATGACTAACTCATAAAGAGAGCCATTATAAACACAACAATAGAATAACACTCACTTGGTGCGCCTGTGTACATGATGGAGAACAGGTTGATTCCCATAGTGACAGCATAGAAGACAGGCAGTGCCCTGAGTCCGTTGGGAACTGGATTCTTCTACAAACATAAGAACATCACAAGAAAAACATTATTAATAATACAAAGTACAGAATTATCTCTGTAATCAGAGTGGCTTCACTGGTCTGTATAATCGGAACATTAAAGGAGAGAGAAACGCCCTTTTTAGTGCCGTCTCTCCTGTCTAGAATGTCCTCGTTGTGGCGCCTTGAGCATTATGCTAATTCAACCTTCAACATGACTCATGGAGTGAGAGAGCAGGGAGAGGTTTCCTGTTCTTACCTTCTGCAAGATAAACATGCGGACGAAGTAGAAGAGAACGGCAGACATGAAGCCAGAGAGGAGCGGGGAGAGAAACCAAGAAGCAACTGTTGGAGAGAAAGTGGGGGGGAGGACAGGACAGGACATGAATATAGGGCAGAGCACAATGTGTCAATGAAATAGTCCAGATGTAACAGGACCTAAAAACTCAGTTTTAATGGAAGCTTAGGACTACTAAGATTCAGCCTTTTAAACAGAAGACTGCTTTTGCCTATCAAACAAGACTATATAAGGAGATTGTGTCCATTTCATGCTAATTAAATTTTATAGACAAGTGTACTGTGTTCACGGGTTTTTTACCCTCTGCGTTCAAAGACAAAAAGTGAGAGGTCAAGAGTACAGAACTATGCCACAAGATCATGTCCATTAACCTTATTCCAGTTAGTAATCTCAATGGCATACATTAAGTGTTGACGAGTTGTAGTAATTGTAATAGCAATTTACAGTCTACCCATTAGTACCATCAGGCATTGACCCTGCTTTATTAAAAATATTTAGCAGACCTGAATAATTAGATCTAAAATATGTTAACTTCACATTTTAGAACTCAAAACCAGGTAAAGAGATTGAAATCTGATTTAGATAGGCTCACCGATTCGTAGCAGCTCAAGCCATCGGACTCCCTGTTGGCCTTTTGCCACCAGCGAATAGCCGATAGTGGCTCCCACAATGCAGTGTGTACCAGAAATGGGCAGTTTAAGGAAAGAAGCCAGCAACTGCCACACAGCAGAGCCTGTGGGTTTAAAGAAAAAAAATCCTTAGCATTCAAATTAATCTGTGTTTAAGAAAATAATAATAAATTGCGTAAAAATTTTGCTCAAAAAGACATAAAACTTCACCAAGCAGGTCACTTACCAAACATAGCGCTGACCGAGCCGGCCATGAGAACGTGCTCCGACCCGTTGTACATGTTCACATCAATGATCCCTTTGCGAATGGTCTCACTGACTTTGGCTCCAAGCAGCACTGATCCCAGGGTCTCAAACACGGTAGCGAGGATGCAAGCGACTTTCAGGGTGACCACGCCAGAGCCAACGGCAGTGCCAAATGAGTTTGCAACATCGTTAGCACCCACGGAAAAGGCCAAGATGAAGGCTATGATGAAGCCGACAATCAGGAGCCACAGGTAGTTGGTCAGTGGGCCCTGAGCGGCCAGAGCGATAGTGCCCGTGAGCACTGCTGTAGCTATCGTTGAAGAAACCATTCTGTGCAATAGCTTTTAGATTCTAATTAAGTTTTAAATAGCGTCACAATCTTGTAGGATAAAAAAATAATAATGAACTGCGAATAAAATAAGCCTTTATTTAAATAAGCAGCACACTAGAATTTCTTAAATAACTGAGGTACTAGTGTTTCTAAAGATTTTTTTTTTCTGAAATTCCCCAAACCTACCTACCTTCGCCCTCTGCTAAAACAGCAAGTTAAAGCAAATCCAGACACTAACGAGAGAATTTGCACTGCTGCAAGTTGTAAACTGGTGTGTGATGCTGAGGGAGAGGGTGGAGTGAGGGGGCTATTGCTATCCTCTGAATATACTAATGCTGCTACAATGCGTTTTAGTTTGGCCGATTAGGCAGACAGAACGGACATCCATTGTGCACTGGACAGGATGGATGAATGGAAGCTCATTCCTGAAACAGAAAAAAAGGAGAGAGAAAAGCAGGGAGATTTTTCCCATATTACATAACAGCTTACATGGGAAAAAAAAAAAAAAAAAAAGATTTTGCAACGCTTAGTAACATTACACATTACTTACAATGTGATCAGTGAATCAATGTCATGTGCATTTGCACATACACACAAAAACATGTGTATGTAGCTGTTATCATTTAAAAAACACAAGCAAACATCTTTCTGTCCATAATCTGAACTTGTTTTGAAAATAACGAAAGCAATAGGGGATTTTATTTTAGTGCACTACATCAAATTTCCTTCTCTCATAGAGGAAAAGATCAACACAATTAATTCTCAACTGAATCCGTCATCGCACACCATAACGTGACATTACTGTAGAAACAAACGTTTTATTTTGTTAACAATCTCAGGCTTTCAGATTTACGAGCAGGTATATGGAATTATCGAAATTGATTTTCATGCTTTAAGTAAACTATCGTCATGGGCTCTTAAGCGCCCAGTCTGGGAGAGGACTGCTTAGATAGCTTTAGAAAAAAAGCCATGTATGCATGCAAGTGTGGCCTATTTAACAATTCATAATGAGGAATGCTGTATTCATAAAAATAAATGTAAAAAATAATTAATAAAAAAAAATTTAAATGTAAATATTTTAACAGCAAATTCTGACCATAATCTCACCCAGCACACCACCCACACAATGAATAAAGAATGAATGTTACACCTTACACTGGCAAAAAAGAAAAGAAAAAAAAAAAGCTTGGGCATACAGGACAAAAAAAATATTGTATCTACAAGATTTAATGAACAATGATGACACACTCAAATATCCCTTATGCACACTAGCTAAGCTTTTTTTTTTCGGGTCGAGGACGCAAAACCAACAAGTTAGCCTAGAAGGTTTGTTAAAGATGACAAATAAAGATTTTGCGATTATCAAAGTCTGACACCCCCCATCAATCCGAGCTAGCTAATGAACTCATGATCTCTTTCAGCACATGATGGCGCAATGTGAAAGTTTTGGCACGTACGCGCAGACTCGATAGGCATCGCCATTCTATTTTAGGATCTGCAAAATTTCTCTCTTTCCCCCCCCAGGGCAACGAATGCAAGAGGTCAAGTATTAAAAGCCTCACCCAGGAATGACTGGTCAAATAGAAGCAAATGGCGGCTCAGATTTCACGCAGCAAATCCCTAATGAAATTTTTAGAAATAACTTGCAGCAAACAGAAGACACACTGAAGGATTACGTTTGTACAACATAACCAAGACTAAAGAAGTTAAATGCGAGTACAGCTGTTTAACACTTACTCGAACCTACTTCTTACATGGTTCAACAAAAAACGTTTTATTTTCCCAAACTTAAAAAAAAAAAAAAAAGTTAGCAGCTTTCGTCTGAATCCAGCCATAACAGACAGTGTGTAGTCCAAGCACGGATTTAGAAACATGGCAAACATGCGTCATTGCCACAACGAGCCCAAAGTAAGGTCTCTGCTTTGGCATGGAGCATGCAGGTAACATCTGTGTGGGTGGCTTTCAGACTGTGACACATTCGCCATATGTCAGGAGAGAAAAAAAAAGGATTCAGTGACGGGAAACGCTCATTGTTTTTACGTCTGCATAGAAATAAACTTATAAAACTGTGGTTTAGTTCAGCTGGGAAATTTACGAGACAGGGTGGCGAAAACATCAACATGACAGCCTTAAAAACATCTTAAAATATGAGACTTTGTAAAAAAAATTTTTAAAAAAAATAATAATACATCACCAGTAGTAATGCTAAAAAAGCTGCAAAAATATAATTTAGCTTTAAGTGCGATCAGTGGACGTCAAAGCATGACAATATCTGACACTCTATACCACAATATTCCTTGTAGTCCCCTTTTTAATCGACATGCTTGAGATATTAAAACACACTGCTGAAAGCCTGACAAGGATGAAAGACACTCAACAAGTCAGTCACCTTGAATAGTTAATCTATAAACAAAAAAAAAATAAAATCAATAGCTAAGCTTCAGCACAAGAGGCACTGCTATCCAAGAATATGTACGGGGGACAGCAACTATGGTCTTAATCTGCTATAATCGGAGGTTGGTTAAAAAAAAATTTTTTTAAACTTTGCATCCCTCACATTTCAGCATAAGGTTTGAGAATTATTCTCTGGTATCATCGTTAGGAAATAAATATTAACCACTTTTTTCCCTTTTTTTTAGTTTAGACGATCAGACATGACTCGTCTGATCACATTCCTTAAATCACACGCCTACAAGGTCAAATCTTTGAGAATAAACATGCTGCTCTACATCCCATGACACCATCTTGCACTTGTAAAATTGCAAGGAAATTAGACGTTACCTTACCACCACCAGTTCTGAACTTAAATATTGCCCTTAAAATTCCCTAATCACGAAATTACAGCCAAACAGGGTGGAGGTGGTCTCGATGCTATATTTACTTTTGCAAAGATAAGAGATCAGGTTTGGCCAAAAGCCATGTCCTCCTGATCACTTCCTCTTAATTCAAGCTAGTCTGCTAATACAAATTGCGTCACCAAAACCCCGCTCTTTTTTTATTCATATTTAAGACGTCTAAGGTCGACATGTACACATTGTCATTTAATACGGATAACGAAAGCGTGTTGAATTCGCGTGGGCTCGTGATAATCCAGATAAACGGTTTACTACGAAGCTAACCACGGCTAATCACAGAGCACGAGACCGGCTTGATGCTAATTCAAAGCAAAATTAAACTACTTATTTCTGTTTCCTTACATCGTAAAATCATGTAAAGTGAATCCTAATCGGTTTATAATAGTTCACACGTCGATACGTGTCGCGTTCAACTAGTCATCTAGAAAACGCACCACGAATTAGTGATGGGGATTCCAGTCCCTTCCATTGATTCGAATCAATTGATTAAAAAAACAGAGTCGATTCTTTTAATTCAGGATGCAAAGATTTCTCTAACAATTTACCAATTAATATAAAAATCCACATATTTTGTGTAAAACGATCACTAGCTATACATGTATCGTATTTTACGTTATTTTATTCGTTTTACCTATCGGATTTGTTGTCTATGCTATTGTGGCGAATCACCGGACAGTGTCGACTCGTTCACAACCCCACAATGAAACAATGAATTGCTAGCTCATACGCAACGTTAATATAATGTACCTAACGTTTTGGTCAGAGATACAGAAAAACAATATGGTGCCGTTAGAATATCAATGTTAATTGTTTAAACGTAATATTTACGTAATTTAAATAACTAAATAAAAATTCGTGGTGTGTTATTTGTTCGTGCAATGCCGGACCGGCATTCACTTTCTACACGTGTGACACTACCTCCCGCTAAAAAAGGGAACAATTTCGAACATACCTCAAAACACACACTCACCACACTGCGAAGTAATAAACGATAACAATAATGATCATACACAATTTATGTCATTAAAATACATTTAAAAACGACCGAATGTTCTTTACCAGTATGTAGGCGCGGTTAGCTAGCTAATAACTAGCCTAGCTCGCGCCAAGTACTTACAGTCCGTATAAATAAATTATTCAGTGTCATAAAACCTAAACATCAGAGTGGCGCAATACGTTGACAAAGAAATAACGGAGCATAATAAACTATATGGATCTTACTTACCACGTTAAAAGAGTGATGATAGCGAGATTCTCTTCTCCCTCTTTTCTTTTTTTTATCCGCGACCACGGACAGCGCGCGCCCGCCCGATTAACGTTTTAGGTGCGCGGGCTACGAATTTCAAAATTTAACTAAGAAAGAAATTCTAAATTAAACGAAACGGCTTCTGATGTATGACTCAAAGTAAAAAAAATAAGCAAATACAAAAATAACGCTGAATCGCACAATTACTTCGAAAAAGAGCCTAAAACTCAGTTTTCGGAAAAAGACCGCTCAGCTGTGCTCTTATAAGGATTCTCTGTTCCACGCGCTTCACGAAGACGGAAGTCCTCTTTCCTTAGATGCTGATGCCTGGAAACTCCACCCACTCCTTATATGGAGCCGCCCATTCGTAATATGGAGAACATGACCAGCGCTGGATTAAACTGGTTCCAGGCTAGCAAATGAAATAAATGAATAAAATAAAATGAATAAAAAAGTATAATGAATACTTTGAATTACTTGTGAGTTAATTTTAACTGCTTTTCTTTAATTGTGCTATTTAAATAAGTAATTACTTTAATTGTTTTCTTTTATCTTTCAAATTATCTATCTGTGCTCTCCTCACACCAGCCAGTCTGTTTATCTATCTATTACTGCAACCTTTAAAGTTATTAGTATTATTTTATCCTTCAAAATCTATCTATCTATCTATCATTGCAGCCCTTTTCACGCCTAGCGTACCTGGTGACGTGATGAGATGTAATTGACATTTTAACTGTATTTCCTCCCGAGAAATTAGGATAATAATACCCCAATTGTTTATTTTTCTTGTGGGACACAAATGATTTTATTGAAATACTGAAGATTAGTCCTTACTGATTACTTTTTCTACCCAGAAATACTGTTAAACTCTAAACCGAGTCACAGGACAGGTGATCTATCCTGTACCAGACTTTTTTCCTGCCACTCAGCCTTTCCATCAGGACAGGTTTTTGTCCTGCATCAGCTGGAATACTAAAGCTGGTTTACAATAAACCAATAGCCCCCAAAAAAGCATTCATCGACAACATCAATGTCTCTGAAAAGCATGGTTAAACTATAAACTGAGTCACAGGACAGTTCATTCCTCCTGTACACATACTGTCCAGTCCAGTCTCCGGTTAGCCAACAGAAGCCAGACTTTGTCCTTCCCTTTCTGGCCTTCCCATTAGTGCATGTGCTCTCCCCACATCGGCCAGTCAGTTAAAACCTCTCCATTATTTTCTCCATGCTAAAGCAAAAATAGCTCCAGACAGTACACATTAGTAACTCTGAATAGCTTCAGACTACACAGTAGAATGTATAAGTAACACTCTCAGTAAACACTTTTGCTTATTTACAAACAATCTCACAAGAATGCATTTCTTTCAATATTGCCTCTCTCAAACTCATTACTGAAAGCTACAATTAAAATAATGATCCATTGTTTTCTTCTCACAAAAGGAAACCACTGTTTTTAAACCATTGTTATTCAGTGGTTACTATGGTATGATTGCCATAACATCACTATTATTGTGGTCACTTCGTCCTCCCGCCAGTAAACACAACTGAAATTAACTAAATTAAAAAAGCTGTCAAACGTAAGTCAAAATGTGAGTATGAATACCACTTCATGTGCAATGTGTGGCAACCATGGTCCTTTTTACTACACTACAAAAGAAAAGTTGCTAATACCTCACTTTACTCTGTTACTTCTAAATGGTTGATTAATTGTCTATTACAACAGCTCTTACTGAACTTCAGGCTACAATCTTTTTATTATACAGTAACTTCTGCTAAACATAAACATTTGACACATTCAAAAATAATGCATAATTGTTAATATGGTACAGTCTTCTGTACAAGACAATCAGAGGTGAAGCTGTAATCTGGAAAAAGTTTTCATGATGAAAACTTTGCGTTTTGAGGTTTATTTGTTTTGTTGTATAACTTTACAAATGTCTGCTGAAGAAATAAGTGTAAGCTGCTATAACACAAAATGATAACAGGATTTTTCCACAATGTGATATTTAAATAAAAAAATATATACATATATAATATAATAGTACTGCTGTAAGAGCACGTGCTGTTAATCACTGTCAGGATTATACCATTAACCTTGAGCTTTTGATCATTTAAATCATTATTTATTATAATTATTTATTATAGAAAACTATATTCATTCATGATTTTTTCCCTTGCCTAGCCTTGGACATGGTGCTTTTTAAATAATTTAAGCTTCTTTTCCCATATCAGATATTGTCCAATATCAAACTATTCCTTGTAGCCATATGGATGGTACAGTTGAAATAATATACCATAATATTATAAGTATCACAGTATTATGTTGGTATTATAGTTCAGAGTTTAATAACCTTGATGATTATACAGTACCACAGCTAATGTATAGTAAATTATAGTGGATTTTTTATAAATTATACACAAAATATCTAGTTTACTGTAAATTATTGTTTACGGTAGGTGAGGATTTAAACTGGGATTTAAGATATGGGTAAGCTTCTGCTTTTTCATGGGAACAACGAGGGATCGGTATTGTTCACTGTATGTGGTATTATCATGGAGTTAAAAATATTTTTTAGCCACAGTGACATTTTTACAGTACCAACTAGAATTGAATTATATGTTTTTTGTTTTGAAACTGTAAGTGAATGAACGTAAAGTAATGTAAATTGAATGCTGTAAAACAAGTACTAAGAATAAGGTTTTCCCCATGCTCTATATTACATATTTAAATTGCAGCACTGTTGAATCCTCAGATACAATTCGTTTTCTAGAACAGCAGCTCTGAGAGTAGTTCCAGCTCTATGCTTTATACTAATGGACAGACAGTTGATATGATTATGAGTTAACAAGAAATAATCATATTGCAAGGATTACAGATGTGTTTCACTAGTTCTCAAATAGAGTAATCATGCTATGGTGAAGTATACAGTAAGGAAATGTTCATTTATCATTTATTCATCTATTCTTCCACAACAGTCCACCTGTCATATTTTATTCTTTACATATCAGCAAAAATGACCAGACTATATACAGTATATAGTTTGTACACATTTTTTCCAAAACTGGACATATTGTTCATGGTGTTTTTAAGTAATCTATTACACCATGCTGTTTCATGCATAAAGATGTTCTATGAGACATGTTCCCGGTGCTCAGGATACTGTATATAACAAATCTCTATATAACATTATATAAGACATTTAATTACATTTAGATCATGTCTGCCAAATATTAATATTATTTCGTAGTTTTCCCTCAAATTTCTGCCAAATATTACTGATATTTCCCTTAAAAACCCTTTCTTTGAAGTACCACTGTCAGTACCCCCAGACTCCACCCCCATTTAAGAAACTGTGTTATATAACTTATGTAAGTTATGTAAAGTGCTCAACACTGATATCATAGAAATGTCATTAAGTCATTTATGTCAGTAATCGTGTATTTCTTTTGATGTGATTGTTTAACTGAACTCATGAAAAATGTAAATATATATATATATATATATATATATATATATAATGTTTGTAATATGTGTTAGTTATAATATTAAAATATAGCATTTCTGACAAAAACAGGATGTGGCAATTATGCAAGCGAAAATTTATTTAATGATTATTAACACAGCAGTTAACAATTACCTTTCCTCAATTAGAACATTTTCCACTGAAGTTTATAAAGCAATGAGAGTCTACATTAACTCATCAGTCTTATTATTAACACTATTTACACCATGAGTTATATTTCCGTTGAATATCAAACATTAACCAACGAGAATGAGGACTCAGTTTTCCGAAATTCTCTTGAAATTTAGGCTTAATGCCTAAGTCTCACATAAGGTTATCTAACGTGTGTGTGTGTGTGTGTGTCTGTGAGTGTGTGTGTATGTCTGTATGTGTGTCACTGTGCCTGGGGTGTACAGTCCTGCTGTACTCCGTGATAAGCGGTACAAAATGTTCCATGATAGGTTCCCTGTACACACCATACAGTACAGAGAAATTTGAGATACCAGTATTACTACAGCACAGGGCTCTTCAAATCCAGTTCTGTAGGACCAGTATGCAGCACAGTTTGTAATTTAACAACATATAAACACAACCAAAGAACCTGCAATTAACTGACTAGCTGAAATAGATGTGTCCAAGCAGAGGAATGCTCAAACTGTGCTGGAGACTGGCCCCCGAGGCCCTGCTATAGCTGGTTATAACATCAATTATTACAACAATTAGGTCGAATGACATGATTAAATTAACTGATTCATTTATTCATTCAATAATTCTCATTACAAGTTTCCTTTATTCTCAAAAAGAGTTTTTAATTTTCTTGCTCTTACACTCCTAAACTCATGAGTTAGAGAAGTTTGTCCAGGAACATCAACAAAGAGCAAGGGGGAATTTTGCCCCCTGGTGGTCAGAATAGGCTACAGCTTTAGTGCTTAGAGAAGTGCTAATCCGCAACCATCTGTCTTTTATATAATGTAGTTTCTAATGCTGTAGCTGGGATTTGAAAGGACATACACCTGCTGCTTCATTCAAGTAGAAGAGAAAAAATGCTACACAATTATAACTTAACAAATATTTATTTCCATTAACTTGTACATTATTAACAAATGTTACAAACAATATTAATGGTATATTAAGAGAAAGAAAAAAATAATGCAGCATATATTTGTGAGGGAAATTTTATGATAACAATAAAGAATAAAAAAGTGTGTTTCATTTATATAAGACTTATATTACATCTCACTCAAAAAAAAAGCACAAAAAGGACAGGTAGTCAGAAGAATGTGAAATGTGTGGAAAGTAAAGGTATGCTATAAACATTTAAAAATTTTATGATAATTTTAAAGAAATTATTAAACATACATAGTATTTCCCAACACTAAACAAGACATGGTTTGACATCTTGAATTTATTCATTTGGTTTTGCACTCACATTAGAGGAAGATGGTAGCTAACTTAACACTTGTGGCAAATTAAAGGAGAAAATTGTATTTGGACCAATACTAAAACTATATACTTAAAGTAATGATGGCCACTCGTTTTTTTTCTTCACTTAGTTGCTTTTTTCTTGCCATAATACAAATTCAACCTCTTTGAATGAGAAGGTGTGTCCAAACGTTTGGTCTATAGATATAGGCACAGATCAAACATGCATATA